>VXAD01013797.1:131473-168137 GCA_013399195.1 Dicrurus megarhynchus | reverse complement strand
AAAATTCCCCCCCAAAAGCCCCATGCCCTGATACACGATAACAAGCACACAGATGAGAGAAGAAAAATTTAAAAGTTTATTAAACATTAAGAATAACAGACAAAAAAAAAGATTTGGGCTGAACAGCATACAGGATGCAAACCATTTCTTGTCATACAGAGAATTTGATCTGTTTGTTAAACTTGTATTTAATGCTGTCTTGTGGTGTTGCCAGAAATACGATGGTTGATCACATGTAAGTTTTAATATAATTTCTTTTTCTTCACATAAAAAAAAAGTCAACAAAATAAACTGCACATCTCTATTGTAAAATTACATGCAAAAATAATTTTAAAGCAATAATTGGGGGCATTACAAACCCACAGAGGCAAGATATTCAAATGGGAGGGGTCTGAGCTGATCCCATCCCTGGTGCTCGCTCTGGCTCCTTCCCTGCATTCTGAATTTCTTGCTTTTGTGGATTCAAGTCAGAACTTATTTCCATGGTGCTTGGTTTTGTGACTTCAGCACCACTCAAAACAGAAAAAGAAATAACCCCCTGCCTCCTCTGCCACGGGCTTTCCCACGGAGAGCCCCAAGGTGCTCAGATGCACAAATCCATCTCCAGCCTCACTGATTTGTAGAGGGCATTCTTTTGTAAAAAGAAAAAATCCACTTCTAAGTTTCAGCAAAAAACAAAGGAGAAGACAAGCATTTTACCAATGCTTATAGTGTAATAGAGGTCAGTGAATTATTTAGATAAGCTATTAATTATTCTGCAAATATATATATTTCTATTTTTATAAAATTACAATTTCTTATACCTACAAGCTCCTTCATGAGCAACAAAGCCATCAGAGGTGTGATAAGCCCAGCTGAGCTGTCCTTGGGAACTGAAAATGAGCTGAACTTCCATTCATTTATTTTCATTGTTATTTCAGGGAGACAACCTGGATAGCAAACCTGGGGATTTTCCAAGTTTTAAGCCCACATATTTTGCCTTTTTTTTCCTGTTTTCTTTTCCAGGTGAGCTTTTCAGAGCAGCCAGAGTACCTAAGTCCCACAGTAAGTGGGGAGTGCCTAAGTCCCACAGGCTCCTCAGAAAGCCTTCACCCCAAAAGAGAACCTGCAGCCTGTGACATTCCCAGTCCCATGACGGGACTGGGAGGCACCGGAGCAGCTCTGGGACTGCTGGACGAGGTAGAGCCTGGAAACCTCTCTGCTCCTCTGTGGCCATGCCTCAATAAACCTGTGATATCCAGTCTACAACCAGTTCCCACCCCTTCCCTGCACCAAGAAACAAAATAATTTTGTCTTTTTTTTTTTTTGTCTTTTTTTTTCCAAGCTGCCTTTTGCATGTTACACGAAGTTTTGCGGTCACAACCCGCCCTAGCAGTGGCACCACTGACCTCATTCTGCTCTTGGGTCACCCCAAAAATCCCCCTCGTGGGGAAAAGCCCCTTCATGGGGGTGATTGGAATTTGCTGTGCTGCTGTTACCGGGGTGTCCACAGCGGCCCAACCCTGCCACGGCTTCTCCCGGAGGGAAAACCAGGGCTGGTCCCAAGTGGCTGCAGCAGAGGCCCCGACCGTTCCACACCCTCCTGTCTCCTCTAGTGCCTTCTGCTGACCTTTAGGGAATAACTCACTGCACTTTCAACCTTGCTGTAGCACATGGAAACTCGATTTGCTGAACAAATGGTCCACAGGCAAGTACTGCACGTTAGGGGACACCGACAAACCAGGTATGTTTGTGGAAAAATACTGGAGAAATGCCATCCATGCAGGGGTGTTTTTAATGCTGACCAAAGTGCTGAGTTCTTTGCAGCCGTCTCCTGAAGCATGAATAATGATTTAATGGAATGAACAACCTTTTTATTTGAAAATAATGTCAGAACACTTATACAACTGTGAGCAAGACATGTAGCACCGTATTTTCCTCACATGTTACTAACTGTATGCAGTACACACAGCTGTGTACAGGATCTGAGCTGTTTATTAAAAAAAAAAAATCAGCTGGAAACAGGTTCTAGCAGCAGCAGCAGATTGGAAATGACTATGAGTGGTTTTGTGTTATATATTATTTTCCTGCCATTACAAAATATTGTATTGTCCAATCAATAGTTGACTAAAATCCATGTTGTGCTTTGTCCCTGTTAAACAGTTTCTTTATATGTTTTGATGGAAAATAATAAAGTCTCTCTTTTTCAGTAATATGGAACACCCTGGAAAACCATATTACTTCCATAAAAATTTAATTTAAAGCACAGAACATTGCCAGTGTGCCAGGCTTAAAATATTAAGGATTTAAAAAAAGAGAAGAAAACAACAACCAGCAAACCCCTAAGCATTTCCTTTCTATACAATAATGGAGAATATATATCTTTGCTATATATTTTAAACATGGAATAGCTTTTTCTTTTTGCTATATATATGTCTTTCAAAATACATTGTCAGTATTTGTACTTGAAAAATACTGTACAAAACGAACATACTATAATTATTCTGTATAAACTTTATACATTTTATAGTATCTATCCTTTTGGTCTAGAGTAAACACTTTGATTGATTGGATTAACCACAGTATATGACAACACCATCCCCTTCTGAAATACACCAGTGTCTCTTACATTCATTTTTCAGAAGTCCACTTTATATTAGAACATACACGTTCAAAAGTAGAGAGTTTAAAACAATAAAGTTCAGAACCATCAGTTCATGTCACACTCAAAACAACAATCACTAGGAAAAATGGCCTTTGCAAACCAGTGACTTCTTCTAACTGAATAAAAGTGATTTTTTAAAACAGCAAGATATAATCCACAGAAAATATATTACAAAACATGGGGAAAAACCAACTGAATTTAGGTATTTATTCAACTTTTAATCACAAAATGGAGTAACTAACCGAAAAGAGAAAAGCCCCTTTGATTTTGACATCGGATCTGATTAGACGCTATTTGATTTTGTTCTCTTGATCCTGCTCCTTACACATGCGCTCCCCCACGGCAGGGACACGGTCAGCATGCTCACGGGAACACGTCTGGGACTTTTTGGAACTCCTTGTTAAAGACATTGAGACTCCTTTTGGGTAGGGAACCATCCCACGTCCACTGGGAACATCCGGGCAGCATGCACGCAGGATTATTGCTTCAGGTACAGGCAGTGCAAGGTACACACTCTGTGCTCTACCAACAACTCCTACCTACCTACCTGGGGTCCGTGGAGAGAAAAGGAACCTTAGTAGCTACAGAGAAGCCATTATGGGATCTATCATGAGTATAGCTAAACTCAGTCTAACAGCACTTTTAAATCTGAAGACAATTATCACCAAAACTTAAAAATACAACGAAAGCGATCTATAAATTAATAGTTTTGCAGTGTAGTACTAAATTATTATTTGTGCACTTTATTAGCATGTTAACTTTTCTGATTAGACAGACTTAAAACGATAGCTTGTTACTCTCAAAAAAACCTGAAATCTACTTTTTTTTTCTTTTTTCTTTTTTTTTTTTTTCCTTTTTTTTGTAATTTATGCTGGGATCTTTCCAAGTAAATCAGAAAGATGGAACTGATTACAAGAACATAAAACCCCTACTCTGAAGCAGCACTGAAGAAAAAAAAAAAAAAAGATAATAAAAAGCTTACTATGGCGGTTCTCAACAGTCCAGGTAAAAATGTGGCACCCTTTGAAGAGGGCTGATAAAAATGGGAAGTGCTGAGATGCGCACGCACACCCACACCCACGCACATGCACACCCACGGACACAGACCTGGGCACACACGTGTGCACACACACACACGCAGGGACACGTACACGCAAACAAAAAGAAAAAAAAAAAAAAACACAACAAAAAAAACCAACATTAAGTCAGTTTTGTTTCTGCTTCTGGTAAAGTGCTGAAGACAGAAAGGTTGGTTTGGGTGTGGTGCTATCAAACAGGAAACACATTGTCCATCTAGTCAAATGCCAACCCGCGACAAAGAAAAAAAAAAAGAAAAAAAAAGAAGAAAAAAGAAAAAAAAACCGAAACACCTCACTTCCCCCGCCTGGGATTTACAGGGGGCCGTGCCGAGCTTCGTACTTGGCCAGGACGTTCTTGCACTTGCCCAGCTCTTTCCGCAGGTCGGCCACCTCCTGGCGCAGGGCCGAGTTCTCCTTCTCCAGGAAGGAGGCGCGGATGGCGATCTGGTTCTCCTTCAGCCGCCGCGCGTCCCGCGAGCGCTTCGCTGCCATGTTGTTCTTTCTGCGCCTGGCCCAATATTTGTCGTCCTGCTCGTGAGACACGGAGAGAGGCAAACAAAGGTGTTAGATTTTGGTAAAAGCAGAGCTGCCCACCGGGAGCTGCTCCCGGCAGCCGCCTCCAGACTGCGGGTGGCTCCAGTGCCACCCCACGGCACGGCGGGACTGGAGTTACGGCTTTGCATGGCACAACCCACCCTGGGAGCGCAGATGCCCTCACAAGTTTCTGTCAAAATGTTTACACTAACCCCCTCATCCTGCTGACAGGGAATTCCTCCAAGGAAAAGCGAAGCAATGTTCCGGAGGTACACTCCATCTCCCGTCTAGGCTGACCTAGTTAGCACATCCTCCTTCGCGTGCCATGACTCACCCTGCACAGTGGCTGGAGCAGCACTAATTACCTCTGGCCCTGCTCAGCGCTGCCAGCCAACACCTGGTTTACTCTCTGTGTTGCTATCACCCATTTCACCTACTGCTCCGCTCTTTTTTAATGTTCAAAGCACTCTACAGAGCCCCAAAATGTTCCTGTCTGCATTACTAAGTCACTGCAAGAGGATTCCTTGGCACAGTGATGATGGCTGCTCTGGGACCAACCACAGAGATTAATGCAATAGGCTTTGACTGTGGAAAAAAAAAGCATTGGTCAGAATTAGGTCCACTACCTCCTGAGGTTTCATAAGCTAACACATTCCCAAAGTGTTATCCCTGAAGACTTGCCTCTAGATCACCTTACTGCATTGGTGTATCAAAGGCTTGAAGTAACTACCGAATTTCACCTGATTTTTCCACTCTTCCAATGAAGTAGCCTTCAGCAAAATGGCAGCTTTGATGTTGCTTTGTAACTGAATTAAGTTGTAGAACTTTGGAATAACTCAGGAAATACAAAGTGGGCAGAATCTCTCATGAAAAGTGAAATTCAATCCCCTGCAGAGTAAGAGTGATGCAGCCACTCAACCCTCAAACTGCCTGGCCGAGTCACAGAGCTCAAACTTCCTTTCTTCATCTTAACATGCTTCCATTTCCCTGTGCAGCTCCCAAGGACCAGCACAGGGCAGGAGACCCAGCTGCTCCTATGCTGCACTGAGCAAACACCCACCGCTCCTGGGTCCTTCAGCCCGGCCGAATCCTGCTGCTCTGCACTTTCTGCTGCTGCACAAGGCAAGTCAGGAGCCAAACAACTTCTGGCAGGAGGGCTCTTGAACTGCTTTCTATCAGTTTGGCTCAACAAAGTGTGCAGGAATGCTGATCTGGAGCCAGCATTATCTCTAAATGGCTCTTCACCTGTACTTAGATGGGACCCTGCAAAATCCTCCAAAAAAACAAGCATGCAGCAAAAAGCTATGACCCAAATCTTGTTTATAATTTCCCATCTCATTCCGCTCCATAAAAATCAGCTTTAAGCAATTTATTAGTGTGCCACCTAGGCTTCATCCCTCTTTATTTTAACAAATTGCTATGGCAAATCCCTTAATCCAGGCCTGAAAGAGGTAAGGCTGGCATTTCCAAATCACATGCAGCCCAGAGACGATTGGCTGGTCTAATCTGCTTACCCTCCCCCAGAACCCAGAGGCTGCTCCACATGCCAGGGCAGAAGCAGCACTTGGGTCAAGTGTTCTGCAAGGAGTCAAGGGCAAGCAATGGGATGATCCCCAGGGAATGAGAGACCCTGAACTCCTGCTTCACTCCTGCTGAGTTTCACCTCTGGCCAACAGGACCTTTGCCAAAAGCTTGCTTCGATGAATAAGGGTACCTGGGAGACGTGACAAAGGGAGAAATGGCACCAAGGAGCAAACTCCAGCCATTCCTGTAGCTAACACCTCTCCCTTGGGCACTGCAACCCCACAGGGCATCACAGGCAGTAGAACTTGCCCAGGTAAGCAGCAAGGTGCAGGCAAACCTTTGCAAAGGAAAGCTGAGTGACAGCACCCTGAACACTACCGGAATTGTGATTTCTGTGCTTTTAACTTGCACCACAGCATGCTTCGCGATAAAAATAGCTTCTTTCTCTAATGCTATCAATCTGGTGCAAACACATGGTATCCCAGGCTCCCTGCATGTGCAGCCAGGGATTCCCACTGGCTCCAACAGGCTCTCAGGCTGTGTCTTGGGGGCAGTAGCAACAGCAGAATGAAATTCTGCCCTGAGTGCCTCTGATAAAAGAGATCCTCTTGGAAAGCGCAAACCAGGAAAACAACTTTGCAAATAATGTTCAGAGTGTTTGATAGCCTGGATCAGTTGATCAATTTTCCTGCTATCTTCATGCACTTTGCTCTTCACATCTCAGAAGCAGTGAGAGGTACAGACTCTTTTAAAATATCGATGTAGTATTGTACTTTACATATTGTATTAAAACACTTCTCAGCAGAAAAAAATTGTTTTCTTCTGTTTTCCTACCACTTGTCTAGATTTTTTCACCTGGATTATTGAATATATATTAGTGAAATACAGTTTTTACTATTGTGTTCTCATTCATTATTAAACACAGAGCTACAGGAACTTCCAACCAAGACACAATATACTTCAGTCTGTCATCATCAGGGTCCTCCATTCTCCTTGAAGGATTCACAGCCTGTGCTGAATAGACAGAGGATGAAGAAAAAAGAAACATGAATAGACAGAGGATGAAGAAAAAGGAAACACGATCAGGCTGTTTCATAAGTGGGAAATACGGGACAAAGCAAGCTTGTCCAAGGTCAAGCAGGAAGTTTCTGGCATACAAAGGAAATGAATATTGAGCTCATGAATTTCAACTGTTGCATAACTAATAAGGGACATCCTTCCTTCAGTCTCATTCAGAACCCCGAACAGTTTTATTCTATGGCAAAGTCAGATTTAGATTGAAAGATTTACCTTACATGACAAAACACATTAATGCTCCAAACCTGTACCTCAGTGAGCAGCTAGAGACCCTGTAGCAATCACTTCATCACCAGCTCCAAATTACCTTCAGGTCATCTGGGATGAAGACTTTGCGAGCTTTCTTAATCATGGGCTGGGGTTTCAGCTCTTCTTCGGAGAACTTGCGCTTGCGAGGATCAAACATTTCCTGGCCAGGAATGCTGGACAGAGCAAGATCTGCAGGGTCAGGTTCATAGCCAACAGGAACTTGGATAGTCTCAGGATCAATAGGGCTCGGTGTGTTCCGGTTTGCTGGCAAGATCTGACCTACAGAAATACAGGATAAATACAGCTGGGTTAGAAAAAATATGTTATTTGTATCAGAAGACATGGATTTTAGAAGATCTGTAGGTACTTTACAAGCAGTAATTCTTTCAGCTCTCCCTTCGGATTTGGTATCTACTCTTGCTAAATATTAGATTGTCCATTCTGCAAGGCATATATTCTGATCCAAACATGCTCATGGCCTTTATATTCAGAATCTGTTCTTAACTCTGGTTGCTAATGTTGGATTCCCACGTAACATCACTGAATCCAACACAGAGTTGCACTGGACTGCAGGCAGAAGATATATTGCTCCAATCTGTGCCACTTCATTAGGATCCCATCCTCAGGAACAGATCATAAGTACTGTCATTTAGTTCAGATTTACCAGCACACTGTAACCCCTCATAACATTTGAGGTTATGTTTATTTTACAATCAAACAACGTACAGTACTTGCCACGGATAGCATCTCATGAAAGTGTACTTTCAGCTGTGCTGAAGCACACCAAGGAGACTGCTATTTATTCTCTCTGAAATCCTACCAGAGATATTCTAAAAGACAGCGAAAGAAACCAGCAACATGAAAGGCTACAACTATTCCTTAAAGATGCTCTGCAAAAATGAAGAAGACATTTATTGATGCTCCATTTCTCTTTTACGGTATATAAAATCTAACAAAAAGGAGCATATCCCCAGAAAATGAGTGCTATCACTCCCATTTTTCTTTTTTTGATTTTAGATACAGCCTGCAAGATCCTACAGCACCAATTTGGGCACCATTCCCACTAAAAATCCAATTTAAAATCTCAACCAAAGGTTCCAAAAATAGGATCCTGAAGTCAGCTGCTTAAACATGGACTATCCCCGGGGGCAGAATTTTCAGAAGTTTTCACATGCCTCAGAAGTAGAAGCCTCACAGACTTCAGAGGGAGGACTTCTGATTGAAGCAGATATTCTTTTATAATTTTGGCTTTTTGCTAATTCGACCTTAGCGATCTGATGGCTTTCATGATAACTACAAAAACATCCTGTGGCTGCGTAATATTTCCTTACTTGTGCCCACATCTGCAATATTTAGGGTGTAAAACAGTAAACATTTTATGTCGTTTCTAATTCCAGGCCAGCATTAACAATGTAGGTTTTATTTTAATAATATGGGAACCACACGGAAAATACACCGAGGGAATTGCACTGCGCAGGGCTTCCTAAGGGAGAGCTTTTGTAACTCCTATTTTAGAGCTGATAAAATCAGCTTCCAGGAAAGGCTGGTGAGAGCCGGGGAGAGGAGAAAAGGAGGATCAAAGTTATAAAAATATAGATGTGGCTACAGGAGAGGGAGCGAAAGGAAAGGATGCTGCTGCACGCATTGTGCCACTGCGGAGCGCTGCCGCCCCTGGCTCGGGACGCGCTGCTGGAAACGTGGCGCTTCCCGCTGTCCCCCGTTAATCCAGCCGGGAACTGGCGGTGCCAGCGGCCTCTCCCCGCTCTCGGAGCTAGGAACGTGGCGTTTCCAGCTGTCCCCCGTTAATACAACCGGGAAGCGGCGGCGGCAGCGGCATTTCCCCTGCCCGCCCGCGGTGCCGCGGGTGATGGGTGCGCGTTCCCGGCGCGGCGCTCCGGGATAACCGGGACAGCCGGGGGGAGGCTCGGCCCGCACGGCTGTGGCTGCGGGGCGGCTTCTCACAAGCCTCATCCCTCCCGGAGACGGCGGCGTGCGGGTCCGAGTCTCCTCCCTGCCCCGGTGGCACCTCCCGACAAGGGACGCGCACCCCGGCAGCCCTGCCGTCCGTGCGGGCCGATCCATCGCTGATGGAGGGATGGGCCCCCACGGCCTCGTTCAAGGGACAAAACACAGGAACAGCTCCTTGGGTGAGTGCCTCTTCCGGGGCAGCCAGGTATTCCTTACTGCAGACAAATACACAGATGTATGCACCTACAAATGGTGCACGTTCTGTAATACAGATAAAAATTAAGCAAGACACGAGCTCTGAGTACTTTTATAATATTTCTGGTGAGCCTGCAGGGTGTTTCTGAAAGTCAAATGGATTGTGAAATCTGGTCCAGCCTTCTAATTGCCCTACGTGAGAGAGCCTGTATTTAAATATTGCTGAAGTTCTTGATACACAGTATCAGTTTGCATATTATCATTTAACTGTAATGTACCATATTACACAATTACATGAGCTTTGTAGTCACTGGCCTCAAGAAATTTTACAATATCACTCCAAAAAAAAGGGCAAAAATGCTCCTTTTAAACATGGGAAATCGAGGCATTGCATCTTAGCAATGCAACAGCAAAATAAAGAGTGATGCACCTCCACAGGGATCTGGGACAAGACATGGCAGTCAAGGTCCTGCCTGGCTCCCTCCATGCACACATTTCCTCTGCCCTGCTCTGGGAAGTTCTCACGACTACAGATGTGGCCCTTCAGCAAATACAAGATGTTCCAGTGCCAGTGAGAAGCTCGTTCCAGGGAAATGCTGTTCACTAAAGCCTGAACAAACCATGTGTCTAAACACAGCCCCTAGAAGCCCCAAGAGTGCTGCCCTGTGAGATATCCTACACCTGCATGGCACACACACCTCTGCCAGTCTCTGTTCTGTTGTGTTCCTGCAAATGATCAGCAACTCCACCAAGAACAACAGAGTTAACAAGGGTATCTCAAGACCCAGGCAGAAAAACCAGTAATGCTTGGTCCAGCATTTTACGTTGGGCAACTCCTGGCACCCAGGATCTTTTTATTTATTCTATCAAGTTTTGCCAATAGTGCAAGCCAGGAACCTGCCTTCGTTGGTTTGCTGGCCAGTGGCCATGACATCTCTGTGGTGCTGGAACTTGTCGTAATCCAAGATGACAGCGTGGGCTGCGCTGGCCTTGGCACTGCTGCCACTGCGGGAGCGCAGAGCACGGCCTCGCGTTACATCGCTCCCCGGGCTCCTCTCCCCGGGTGTGCACGGCACTTTCGCTCTGCATCCTCCTGCCAAATTTGTTCGGGGTGTTATTTTTATGCACTAAATTCCTCTCAATCAGAGGTAGGTCAAATAAGCACAGCAATCTGAATGTCATGTGCCCAGCAGCCAACTAATCCTCGCATCACCAAGCTTCCCAGCTGTCACAACAGCCACAGAAAAGGCTTCTCGGAGGCTCTGGTGCACAAGCAATCGGCCAGGGAGGAAGCCCACTCTGCAAGGTAAGGCCCCTCAGTGCCCAGCATCGGGAGGCAGACGCCTTTGCCAGGCTCTGCATTATTTAAACACTGTGCTCACAACAGCAGCCAAATTTTCACAACAGGGAAGTGGCTGGACTGTTTAATGTGCTTAAGCTTTGTTCTCAATGGGGCCTGATGACTGCCAAGTGTTTTGGAAGGAACTTAGCCCCTCTATTTAAGTTGCTGAAATGAGAACTCTTGAGCATTAAGCTCTTTGGAAATCCAGCTGCAGAGCTCCACGGTGGTGGTGGTGGTGGAAGCAAGCCGGGAACAATTGTTAATGGAAACTTCCCCTCATACCACCCTAGTGATGTGTCTCAACCATGGCCTGGAGAGACCACAACTATGTCAACACTGGCCTTTTGTCTGGAGCCTTTCCCACTTGTAGAGCTCCACTCAAGCAAGAAGGAGTATGCCAGGACAGACACAGCTCCAGGTGTCTCCTGGCAAAGGGACCAGCAGGTTTTGACAACCCCAGCAGTTCTGCTGCCCTAACATCTTGCCTTTGCTAATGCTTTTGGTGTTGCTCTGGCAGATATTAGCATAGTGGAAAATTTTCCAGAAAAAAGGACTTGAAAGAAAGTTGGCTGTTCTAATCCTCTCAGTCGTCGTCCTCCTCCTCCTGGAAGAGACTGCCAGTGAGGAAGTCCAATGTAATGGTAATATTTTCAGTGTGGTTCCTTTTTCAGAGAGAAATGGACTGAGGCCATTCACTTGTGTCACCTAGGTCACCAAATGCCTGGTAAAAAAAATAGCAGCTTTTAATTGCCTGCAATAATTAAAATTCACAATTCAAAAGTACAGCAGCATTTTTGTATACCTACAAAAACCCGAATGCTGATCTGGTATCATGGGGAGTTCAATCACCATATCCTGACTCTTAATTTCCCCTTTTTGAAGCATCCCACCTACCAGCTGTGCCCAGGAGAGTGAAGACGGAAATAACCTCTTCAGCTGCACCACTGCTTGGCAGACTTCTTATCTGTACTGTGAGAGATCCCTGGTAAATTATGTGGAACACAATTCTGAATCATTCAACTCCCATAGAACTGTGTCTGATTTTCAGAAAATCTCCCTTCTCACAGCCCTTCTACACTCTTCATCAGCTCAACAGCTGGCTGGAGAACAGCGCCGAGAGGAAGAAAAGGGAGTGAAAATGTTCTAATCAAAATATTTTTCCCTATTTTTTACACACATTGGAGGGAAATAAAAGAGGAGTTTCTTACTCAATTTATTAGCAGCCCAGAGATAAAATATGTTTGCTAATCATTTTTCATTATACAAACTGAAGGTACTTTGTGTGTGTCAGTCAGGCTCTGCAGTGCAGCAGTTAAACTGACAGATAATCCTCACCCAGAGCTGCTCCAGAGCTCTCCCTGTATGTTTTGCAAGCCATCTATCCCCTTGGCAGCTGGCCAGCTATTTGGGATAGTTCCCTTACTCCAAATCACAGCCTGTCCTGGGCTAATCTGTCATCCAGCTCTGCATTAACTCCTTCAGCCTCCAGGAAAAGTTCTCTCACTGCACAACACATGGCAAGAGCGTAGGGATCAAGACGGGCAAAAATCCCCATGGGCAGCAAAGCAAAAGGGGTATTCTGGAGGTCAAGATTTATCTAAGGACAGCATCTTGTCACTTCCTCACTTACAATATTCTAAGCAACCTTTTATCTATCCTATCTTATTCTATGTAATTTCCCTGCTATTAGGATTGTAGTGTCTTCCAGAAACGAAACCATTTAGGTGGATAGGACTAAAGCCACACGATTGGATCCTCCTGCCCTCAAATGGAAGGACAAACCCAACCACTCTCTGCCTTGGGGTGAAGAAGACGCTTCACCTCTGGGTGTCTTTATGCAAGCAGTTGTTATAGGAGCTTTATTTTCTTCCCAAGCAACAGGAGATCTGTGTGTTTTGACCAGGGCTCCAACCCGGCACAGACATTCCTCTACTCCATATCTTACACAAACTCGATTCTGCTGAACATGGGGTGACTGCAAACACTTACTGCAGAAAGAAGGATCTCAACCCAATGCAACCACAACATAATCCACTGCTTTTAACACACACTAAAAGACTGGCACGCTAAAGTGTTTTTAAAATCTGTACTTTTTAAAGATACCAGCATTGTTTACAAACGTTGTGCACTTAATTATGAAAAAATTGTCACTTCCCCTCTCAGCATTGTGTGCCTCCTGCTCCAGGCCTCTACAGTATTATTTCAGGCAGGACTGGTAGTCTTATTAAGATTATCTGACATTTCCCGTTAGAGGATGCTGCCTTCAGTTCCTTCGGCCTTTGCCAGATTTCAACCATTCTGTTTGTATTTCTTGTGCGCCAGCTGTGTTTCTGCCAAAATGGTTCTACAGTTTCCCGAAAAAGGTTCCGCAAAAAATACTTTGTTTTGAACCTGTTAAAAATTTCTGGCAGACTTTTCACTGCAGTGTGCTAGTGGCCTGTGCACTGGAAGAGGGCAGCTCCTGGGTCAGTGTTACTTCAGAGAATCACAGAATAGTTTAGATTGGAAAAGCCCTCTAAGATCATCGAATCCAAGCATTAACCCAGCACTGCCAACTCCACCATGAAACCATGTCTTCAGTGCCACATCTACATGTTTCTTAAAAACCTCCAGAGCTGTGATGCAACCACTTCCCCAGGCAGCGTGTTCCAACTGTGGACATGCTCAGGCTGGAGGAGAAGGGGACAATTTCATTAAGTGATTAAGATTCAAAGCTGAGAAGGTGGTAAGGAGGTGAGGAAGGCAAGGATGACAGAGACTGGCAGCCAAAGATGAAAGGGAGAGAGCCTGGAAGGGAAGGCTGTTCCAGCAAAGGCTGTGATGAATGCATTAGGTTGAAGAGCACTGTCGAAGGCAACGGGGCAGGAGAGTGCCTGTGCTGATGGTACAAACACAGCTCCAGATTCCCACGTGCCACAGATTCTCTTCAACAAACAAAACAGTGGCAAAGCTCTCTGTCCTCCTTCAGCTCCTCACTGTGAGGGTAAGTTGTCATCCTCTACTCAGTCCCAGTAGCAGGACACTGTGGTGTGCAGTCAGGTTCATCTCTACTCATTTCCAGTGTGCCTGTTGTAAGAGTGGCACATGAGAAAGTCTAGCTTGTCTTTTCAATTTGTTTTTAAGAGTAAATGCAAGAGCTGTGTAAGAAGCACAGTCATGATTGCAACAATCTTCAAAGTTTCAATCACATACTATCTTACTTGGATTCTTTCCTCCTTAAAGAGACACTTGTTTCACCCATTTTGATTTATCCAAATAAACCCATATAATATTTGCCATAAATTATTCCAACCCGTAGAGGAACAATTTCAGGAGTTCCATCCAGCACTGACAGCTACTTTATCTGTATGCTTCAGAAACAAGACTCCCGTGAAAGAAGGGACAACACTTCTCTTTGCAGATGAAGAAGTACAGACATTTTAAATCAAAACACCGTTCTCTCAGGCTAGCAAATGTTGTACACATTGGCTGCATTTCAAATTGACTCTCATGGGCTTCTGCAGGTGTGGGACACAGGTGAGAGCCACCCAAGGTGTCACACTGGGCTTCTCACAGAAAGGGAAGCAAACACGTGGTGTGACACGTCCACAAAATCAAATTAATTGTTCAGAATTCTGCTGAAACTTTATGCAAAGTCCAGTCTCTCCAGACAAAATCCTTCGGTCCTTCCTGCCAGATTTTCCCTTCTCCTCCTGCTGTTCCCTGCATCCTCTCACATCTGCAGTAAATGAGGTCAAGATCCAAGATCCTACAGACAACCACTTCCTTCCTGAAACGGCCCAGATTCAGCCCAGAGCTGGTCTGAGCTCCGCAGGCAAAATGGGAGAAGGGGAAAGAGAGGATATAATGTAATTAAAGCCTGCATTTCCAAGGCACAGGGTTTGCTATCCGAGGCTGCACACATGGCCTTCGGTTGTGTCTTGGTTTGACACAAATTAGGAGGAAACGTCTGAGATGAGCGTATCCTCTAACAGAAGGCAGGTTTCAGCACCCCCCCCCTCACCCAGGTTCGGAAAGAATTTTCTTGGAGGAAAGTGAAAAAAAAAGCTGTTTATTTAACAAGCAGGGTGCACACAGGCATGAGAGGAAAAAAAAATGAATAATGTTAGATAATAAACCTTCTTGTTGTGGAGAAAACCTGTTAGATTCAGAGCCCTGTCTGTAGGTGTGGCTGTGCTCTCTCTGGAGCTGGGGTGCGGCGTGGGCATCCCGGTGATGCTGTTCCAGACTGGAGCAGAGCTGAACAGTTCAGGAGAAGAAGAAAAAGCCACAGTCCCACGAAAACTTTCTTGCCTCAGCTAGCAGGCTAGTTAAAAAGCAAAGAATTTTAACTCTCTGTCTCTCTCCTGAGAAACAGAGCCGAGAGCTGGCTAAAAGCAGGACGGGAGCGCGGGGAGTCTGTGAGTCCTTGGACACAAACCGCGCCGAGGAACTCGCTCGGCTTCCCCCCACCCTTCCTCTCAGACCCAGCTTAAAGACACAGAATTCATGTCTGGCACAGAGCAGGGCATAGGGGATCCAGCATCATAAAGTCACCCCAAGACAGGTTGTGTGTTTGCAGATCTTTGAGGGCTTCACTTGCAACTCCTGCCTGTGGTTAACTTGGAGTGCATGGAATATCCTTTGCCGGCTGGCCCAGTAATGTTCTGCCCCTCAAAAGCAATAAACAAATAGGAGGCACCAGCAGGTAAAACCTTCCACTGCACCTCTTGGACTTAAGACTCATCTCTTCTCTAAGATCTATACTCTGAAAGCCCTTCCTTGACTTTAGCCTGTGTGAAGGCAGCACTTGTGAGCTCAATGAGGCCTCATCTCTGAAAACAACCAGGAAATCTAATTTTTATTCCCTTCGAAACTGCCCCTGCAAGATGCCTGACTGTAGTTGCTCCTGCTCTGAACAATTCCCTTGCAGAAGGGCTACATGGAGGAACAGAGGGTTTGATTCTGCTCCCAGGACACTGAACAGGGATTTTAAAATTCTTGAAAAGCACGAAATCCACAGCATTCCTAAATGCCTTTCTGATTTTTCTGCAGGATGCTGCTTTCCTTACAAAGATCAGCCAAGATGGAATTCAGTGGGGACAGGGCCTGAAGAAGAGCTGCACTGTTCACACTGGTATTTAATTTTAATTTACAATTGGCTTAGAAGCATGTTCAGTTCAAGATGCTTATCTTCTCTGGTACACTGGAGCTTCTTGACATCCTTTGGCATATTTTCATTACCTGGCAATTCACATATAGCAAGATTCCTCAGAAAGTACAGTAATTCTTTTCTTAAAGGGAAGGTTCCAGAGAAGCATCAGAATTAACCTGCTCTGAAGGAAACAAAAACATCAATTTTCCTTTCCTTGGACAATTATGTACCAAGCTTTAATAAACCAGTAGATTTTAGACAGAGCCCCTGGTTTAGGTAACAGCCTCATATAGCACAGGGTCACAGAATCATTGAGGTTGGAAAAGGCCTCCAAGATCATTGAGTCCAACCTGTGCCTGATCCCCACCTCATCACCAGCCCAGAGCACTGAGTGCCACATCCAGGCCTTCCTTGGACCCCTCCAGGGATGGGGACTCCAAACCT
Organism: Dicrurus megarhynchus; assembly: GCA_013399195.1. Classification (NCBI taxonomy): domain Eukaryota; kingdom Metazoa; phylum Chordata; class Aves; order Passeriformes; family Dicruridae; genus Dicrurus; species Dicrurus megarhynchus. The sequence goes on along the minus strand of VXAD01013797.1, from coordinate 151,947 downwards.
CCCTGGGCAGCCCCTTCCAATGCTAAACCACTCTTTCATTGAAGAAATTCTTCTGGCATCCAACATGAACCTCCCCTGGTGCAGCTTGAGGCTGTTTCTTCTTGCCCTATCCCTTGTTCCCTGGGAGACGCTCACCTTGCTACAACCTCGCCATCCACAAATGTGCCCTCATGTGGAATTCTGCTCAAAACAAAGACAACACTTGTCCTCAAGATGTGTCTGTGCCACTGCCAATGTGCTTTTCAACACTCCAGACCAAGTCAGTCCCTCTCCCATTGTTCTGTTTATTTGTCTATCTAGGACAGCACGCTCTCAGTAAACAGGTCTTGCAAAGAGCCCTCGTGTAATCCTGGCAGCACATGCCACCCATGACTCATGGATCTATTACCCAGTTCTGGTACCCAAGCCCTGCTGGCCTGGGTGTGTTATCAAAACACAGTCAAGGGAGATTTCAACTGGCATGGAAGAGCCACGTGAAACAGGTACATTTCCTCTGCCTCCCAATCAGCAGCTAATGGGGAGCCCGAGAGACAGATAACAGATGCTATCAGCAGCACTGGAATACATCCCTGAAGGAAAAGAGGTCACTGGGCAGAGCTACAGCAACTTGCAAATCTCCTCTTCTCTTTTGGTCTGCTCTGTGCACACAAATCTGAGCTATCTGTTGCAGTCACTTTTTACTTTTTTTACATTTTTTTTCCATTTTACGTTTCACTAAAACGAAGCACACTTTTTATGTGACAATTTATAGAGGGTGATTTGTATAAAATAATCACGTTTTAAGAATTAGAGCTGCCAGAATGGGAACACACTGTTCCCATAACCTAAGTAAGGCTGAGTACATTTTATTTTCTCTCTGCCCTCTATTAGGATCCTCTAATATGTTTTGGAAAAAGAACTCCAAACAAACAATAAAACCTGAAAAATTGTACTTGGGTTGTTACAGCCCAATAACTGCAGAGGTCTAACTTGCTTTTATATACTAGCTTTATTCCCAAGGAGCACACATAAAGTGTGTGTGGTTGTAGCTTTTTCTCTATTGATGCATTTATCTCCATTTATAAACCATACAGATGCATCAGGCCTGGGCAGCCTGAAAAAGGGGGCCAGAGGAAGGAAGGGAACATGTCACCACTTAGGGAAAATTCCAAGAGAACAGGCTGTTGAATATGGACATTACCCCTGTGTCTGTAACTACTTCTTTACAGCTGCTGCATAAGACAGGTTTTGGTGGCATGCCAGACACAAGCACAATCAGGTAACTTCGAAAAGCAAGCCTAATTAAAAGATACTACAGCACTGAACACCGGGCACTGGTAAATTCACTTCTAAATGCGAGGGAGTCACCGAGTACCAGAAAATGGCAAGAAACCGCTTTGCTGAGGAGCCTCCAAACCCAAACTAATGCCTGCAGAGACTTCTGTGCCTCACAACAGCACTCACATGGACCAGACAGAGCAATGTGGAACAAAACCTTCGGGTTTATCTTTTAAAAACAGCAGTGAAAAAGGTTGGTGATGGAATATCTCTTGAAGAAATCCTGGAATTCTAATATTCATATTCCTTCTTGTGACCTCCTCTGCAAACTGCCCACAGCCCTGAACTAAGCCTCTGAACACACTACCATGCATGTTCTCAATGCAGCAGGCATGCTGAACCTGTGAAGATAGTGAACGGTGTCAAAAATGAAATTAAAATGCCCGAAGACACAGAAACCAAACCTCCCTCCATTTATTGAGCACTGCATTTACTGTGATGCCTTCAGGAGGCATATCAGCAAAAGGGATCAGAAAAAGTTGACTCCATATGAGACTGCCCTTTCTTCTAAACATCTTCCCCCAATCCACAAGTAATAAAGATTTTTAAAGATTTATTCTTGCTATCACACACAACATGGCTCTCCACTGCCAATTAATGACAAAAACCACTAATATATTAAGTCAATATATTTTTAAAATATCAATATATTAAAAATAATATACTTTAATGTAACCTGGAGGCCAACATGCACTGGCAAATCATTGATCAATTCACTGCATATGGGAGCTTTTAAACATGGGAATTGGCATTTTATAAATGTAGTGGTATGGAGCACCACTGTTTTGGGTTTATTTGGGAGGGGGGAAAGTGCCCTTATCCCTGAGACCTTCTGTGTCTAAAACACTTAACAATTCATATTAAACACACCAGTGCTTTACAAGCTGAGTCCCACAGAAGTAAACTGACTGCTTGCTTCCTTTTTACACTGGTGGTCATCCCATTCTCTGTAGAGACAGCACAGGCCTTACAGTATTCTGTTGTCCGGGGCTTTTGAGAGGATTTGGGGGGAGGACAGAACAGGACAAAATCCTTTGTCTCCCTCTTATTCCCAGGTCACCTGTAAAATTCCCACCGTGTGCCCCTGCTCAGTGCAGGATGGGGTCTGCAGGAGTTGGCCATGTGGAAGAAGGTGATTATTCTGTGCCCACGTGGAAGGAGAAGCACTGGAGAGCTGGAAAGCACTGCAGGCTGAGGGCAGCAGCAATTCATAGGCTTGGAAAATTATGTGGGCTTTACCTTTTACACTCCTGTTAACTCTGATTTCCATGAAGTAGGTGGTGTTGCTACAGCAACTGTCGTATCACATCATTTCTGCTGTCTCTGTCACAGGGATCATCTTATTTTATCTTAAACTCAGATATGCAGCTTTTCTTCATCTATTCTAAAGCCCTCTGTATTTTGGATATGAAAAAATTATACAAAATAGAGCTGTGTCATATAAATGGTATTTTTTTAAAATGTAGCAAAGCTTACAGAACATTTTTATTTGTTCTCCTTTCACAAATGCAGAAGGAATAAAGAAAATGGCACTGGCAGATTTATGGTGCTCCAGATTTTCAGAAATAAATTAAGAGCTGGTCTCACAATAAAGATGTTTCATGCCACTTTTAATGTGCTCTCTCTACAGAAGCTAACCCTGTGTTCTTGTGCACCTCAGCAGAAGTAACTCATCTGTTCATAGGTGAAAACATTTTGCTTCCTCATGCCCAGGCTATTTATGCACCTGCATTCCACACAACTCACACCCAGCTCAGATGCTGTTGCCCGCCCACAACACAACCCCAGCCCTTACCTGCAGCCTGGAAGAAGCACCTACTGAAGCAGAAGTTTCCACTCACCCTTACCTGGTTCAGAGGGTTTGTCCAAGCTGCCAGGGATGAGGGGGTCACCCAGCTTTGCAGCTGTCCTGCTCAGTAACCCCAGAATTTGGCTCTACCTCTTTGGCCTCCATTTTGCTGCCTGGAAAAGGTCTTTGAGGGTTCAATGCACAAGCAAAACTCAACAAAATCCTGATGATGGAAAGGTTCTGTTCAATTTTTGTTATTAACATGCATTCCAATGTGTGCACTCACAAAGCTTCCTTTTAAAAATATAAAAAGCAATGTTGAACAGTAGTAAATATTCAGGTACACCCTTGGGCTACTCAGGAAACGAAAGAAAAGCCCTACCTATAGACAAAGGTTATTTCACAGACCACTCAGCCAGCACAGCTCAGACATCCAGATCAAACTCTGCCACAGCCTAAGCTGACGAGTATTTTGATCTGCTTCTTCCTGAGCATTTCCAGCCACTTCCAAAACAATCAGTGCAGTCATCAAATTACACTTCAGTGTTCCAGACAGGTCCTGGGCAGATGGAAATCTGCCAGTGTGGATCCAACCTGTGGGCAAGGACTGTATCTTGTGCACCTGGTTAATGGACACGTACAGAATTAAGATATCAAATAGCCCTTCAGTTCCTTCAATTGCTTTGCAAACTTCATTTCAGTGCCCCCAGTACTTGACAGTTTTTCTTTAGCTAATTTCCCAGAAAAATGAGTTTTGTGCAGTCCTGCTGTGCACATCTGCCCAGCCCCCTCCTAAAAGTTTGGGAAATTGTTGGCCAATTTCCAACAAATTTGGCAGCAAGGCATCCACATGTGCTACCAACAAGCTTTGTGAAAACAATGTAGATGAAAGAAGCTCTTCCCTCCCTGGCTGCAGGAGCCTCGTTACACATCAGAGAACCCACGGGGTTGTGCTGCTCATGGAGCCAATTCCTTGGGCAGGAGGCAGGAAGGAAAAAAAATATTCACCAAGTCACTGTTTGTTAATGGCAGTCAGGAAAGCCATTTAATCCTCTTGTTCTCTACTGGAATTGAGAATATCTCTTCACTTTATCCTACCCACTCATTTACTATTTTCAGTAATCATGATCAAAATGATTTGTTTCACAACTACACTGTCACTTGACAATCCCTCTGAATTCCAAGCAGACACATCTGGTATTGATAGCCAGCAAGCAGTCATGCACATGAGCTGTCTTAAAAATCAATGCAGAAGACAGTCAGATGTGGACAACCCAGCTGTCTGGTATCATCTGAGCATTTATTTATTCTTATAATATGTACGGAAAACCAGAACTCTACTAGAAAGAGCTTTTTTTATATTATCCCCAGCACTTATTATGCAAGCAATTTAAGTCTTCCAACCAAGACACAGTAGGAGTGTTTGGGAATCAACAAATTTGCTCCGGCAGCAATGAAACATTCACTATTGGCTTGGAAGTAGGGAGGGGTTTGGTTGGAGGGGGGAATTTCTTTTATTTTCTTAAGATTTTGTAAAAATGCGGACAAAAAGCTGGCTGAGGCATGCTAGATAGGACTCAGCTAAGAATCAGAATGCTGTAGATTTATGCTGGAAGCTGCCTGTCTGTCCCACCTGAGGGATGCAATCCTGGTATGTTTTTAGTGTGCAAGATCAGAAATCCCCTCTGCCCCTCTCCCCCTGACTCTCCCTGCTGCTGTTGCCATGTTACACACCCACAACTACTCAGGCTTGGGGAAGAACGAGTTAAACTTTGCAAAGAAAAAAACACAAGCAAGAAAAACACCTTTCCTCTTTCTGCTTAACTGGATAATTGGTGAGCAGGAACCTGCTTGATGAGTTTCAGCAGCTCCTCGAGATCAGCCAGGGCTGTTTCTGAGAGCAGCTCAAGCTGCCAACTGGATAAACACCAACAGGGCACCCTTTGCTAAGGCTTTTGATAACTAAAATTTCCAGAAGGCAGTGAAGCAGTTTGTATGCCAAAGATCCATCCAAACCCAGTATGAGCAGGGAGCTGAAAAGGCAGAGTATTTTATAGATGTTATATACATAAAGCTGTCTTACAGTCAGAATAAATAGATGGTTTTAAAAGAAAAAGAAAGACTAAATTATTTTTACTGCAGTGAAGAGAGTGCAACAGTAAAATTCAAATGAATAAATTAACAGGTTCTGTCCTAAGAATTTAAGGGGCCAAGAAAATTCTAGTCCTGCTCTGTACAATCCTCTGGGCTTATTACTTGATACTATTTATCTATAATGCAAAGATTTTATTCAAGTACTTAGTGATTTTGAGTCCAGCTGGCTGAAATAAAAGTACACAAGGATTGATTTTCACATAAGGATTATCTTGTCCTACCTGTATCAGATGTGTGTGCAAGCACGTGAATTAAAAAAAGCAAAACCAAACAGAACCAAACTCTGGTAAAATCCTGCTGTAATTTCAAACCTGTCCCAGCTGTACAATCACCAAAGCAGCCCCTGTGGCAATCACTGTCCCTATTATCATCTTCATTTCTATTTATTCACATCAGTGTTTCAATTAACTCAACACAACACCTGGCAAATAGGCATTTTGATATGCTGGGCTTTAAGATCAAGACCCAAAGCTCTCCCTTGCTGAAGTTCCTACTGAAGCAGTTGACTCCAGATGAGAGCCTGAGCTTTCTCCCAGGTTCCCTCCTCTCTGAGGATGCAGGAAAGATCAAGAGGAAGCAAAAATATATTTTTATCCTAAACAACAACATAAAGATTTGGGGTAAAGTATTTCAGCTTTGCCAGTGTTGATCTGTTCAGACACAGCTCCAAAATTTTGATAAAGTAACCAAAAGCCCACAACTCAAGGCCCAATACCATCCATCTAAACCAAACCAACCAAACCCCTCCACACACACTGGAAGAGCGATGTCCTTTTGGAAGATGACAGGAACTATCCCTCAAACATTGCCCCTTGGCCTCATGTTTTATACCCCTTCCCCAAGCATGATGTCTTTTTCTACTGCTTTTTCATACAAGGGTGCCCTTGGAGATGCTGGGGTTTCAAACCCAGAGCCAACTTTCCAAAACACGCTGCATTTTGTAAAGCCCATTTTTGTTTCACAGAGAAATAAAGGAGTTTGCATCATAAAGCCTTTATCCCCCCCAAACTCAAAGCCTCCCATACAGTTAAAAATCAAATCCAGCTTTATTTTCCTGCATGAGTCAGGCTGCATGCAAACAGCTTCTGAGGAAGGCAACTTGGGGTGGAGAACAGAACTGAAGGAAGAAATCCAGAGAAAAGAAATTCTTCTAACAGCACACTCCTATTTTCCCAAGACATTTGCGAATATTTTCATTTTAAAGTTAGAGGAAAGCCACCCCCTTCCACCCCAAAAGAAGTTTTAAATATTATAAAGACACACAAGGACACACTTTATTATTTTAACAATTACTGCTATTTTCAGGGCTCCAGCACAGTTACTTCCTTCCATAATTGGACTTCAATCAAACCCTAGTGAAGCTTTTGATCTTGGAAAGCGTAACAACACGGCTCTGTTATCAGCACAGAGGGGGCAAAGAGTAGGACATCCAGCATTTTTCAATAAAGGAAAGTTAATTGCTTTGACTTGTATTTATCAAAGGTCACAGCTACAAGTTCTGAGTGCACACACATAACGGTGTACACTGAGAAATCTCATACAGACTGGACAAAGTGTTGGGATTATACTATCTGTGTGCATTAAAAAAAAAAAAAGAAAGAAAAAAAAAGGAGAAGAAAATGCAGCAAAACAATGCTAGATTACTATCCAAATATACCCCAGTGGATGTCCTGCCAAAGAGCAAATATGTGGCTGTAAGCTCCAAACTGAAATAAAAGCTTGGCCAGCAGCCCAGAGCTTCACTGTATTTTGCTCAGCCAACCATAATCTGGCAGAACAGAGTGAACACATTTGCAGCCATGTGATGGAGAAGCCTGTCGGGCCAAGCTGATTTCCTTGTGTTGGTTAAATGTGATCTTCAGACTGTACACACCAGCGGCTTGGGAAAACGTGAGAAAGTGGGAAACAACCAGCCACGGGCTGGAAACTGAAGGGCAGCAGAAAAAATTACTTGAGGAGTTTGCTTAAAGGTTTGGGTTGCCAGTGGTGGATTTTAATGAGGTGTTAACTAGGCTCCCAGGGCTGAGCACCCGTTCAGCTGGATCTCCACTAGAGTTACACACCACCAGCTCCTGCAAGGACGCAGATCCTGAGAGAACCCGGTTTGGAAAAGGCACTGGAAATTCGTTGTTGGAGAGGAGTGAGAGCTACCCATCAGTGTTTCAAAAATGCAAAATGCCGAGTGATTTTGAAGTCCACACTGAGGAGACTCAAGGGTGCTCAGGCCCGCCAGGATGTGGCCCAGGATGGACGGTGCACATCCCCCAGGGTTCAGACTGCAAACACCCCTTGAATAGCCACTGCTGAACACAGAGAAACATCTGTGAAGTGAGACAGAACCTGGCCAAAGGATTCAACCTGAAAAACATGAGGGATAACAGCTGTCCCCATGTCAGGTATTATATTTTGATAGTAGTGATAACAATGTTTTTAAATAACTGACTTAGGAAGAGACAAACAGCATCCCTGGCCAGCATCAGAGCTGCACATGATCCCTGAGAGCAGGTTACATGTGGATGCAGAAAGAAAAGCCCTCAAACACAAGACCTCAGAAGTACATCCCTGCTGCAGATAAGAGCAACTTGGCTGAAGCAGTCACCAGAGTACATAAGAAAAGTGAGATTTGTTTACTTTCTAACAGAAATAAATTGATAAACCAGACACGTGCAGCACCTGGTGAAATCAGAGATGCACACGAGTTGACAATTACATCTCCAGCTCTTTCCTTCTCCTTGGCTAATGACTCCTTTTCACGTGTTCAGAACAGCTTTCAGACAGAGACTACCACAATTTTCAACAATGACATCAACTGTGTCGCACTGAGAAAATTGAGCAGATAAGAGACTCTGGAAAAGTGCTTCTTAAACCTGGTGATGAGCACAGTCCAACTGAAAGAACAGCCTTTCCGAGGGCAGCCACGTGATTATGGATGCATCAACATCAGGCCTTGGAGCCTGGACAATCCATGCCCTGATTCTTTAAGTGCCAAGGCACCAGCAGGCAAGGTGTTTCAAGCAGACACCCAAACCACAGCAGTCCAACATGTGTTACTCAAGGCTTGTGGTTTAACCTCCTCAGAAGGCAGATATGCAGGTTAACTTTAAATATGCTGCACTCTTCCCTAATTCTCTCATGTAAGGATAGAGTTGAGTGATGCAGGTGTTCACAGCGTCAGCTTCCTGCTCCATTTTACTCAATTGGTGTTGCTCTCAAAAAATGTTCTATCACTCCAGAAACAATTCAAAAAATGTTCTACCACTCCAGAAACACCTTCAGCTGGTGAGCAAGCCCTGTGGCTTTTCGCCTTTTTGAGTTGGTAGAGTAAGACATGGTAACAACACATGGCTGAGGAGCATGACAGAATCTAGATATGTGATTTATTAACCTGATTTGTTATTTACGCTCTTCTCTTCCAAGAGAAACAATCTTCACTACAGGGAGGGACATAACTCCTCAGTTTTCAGTGTACAGCTCTTGATACAGAGGCCAGGCCCTTAGACAGCTGGTGACAAAGGCCATGCTATGGTCAGTTCCTCGTGACCAACCTGCTTGGGTACCTCAGGTCCCTGGAAAAGTTTGGAAAACCAGAGTAGGAATTAAACAACAGTGCCCCAAGGTATTTGTAGTTTCACTTCCCAAAGTCTTCACACTCTTTATTAATCAGAGCAGTGATCACCCAGCTGGACAGGGCTGTGATTCTGGCCACCCTTCTTTAGTACTCCACCCTCACCCAGCAATAAGCAGAGAGAATTGGGCTGTTTTACAGGGCAAGCCCAGTGTATAAAAAGGATACGCCAAACCAAATTATCTCAGGATGAATGGAGCACCAAAAACAAAACAAAAACAAAAAACCAAAACCATTGAGCAAACATATACTACTGTGAAAATTTTACTTTGACATTGATATGCTGCTGTGGTATACTTCAAACAGCAGTGAGCTCAGCACTTGCAGTTATTTCAGATCGGTATCTGCTTTTTCACTCTTCGAAAGCTAAGCAGAAGGCAATGTTTTAGACACATTAGAAATAAAAAAAGGCAGACAGAAAAAATTGCAGCATTTCCCAATAAACTTTCTCCAACTACAAACTGAGGAAGCAGGAAGAGACTCTTGAGTGTCTTTTCAAGCAGTTTTTTTCTTTTTTAGAGATATTTAATATTGCACATGCCACAGCCAGACCAAACAGGTTCTTGGACCTCAGGTAGGTGTTACCTTACCAGAAATGGTACTAAAATGTCTTCATGCTGTGCTGGAAACAAAATGTAGGGACACAGAGAGGTTCTCTCAGGTTTGTAAATGCCCTACAAATATGTGTTGGGGAGAGGGAGAAGGGGAATCCACCCAGCAGCGCTGCATTACACCGAGAGCGGGTTGTGTCACTACAGCTCTGTCCCGACACACCCATATTTTACAGCACACAGTGTACTGTACAATTCACAATGCCAAGAAACTCAACATATCTAATCTGGCAGAAAAACAAAGTCATATCAGGTTAATCCAATTCTTAAATTGCACAACTTTGAAAAGCCAATAGGAAAACAAATCTTCCCCCTCACTTGTGCTCCCGCATCCCTCCTCCCAGCACAGTACCCTGCCACGACCTACTTCTCCTCTTTGATCCCTCAACATTTTTAGCCCACTCTCACTCTCCCTGTTCCCCTCTGACTCCTGACCTCGTTGCAGCCCAGACCCCGGTGGCAGGGCAGAAAACTTCCCAGATTGGAGCGAGCCAGCTCCGCGTGCAGGGTGGGATGAGCGGCGGGATGTGCGCACAAGGTCACTTGGACACCCGCCCGCATGTGACGCTGCAGTAACTGTGATAAGAGCCATCAAATCTGGAGCTACATCACTGCAAGGTAGTTTCAAACAAGGCAGCGGAGCTGGGGTGACTCTGCTGCACAAGAGGAAAAGGATACAGCAAGGATGCATTAAAGTTGAGGAAATTTTTCAGTAAAATAACTGTGCTTGGCTTTGGAGAGGACCGAGACCATTCCGTTGCGTGGGATAAGAACTTTCAAGATCTTGCTTACAAACCTTACAGCTCGTTTTCTAAATTCTCTTTTTAAATGAAAGCCCAGAGTCTCATCTAATCACAGAACCTGAGCAGCTAAGGAGTTCCAAGGAAGAAGAATGGCGGAAAAAGTTTGTGAGTCCCCTCCCTCCAACAGACACTAAACCAATTAAATTTGGTTTCTTGCAGATTCTTTTCTCAAAGTGAATTGGCATCTCACAGTGTCTAAAAGGGTGTCAACTTTTCTAGAAGCACTTCACACAGATCAGGCATTTTAAAGGTCTTACGTACATTTTCTGACGTAGAAAATGCACATTTGCATTACTCTTCCTGCTCAGCAACACAATCCCATCCTATATCCACTCATACATCCACTCATTTATTTTCAGGAAATTTTAGGACTGTAATTAATTCTTCAAAATCACACCCTTCTTGCTACATTTGCTTAAAATCAGCCGATATAATCAAAAACCAGCAAGCAGGAACAGGCGAGAGGCCATACACCTGGCATGACCAGATTTGGTTTGTTTTCATAGAAAAACGGGAACAAAAAAAAATACCCCAATGCTCATCTCTCACAGCAAGGAAGAGCTGCAGGAGTTACATGCCCAGAAGGGCCAGTGCCCCACCGAGGGGCCGCAGCTGCAGGGACTGCAGACGTCACCAACATCCATATTTCCACTATGCAGCACAAAGAGAGGCAGCGGTTGAGGGCTGATTGCTGCAGGGCCCTTCAAATTCAGTTTAACCCTTTCTGTTTTAATGAGGAACAGAATTTGGGTTTGAGTGCTTAGTTCCTACCTACTAAGCCTTACTAAGCCAAGAACACAGCTGGTTTTTTTAAGCAGACGTCTTGCTGGAATAAGACTCATTTTGAAATGTTGCAATGGTGAGTTTGTAAAAATGACTGAATTGTTTTAAGTCATCTCCTCTGCTTCAGCGCAAGCCTTGAGCCTGTGCTTTATGCTCTGCAGCCTTGTGCAATGTGCTCTTCTACAAGAAGGTTTAGTGCTGTTATTTCAACAATCTTGCTGTCCTAAAAATACTGATTGCTCCATTAAATGCATTTCTGCAGTATTTTGTGCTTTGAAGTTTCACATTATTGTTCCTTCATTTCTTTCCAAATGCAATTTACAGTTTCATTCCTCTCTACATTTAATTTCTGTTGGTGTGCTTTCACCCGTCCCATGATTGCTGAGTGACCAGGTCACCTCAAAGATACCAATGTCCACATAGACATTAAGTAAGCAGGGAGGCCTTGAAAGTGTTTTAAATAAAACTTAAGATCCAATCACTGCCACACAAATTAATTGATCTTGCTTCAGACAGAGAACCCTGTTCCTTCATTTGTTTATTAAATTCAGGAGAACCAACCAGTTCTGTAATGAATTACTTAATCTTTGACCTATTGTCCATAGCCATGTTCCAGAACAAAGAATTTACAGCAAGCTGAGCTCCCTAAGGCTAATTGGAAAAGAATGCTTTTTTTTTTTTAACCATTCTCCATCTTCAACAAATCTTTGCCAAACTCTGTGTTTTTGCCTCTCTGCTTATACACCTACATATTTAACGATGACATTTGGTGACAGGTGAGTTATTGCTCCAGTTCACTGTAGCTACTGCTTGTAGGAAACACATACTAATGCACCCATCTGTGGTTCCTGCTTTGAGCAGTAATCTACATTTGTGTTCCAATTAACAAGAAGCTGAGTTTTCTAGAACCCTAATGCAATTTGGATTTTTTTACTTCCTCCTACAACAGCCTTATACCAAAACAAAGAGCTCCAAGATGCTCAGTGCCTGTTTTCATTAAATTACAAGTAATATGAACAAGACAATAATGCCAGTGGGATGAAGAGCTAGAGCTGTTTCTCAAAAGTTGTGCAGAGAACCCTGAAGCAAGAGCTTGCCACATCAGAGGAGCTAAGCAATGGTGTTGGAGGGTGCACAACAAGAATCTGGGCCAAATTTAGCTCTGGCATAACTTAGTTGAGAGAACGGGACAGGAGAAGCAGAACTGTACCACAGCTTTAAGCGTGTCAGAAATGTGAGAGGCTGAACAATATTTTGCATTTGTTTAAAACTTGATGGATAGCACCTCAGTCATGCAAAGCTGAAGTGCTGTGAAGAGCACCAGAATAAAAGAAGAAAAAAAAAAAAGAAAAGAAATGTTACGACACATGCTGCCGCACCCACCTGTGTTAGCTCTCCACACTGCAGCTCTCAAGCTCTCAGGACCAAATTCAGTTTTCTGATAAACAGTTAGCTTCTTTATCACCATTTGTTTGTTTTAAAAAAAAGATTATACAAGCTACAAAAAACCTGTTTGTCGTACATTCATTTTGACACAGTTGTGCATTTTACACTCATTTTCAATACCAAGTGATTATGTATAACTTAGTCCATTAAGTGGAATAGACTTGAGGTTTAAGTAAATTTTTTGTCAGAGCTTTCATTATCTGCTAAGGTAGAAGAGATCAATCCACAGCTTTTCTTGAAATAACTTCGCTGAAATATCTTTTTCTGATCGCCAGTCTTCTGTGAAATTCAGACAAAATATTGAAAATATGTTGTATTTGTTATGAAAGGAAGACTTTACTAAAGAAAAAAAAAAAAAGGAAACCTATGCTCACGTTTTGTGTGATATACACTAAACAGTTCCATAGTGTACTGCCAGGCAACCAAACTTCTGATTTCATAATGCACTGAAGTCCTAATGGTGACCTGATGGTGACTAAGTCCTTTCATCCTGTAAAAACCCCACTGGCCACTGAGAGCTGCTACCCCCCTTAAAAAAAAAAAAAATCCAGAAAGATTAATGACAAGAGAGTGAATGGTGACATTTTGCTGCTCCACCTGGGAGGTGACGGACAGCAGTCAACAAGCTGCCTACCTGCTGAGCAATACAGAAATCAGGGAGACCACATGAGGAGCAAAGTACTTATTGCTGAGATTAATTGGCAGAATCTGGCCACTGCAGCTTCCACAATTGCCAATTTGCTCTCATAAAAACATGTAGAGATTGAACAATTTAATGTAGCTTCATCTAATCAGATAATACCAGTGTCTTTGTATACATCTCCTGATGAGGTCTTCTCTCTTCACTAAAATGTATTGTTTTATGAAAGACTTCAGGGTGTACTCGCTCCTTAAATCAAATCACTGCACTGAGAACCATTCAATCACTCTGCAGTGCACTTTGAGATGGGAAGCAAAGCTCTGAAAAATACATTGTACTTTTCTAAGTTATTGTAACAAGCTTGACACTCAAGACATCCTTCAAATATCTTTAAGAGGACCAAAAAAGCCCCAAATCCTAGAAGTTCCCTGTATGTGCCCTCTTCCTAAGTCTGGATAGCCCTTCCTTGCACAAGGAGCTCTCCCTGTATGGAATGCACTACAAGACCTGGAGACTCGGGCCAGGGACATTTAAAAACGCAGCCTAACACCCGAGATTAGTGCATGCTGTTTACTGTTTGAACTCCGAACAAACTTCAAGTTCTTTCATGCAGTCAAGCAATTATTTAACCAATAATCAACATTTAACTGTGAATATTAAAATTAGCTCCCTTGAAGGAGACACAGTGTTCTTGCTTCCAGCCTTAACAAGCCTGTGCGTTCAGCACTTTTTCCCCCCCGTTATCATGTGACAGGCTATTTTTAATATTTGCCTGAATATATTTTGCATCTCCCTTTGATCCAGAAAGCAGTTTTGCGAGGCTTGCCCGCAGAGTGCACTTCCTTGGCAGTGGCAGCGCAGGGCACAGCTTTTCCATCTCAGTGCAATTTGGGCCCTCGCTGGCGGTGGCAGGAGCGGAGCTGGGCTGAGCTTGGCTGCACAGGGCAGGGACACGTGCCCGGAGCACATGGTCCTGCAGGCACCCGGAGCCTCACGTGAGGCTCAATGTGAAGAGCAGCTCCTGGTACCAGCCTTGGGATGGTGGAGCTGGTCATTCCCATCGGCACGTGGGAGACCAAAGGTCAGGAAATTCCCAGCTCCCTGCTGGGCGCTGCAGGTGGAGAGCCCTTGGCCTCTGAGAGAGAAGGGGCTCCTGCAACACCCAGGGACTGCTTGTAAACAATGATTAAAGCTTAGGAGAGGATTCCACACACAAGCTGGCAGCTGGGAATGCTGCCCTTCACTCTGCCAAGCTGTGCTGGAGGAGGAGGAGGAGGAGGTCACGTTAAGAAATGCAGGGGAAGGAAGGCTGCAATACAGGGAGTGCTGCACACACGCCCTTCGGGGGCTGCCCCGGCACCAAGTCACCCGGGATGAGGCTGCGTGGAGCAAGAACAAGCCTCTCCCAGCTGGCTGCTGTGCCTATCACAAACAAGAGCTCCAAAAACCACTGAAACCCACCCAGTGGTGCCTGGTGTCAGTCACTGCAGCTCAGTGCCTGTGTAAGAAGCCAGAGGTAATGGATACTGCACTCTAAATGGAATATCTGGACTAATCAAATAAACCACAGCATTTCATAAAAATCTTTCTGTTCTTTGGGGGGTGGGAGGTGTAAGTGTGCTTCACATGGAAACAATTCTCAGCTTTTTGATTAATGTGCCTCTAATTTTACTTTTTTTTAGTGAAGACTTGCAGATATTGCACACAGGTATATTTCTGCAGTGGATTACAAAGCTTGTTTTTCTTTTTTCTTCTTTCCTTAAATAAACTTTGGCAAGTAGTCTAAGGCACCCAGCCATGTAGGCAACACAGACAGAAAACCACCATCAGAGAACACAGAGAAGGAGGGAATTCTCTCAGAGACCCCAACAGCCCTGTCCTCCTTTGGAGCAAGGCAGAAACATCCCTGTGCCAGAAGCATCCCTGTGACACAGGTCCACATCCAAGGCTTTGGTGGCAAACAGAAAATTCAGATCTAAATCACAAAATTCCGAAAACCATCTAGTTAGGATTCTCCATCAGGTCTAGCTGATAATTCTCTAATTCACACCTTTCAAACCCTTTACAGTACCTGCCCCAATCACCTCCATCAGGGTTACACAGGGAAAAGAGCCAGGTAAAAAGCAACAACCAACTAGTTACCTGCAAAACATGCACCCTCCCTTTACATACAAACAGCTAAAAATCACTCCAGATTTCCCTTAGGACTCTGCATTTAAATGGAGATTGACATGCCACCAAAAGACTACATGAGGTGTGCAACAGATGAAGAACCACAAAAGTGTGTTTGCAATAATGGGTTACTTTTGAAGATTCAAAAAAATCTGAAAACCTTTTTCTGAGGAGATGACAGATTTTAACCAACCTACCATCATCCAATACCAAGACAAAACAGAAGTTTTAAATGCATCTACACATGACAATGAATGTTGGTCTGCAATGCTAAAATAAATCAAAATACTATTTTTTATTAACAAAATCAGCACTGCGAAAGATAAATACATGGTTTCACTCTTGCAAGTCATTACCCTGTGTCCCTTGTCAAAACAAAACCAGAAATTGCTGTAACTACATTCCCTGAACAGAAATATATGAGAAGTAGGTACTTGCTTTGTTCTTTGCAGATGATAAACTGGTGAGCCTAAACGTCTTTTCATTGACCAGACAATCTGAGCTGGAAAATCAGAATTAAGTTATATTCATACAGATCCTTTTTGTTGCCATTATGTTTTTAGCGGGGGGAAAGAAAATCAGTGAGGATTTTGGTAATGTCACGTTGACAGTCAGGGTCAGCACAGCTTTGCTGAGCCTGATGACCGTCAGGGAATGCCAGTGCAGATCTCCTGATCTCTTCCAGACACGGCACAAAACACGTTTGGGCAACACCACTCACTCCTACAGACAGATAAGGCTTGTGCTGGAACACATGCACCAAATTAAATCTCCTCATGCCGCTCTCCCACAGACCATCCCCGGCCCGGGCACCCCGGGGCTGAGGGGTGTGGGGCACCGCATCCCTGAGTCACAGAGCCACAGCCACGTGCAGGTGGAATGTCCCCCCCAGGCAGGGCACAGCCAGGGTGGGAGCTGTGACCACCCGCACGTGACCCCTTGGTGCCAAACTTGCACAGCCATTTAAAGAGGGACAGGAGCAGCACAGGACTGGACCCTTCCTCCAGCCCCACGCGCTCAAACAGGCTCCCATTGCAAGGCAAAATTCAGAAAACACGCCAGTGAAATATTTTTAGAATTACTATCACCTAAACCATTCAGTTTTCCTTAAAGTAGTAAGATCACATTAATTTGTATTGAAATTGTATACTTCCTGCTACTCGTTCTTTGCTTTATTACAGTAACACAAATCACAACACTATGCATACCGGAATGATAGCTCACACCAATTAAAAAGCTTTCTTTATGTGACAATAAAAAAGTCTATTTTAAATGTCTTAAGTTATATTAACCAACAGGCTCCATTACAATGATTTTAACATTTACCTCCCTATTTCAAAGCAGCACATTTGCCTTGGCCCTTTTATGACAATTCTCAAATGCTCATTTTTACTTTTACTAAATTTTAGAAAAAATGTATACTGTTATATTCTCAATCTTGCTCAAATGCTAAACTGTGAGATAGTCTTCTCTTCAGTACTGATTGTCAAAGAAAGATTTTCACACGACAGCAAGTAAAAATTTCAACGACCTGATGATAAACTAGACTACTGTTAATTAAGTCACAGTTCCTATCTGTAATAGGGGACAAGAAAATATTATTTAAGAAGTGAAATGAGCTCCCTTTAAAAAAAACCAAAAAACACATTTAACAAAAAAAATTCTATTCTTGTTAAGGCAAGATGGTGTTGGGAAAAATACCTGCAAATTTAGATGTTTTATCCTACCTCACGAGACATAACGTCCTTTACAACAGTAAAAAAGTGCACAGTGAGATAAGTTTGTAACCCTGAGCTGCAAAGGGCTCAGGAGAAACTGAAAAAAATCGATGAATTGAAAAGTCACACAGACAGCTGATTACAAATAAATTCTGACAGGTGATCATTAAAAGCCTGGCTCACTACCAGGCTCCTCTGAAAAAAAAGGGAATGCAGACAGATTATCTGCTTTTAATTTTGTGTGTGCACAAGTGACAGAAAATGGTATAGCACATATGCACTATTTTTACAGCTGGCTCAGAAAAAGCAAGGGGTCATGTTCTGCTCTTGCCTACTCCAAATACATTTTAACTTTGGACACCCTTATAAGTTATTAGTTAACCATGAAAAGCCTTGAAACTGAAACACAAAGCAAAGTCAAATCCACACAAAGTAAAAGTAAGTAAATGAAATCCATGACTAAACACGAACTCCTGATGGGGGGGCCAAGGAGTCTGTTGACAGGTTTGGAGAGATTTGGAGGATGTTTTATTTCGTTTTAACGAGACAGGAATGTTGCAGACTTGTCAGACATTTCTATTTCATCCTGCTCCACAACTTTTGCCCCTCTATTTATTTATTTTGCTTCCTTATCAGATGACTCTGACAATGACTTCACACGCTGAGCATGGCAAACGATCAAGCAGAAGGGAGAGGAGTGGTTTCCTGCTGCCAAGAGCACACTTTGCTCTAGCACACCTCGTGTGAGCAGAAGAGCACAATAAGTAAGTCACTCTCTGTATTTTTTTTTTAAGGAAAAAGGCAAAGCTCCATGTTTCCCAAACTTCAGTGTTGACACTGCCCATGATCTCAGCCATGCTGGTGCCAAGCCAGAGCAGTTACTCTGGATTCAGACTGGTGTCTCTAAAGGGATGATCTCAACCACTAATAAACTAATAGAAGACTTCCACTGACATCAGACAGGCTGGAACTGTGCATTACAACCAGGCCTTGGACTCCAGGGTGTTTTCTTAAGCTTAAGGTGACTGCAGATGCAAGTTATAAACACAGGTCAGAGTTACACTCAGTTTATGCCAATTTAAGCAAGATTATAATATCGTTCCATAACTCAGTTCCTGTGGCAAATTTTACTTTGCTCAGTAGAGAGTAAAATCATGGCCAAAATTTCAAGTAAGAAGCATTGACCTTTAACTCCAGAATAACTGCCCACTCCTGTGTTCTCACATCAAATATTGGCTGAAGGAATATTCTCTTTCACAGTCCTTTTCCCTTCTCATTTAACACTGTGGCATCTATGCCATTCTGTCTGTGGTCTTTTTACTTGCTAACAGCTAAGATTACCAACTAAGATAGCCAAGTTTCCTTGGAATTCCCAGAGCTTTCTTTAGATAATTTAAACCAAAATCCTGGTGGAGCAGCTTAGCAATAACTGGAGCTATTGTTTTTATTTGCTGGAGTGTGAGTGACAGGAATCCTCTGGGCTCTAAGCTGCCTGTCAGCTGCACAGGGAGAAGCAGTGATTTACAGTGAGGAGGAGGGGCTCACACCAAATTCCAGAGGGAAGTTCTAAGGGCTGATTTACCTGGTCTGACCGGGCTCTGCATGCAGTTCTGCGACACCATGCCTGGATGGACTGAAGTAGAAGCCCTGCTGCTGAGGTCCATGACAGAAGGTGATGCTGAGGTAGCTTGCTGGAGACCTGACTGGTGTGGGCTAGGCTCATGCTGGTTTGGGCTGGGTGGAATGCCATTTTCTGAGAGGAATTCTTCGAGGTCCATGTATTCCAACTGGAAAGTGTCTCCATCGTATGGCAGTGTCTTGTCCCATAATGTTGGACCCAAGAAAGCTGACTGAGGGACTGTGGTACTGGTGCTGTCATCATCTAACTTCTTCTCTTTGTCTTTTTCTTTACCGAATGCTTAAACAAAAACACATAATAAACATGTAAGAGCTCAGTAATTAAAACATTAGCTACTACTAGTTTCATTATTTCTGCTGTACTTTCAGGTGAAAGAAAGGAATATTCCCTTCAAAAAAGTAACTCCTTTGACTCACTCTACTTGGAAGAGAATTGAGGGGTCGTGTCACTGAGCACCTTTGCTGGATCCAACCACATTTTTGAGATTGCCCTGTTTTTGGTTAACAATTCCACTCCATGCACAGCTTTGAATGTCAGCTTCAATAAGTACGCAACAGACTTAAAAGTGAACATTCAAGTATTCCAGCAAACTGAAAGCTATTCATATATTCTGTTGAAAAGGAGCAGTCTTAGCCTAAAATCCCTGGGATCTGTTATCCTGTCATTCTTCTAAACTAAGGTCCCGATCTTGCTACTCCTTGCACAAGCAAAGTAGTCCTCAAATTCTGCACTTCTAAACGTTACTAACATACAGTGGCAAAAGCTGACAGAATACAGCTTTGATGTGCACAAGAGGCAACAAAATATTCAAAGGTAGACGCAAAGAAAAAGTTAAACTGAGGCTTCCTTATTTCTACAGCCTCCAGTGATTTCAGTGCACGTTTTATAAGGGAAACGCCTGATTTCTCTGCAAGATCTGCAAGAATCTGAACTCATAAAGCTTCCTGTCAGCTACCAAGCCTTTGCAGCATTTTATTTTTAACCTCATACAACAGCCCCGGTGAAATCCTGCGAGTCGCTTGGCAGTGGAACTAGGAAAGACGAGGAGACAGGAACTGCCCGACCTTCCCTCGGTTTCTGCTTTTCGTGCGCGCTCGATCCGTTCGCCATACCCGGTGCGGGAATTCCCGGGCAACCGCCGCTTCCCGGGGAAACCGCAACTTTCTCCCATTGAACCGGGGGACGCGGGGCCGGAAGCAGTTTGTTATGGGGCCTGGGATGGGGATCCCGGCCCCCTTTACCCGAGGCACAGAGCGCCCTTGGCGTCCATTCACCGGGACCGGCGATGGGACCACCGAGCGCGTCCCGTTACATCGGGCCGGGACGGCCGCCGCTCCCCGCAGAGCGCCCCGAGCGAGCCGTCCCGGGGCTCCATCGCCGGGGGAGCACCCGGGGGGGTGGGAGCAGGGGGCGGCGGAGGGAAGGGAAAATGGGAAAGCGATGCCGCGGACCCCGAGTGACGGCGGGACCGGGGCGCGCTGCGAGGGGTCCCGAGGAAGCCTCACCGTCTTCGTGAGCGAGCGGCAGCTTGAGCGGGTTTTCCAGCAGGGACTTCAGCACGCCGTAAGTGGGCGGCAGGAACGGGGGGTTCAGCGGGAGCGGCCGCGACATGGTCGGTGTGGGCTTCCCGCGGCGGCAGGGAGGGGGCCCAGGGGGGCAGCTGCGCGGCGAGCGGTTCCTTCTCCCTTACTGTGGCCGCTGTCGCGGCGCGGGTGAGCCGGGCGCGGGGCCGGGCCGGGCGCCGGTGGCGAGGGGCGCTGGGGCCGCGGGACAGGGC
>VXAD01013797.1:0-131304 GCA_013399195.1 Dicrurus megarhynchus | reverse complement strand
CCCCGGGACACCCCCCGAGCCCCCCCGCGGGGCCGGAGCGTCTCCCCGGTAACCGGGAGGAATGTGTTAATGAGATGTTAATGAGCCTGAACGTTTGACCCCGCTCGGGGCGTTCGAGTGCGGCGGCTCCCCCGGGGCAGCGGGACCCGGCGCTGCCGCGGTGTGAGGGGTCCGGGCTGCGGGGAGTCCCACCCGTGTCTAAGGGAACCGGCCGTAGTGTATGCGAGCGTTTCCCACGGAGCTCCCCCTGCCTCTCTGCCGGGTGTCACCCCACGGTGACAGCGCTGTCACCACCACGAGTAGGGTTCTCACCATCTCACAGAATCCTTCGGGCTGGAAGGGACCTCCGGAGATCACTCAGTCCAACTCCCCTGCCCAAGCAGGGTCACCCGGAGCAGATGGCACAGGAACGTGTCCAGGTGGGTTTGGAACATCTCCAGAGAAGACGACTCCACTAGCTGTTCCAGGGCTCTGCCACCCTCCATGGAAAGACATTTTTTTCACGTTGAGGTGGAACTTTTTGTGTTTTAGTTTATGGCCATTTTTCCTTATCCTGTCACTTGGGCACCACCAAAAAGAGTCTGGACCCATCCTCCTGGAACCCACCTTGGAGATATTTATATGCATGGATGAGATTCCCCTCTCAGTCTTCTCCAGACCAAACAGGCCCAGCTCTCTTCAGACTCTCCTCGTAAGAGATGCTCTAGACCCCAAATCATCTTTGTGGCCTCTGCTGGACCGTCTCCAGCAGCTCCTTGTCCCTCTTGTCCTGAGCAGCCCAGAATGGGACACAGCACTCCAGATGTGCCTCATCGGGGTTGAGTAGAGGGAGAGGTCACTCTCTTCCCAATGCACCCCAGGATCCCACTGCCCTCCTGGCCCCCAGGGCACGCTGCCAGCTCACCATCAACTTGTCATCCACTAAGATTCCCAGGCCCCGTTTTTGCTTCGATGGGACTTTCCTCCCTGCTCACTGAGATCCTTGTTAAAGCACAGTTGACTTTCCACCTGCTCAGGCCTTCAGCCCATGCAGGTTGTGCAAGAACTGCTTTCTTCCCAGAGTAATTTCACCCTTCAGGTGCCTGTGGGCACCTGTATCTCCCTTCTTCTCCTTTGGGTTTTCTTTTGGATCACATTTTGCAAAGTTTTACCATCTGTGTTTATTTGTGACTCTTCAAAAGTCAGCTTTTAACCATCGACAAATATAAATAATCATAAATATTTACTAGACGCAAATAAAGATAAATTATGTGCATAAACTGCCCAGTATTTAGAATTAAAAGCTGCCTGAGGAACAGTTATGTTCACCCCTTATGTTCTACTGTATCTATTACATGTGTGACCAGGAACAGGACTCAGGAACAGCTGGAACTGTGTCAGGGGAGGGTTAGGTTGGATATTAGGAAAAGGTTCTTCCCCAGAGGGTGCTGGGCACTGCCCAGGCTCCTGAGGGAATGGGCACGGCCCCAAGGCTGCCAGAGCTCCCGGAGCGTTTGGACAACGCTCTCAGGCACAGGGTGGGATTGGTGGGGTGTCTGTGCAGAGCCAGGGGTTGGACTCAGTGGTCCTTGTGATCTCTTCCAACTCAGGATATTCTATAATTCTATGATCTATTATTAGGTGCACTGACCAGTGTCTTGTTAAATTATCTGCCTAAAGCAAGCAACTAATGTAAGTCCAAAGTACTTTCAAATCAATAAAACTGCACTGGCACAACCGAAAACACAAAGACTGGGGATTGTGACCATCAGGGCCTGCAGAACAAGAGACAAGTGACGGGAACAGACTCAGGGCATGGCTGAGCAGGGCTTGGGAGAACCTTGGGATGCCATAGATGCCACACGGTTCACGACTGGAGCAGGGGTGTGATAGCAGCAGCACAGGAGTTTTTAAGTGTCACCTAAGCAAGGAAAAAAGCCGTGGATTATTAAATGACTGTACACGTAGCAGCGTTGCTTCAGACAGCCAAATTGCTGGTTAGTGGAAACCTTTAATTACAGAGGTACAGATGAGTGACACAAAGATTAGGGTGATTGCCAATCCATATGCAGATGTGGTACAGAATATTTCTTCCATGCTGCATAAAGAAAAATACATACATTTAGGAGATACAATAAGCAGCAAAGAAGAGTAAATAGAACAGAAGGTGTAAAAGTAATGGGGATACTGGGAAACACCAGTAACAAGATTAGTTTCGGGTGGAAGCTCAACTTGAGCACAACTACTTGTGTTTTTATCATCATTGACCCAACTCGACAGAAAGAAACAGCATTTTCAACACCACAGATGGACAGGAAACCTGCACTGCTTCACTGCTTAGCACTGAATGAAGTAAATTATGGGTAGATCAGTGCAAGTGTGGAACAAAAGGAAGCCTCTCGGTGTAGTTACAGACCCTGCATTCCCAACACACAGGAGCTGGGAATTTCCTGAATGAGAAAGCCAAAATAACTCTTCCCAATTTATAGACCAGCCAGCAAAGCTGAGCAGAGTACCTGAGCAGGGTGCTGGAGCTGTTATTTTCGGTCTCACACAACAGGAACAGTAATTTAACTCCAGCCATGCTACACAGGCAGGTTTAATCCCAAATAGCCTAAACTCGAGGCTGTCAGGACATCCTATTGTTGTCTGTACCTACAAATTACTGATTTTTACTTGCTACACTTTTCCAAAGGAGGCCCCCAATTCCTTCGTGCTGTTTTGACCACTGGCTGACCCCACATGCTGCACTCCAGGTAAAGCCAACCAAGACAAAACAGAGCTAATGATACATTACCTGAATTTCTCCATTTTCCAATTGCAATAGCATTCACCCATAAAATGTTTATTTTATGGCTTATGAAGGACTATGCAGCTACTTAGTTTTTGTATTGAAAATACCTTGATGGGTGCCTTATTAAAAAAAAAAAAATCTCAACCCATGTTTATATTTCTGCTAATGGTTGTTTCCATCACTGAGATCAGTTATATGGCCTAAAAATCCAATTCTTTTCAAACCAAGTACCCAGTGGTTAATGGACCACTAAGATTTTTTTCAGTGTGATTATTTTCTTTACCAAAGACAATCTGCAAGGCGATTTTTAAAGTCGAAAAATCTTTATACTTTTTAGGGGTCCTTCTACCAAGGCACACTGAGGACATGGTGACAACTGCCCAGGGCCATTCCACCTGGGCAGGTGTTGGCTCAGGGGTCCCCGAGCACCCACGGACACCGACGGCTGCTGTGATCGGGGGATGCTCAGCCGCAGCCCCACGGGCAGAGGCCGCTCTGGACCGCAGCTGGTCCCGAGCACCGCGGGGGGACCGGGCACCCCGACACCTGCAGAGCGCTGGCCGCGGTCCCGGAGGCTCGGCGGGGGAGGCACCGGCGGGTCCGTGAGGGGAGGACATGGAGAGGGAGAGGGAGAGGGAGAGGGACACGGATACGNCCCGCCGCCCCGTCCCACGTCCCCGTGTCTGGCCCCGGGGAGACCGTGCGGGACGTGCCCTCGCTGGGGCAGGAGCTCCCCCGGGCCCTCGGGAGCCGCTCCCGCTGGAGCTGCGCACAGAGCGCTGCGGGTCAGAGACCCGGCTCGGGTCGTGACCTGCCAGCACGGGGAGCGCGGGTTACGCGTTTGGGTAACCCTTGGGCTGGCCTGCGCTCGGTCCTGCCCTTAGGTCTGAATCTGTTCGTGCCTCTTCGCTGAAAACTCAATAAAGCTCCCCCCCCCCGCCCCCCCCCCCAACTTATTTTAAATGCGTTTTACGAAGAAGGGACTGCAGGTTTTAGGTAAAAACCTCCAGCACGGTTCATGAGATGCATTTTCTCCACTGTTTTGCAGCAGTTCCCGTTTTCCTACCCATTGCCTTGGCATAGCCTGTAATGGAAGTTGGGAATTCTGTTCTCAAATATCTCATGGAAACATGACTGCAGGGTTTTTTCCTCATACAGAAAGCTGGAGTGAAAGTGGTTTTTTTAGGGATCCAACTGACTAGTATGTTCCAAGGGACCTACTTGTATTTTCTCCATAAACATGGATAAAAGTGGGGCAGGAAGATGATGTGGTAATCATGGCTCAGCAGAAATATGGTTACTGATAGATGGAGAGACACCCACTCCCGTGCTGGGAGACAGGTATTGTACTTGTGATCTAGAACTCTGTGTGTATTTAAATATAGACTGGTCTGAAGAATTCAGGCTTTTCTTTCTGTCTCAGGGTTAAATGGGAGCCAGTACTGTATGTGCAGTGTGAGAAATCTCAAACCTGAGCAAAGCTTCTAGTCAGGTATCTGTATGGTCACAGCTGAACTGCTACTGTCACTTCATTCCACTGTTAAATATGTTCTGTCTGGAAAAAAAGAGTTGCAAAAGTAGGCGGGCAGAGAACAAGCTGCAAGATGGAGAGGATAAATAATGCAGAACAAGTGTTCGGGTCAAGGCACAGGACAGACTGAAAAAGCAAATGGTTTACAGTGCCTTAAATACCCACTGGTTCATCCACTGAGTGGATCCCCACCTTAGCCCTTTGGGAGCCAAAACAATGGATGAAAGGATTGAGTGAGATGCACAAAAAACCCCCCCAATAAAACAAAACAAATAAACAGAGCAGAGAATTTGAAGAGGCTCGTGATTCAGCCTTTGTTTTAGTTCTGATTTGTCCCAAAGCAGTGCAAGGTTCCCAGGCTGCATTTCCAGCTGTGATGCAGAACGTGGAGGGCCATGAAAATCTGCATGAGAACGCTCAGATACCCACACCCAACCGAGCTGAAAAGCAGCAGCTTTTGAAGAGAAGGTAGAGAGACACCGAGGAGCAATGCCTGCCCCCCACTTCCCTCCACAGAGGTTCTGGCCAGAGCCCTCACTTGGCTTTCCAAGTGAAAGCCGCTACCCACAGCACTGAATTACTGAAAAATGGGTGTTAATTGTCCCCGTGGGGTGCAGCCGAGCGAGCTGCTGTGGCTCCTCACAAGAGGAAGAAAGAATGCCTGTTGAATGAACCATGAGCTGCCCTTGCCTTTTTTTTTTTTTTTTTAATTTTTAAATTTTTTTTTTTTTTTAAGTTTAATTGAATGTGGGAGAGACAGGTTTGGAACTGCTTTTGGGTGATGGCAGAGGAACATCTCTTAAGTAATCTGGGATGGTTCCAAAAAGCATTCCAGTTCTCAGAAAAATAGGTATTACTAGTCATTGCTTATATGCTATGAGTTGAAAGATTAATAATTTTCTCTGCCAAAGTTTACAGGCAGCCTTTACCATGACAGGGTAGATCAAATACATGTTCTTGCCTGGGCAGCTGACCTGGTTTGAACTCAGTAAGTGTGGCTCTCACTGATGACTACAGTTTTGGAACAAATACTCTGCTCTGCTTTTTAAAGCAACCTTCCCCTTGCAGAGCATTAACCAGACTCTCAAGGCCGTTTCCAGGCACCTTGTGCCTTTGGTGCCTTGGCGAATTATTTAGACCCAGTAGGTGTAAGCAGCCAGATGACAGAACTGGATTGAGACAAGAGATAAGGGAGTAGCTGGCCCGTTTTGCAGTCAGACCTTCCCCTGAATAAGGACAACTCCCAGCTGGTGCCAATGGGAAAAACAACTTGATCCTTCCATTTATTCCTCTGCGCTCCATTCCTCTTCCTTTTTCACTCTTGGCTTGCATGCTGCAAAAAGACAGTTTAGAAATAGCTGTTCTTACATGCTCAGGCTGTTTGATTTTGGAATTTGGCATTGGTTTTACTGGAGACAGAAGAGCACCCACGAGCACAGAATAAAACAACCCGTCCCCGGGCAGAGCTGCAGCAGAAGGGAAGAGTGAAAGGTGCAGGAGCTGAGCATCATCTCCTCCTTAATCAGAGTTTCTATTGAAGTCAATGACCCAGATTTCTCTGACTTCAAATGGCTGCTTTCAGAGAGCTTGCTGGAGGCACGGTGCTGGGGAAGGTCAGGCAGAATTTAGCCTGAAGAATTCTGCATGCATGGGCTTATCAGCTCGGGATCTGTACAGTTTGATACTGCAAACCTGTGCTCTCCAACGAGCTCTCTCAAAGTCACTGAAGTGACTGCTGCCCTGGGCTTCAGGCTTGCTAGGCTGCCCTAAGCTTGGGATTTCTTTCTGTGATCAGCTCTGTGACATCCACCTTGCTCCCGGGTTTCCCACTTAAAAAAACAAAATGCAGGAAGCACAGATCAGCTTTTAATCCCATGGGTTTAAATTATTAAGGACCCAGAAATGTGATAAACCTTTCTTATCTTTGGCAGGAAAGCCTGACCTTCTGTGGGAGACTGGGAAAATTCCTACAGACAAAAATCAGGCTTCTAAACATAAAGGCATTAAAGTCATTCTATGTCTCCTTATGAAAGAATTATTTTAACAGCAGCAAGTAATGCAGAAATGCTCATTACTAGCTGTATGCAGTTTGTCCTGCAGGTTTAGATTCATTAAATCTTGATGATGAGACTGGGGGGGTTCTTTTCCCCTTCTTTTTTAATGCACTTCCCCCTCTCAGTTCCATGCAGTACCTGAGCAGATTCCTGACACTGCTGCCAGCCCACAGTGCCCTTCCTGGGTACCCCAGGTACCCCCAGCCAGGGCATTCTGCTAAATTACCACCTCTCTTACCAGTATTATGGATTTTTTAAAAATGTATACTCCAACCCAGAATCAGCTTTACTTATAGAGAGCATCCCAAAGCTGAATTTCAGTGGCATGGCTGGGTGTTTATGAGGAGGAAAAGGAGGTATTCTCCCATAATCATATTTGCTTTGTCTTACCAGTGTCCAGGGTAACGCAAGACAGAGTAGCTGCACACTGGGGACTGTGCTCCGAGGGACAGGGACAGATCAGAGCCCTCCTGCCTCTCCTGTGCTGGAGTCAGCAGCTCTGCAGAGTCCTGGTGGCTCCTCTACAAGCCCAGGCTCATTGCCTGTGTCTCCTGCGAGGACAGATGTGCACAGAGACAATGTACACCGAAGGAGACACCTCATGTTTGCCATTTCAAGCAGCGCTCAGTAAAGTTTTTCTGCATGAAAGTGAAATGTTGAAGTTAATTGAGATGAGTACAATGATAGCTGGCAGCTGTATCATAACAACCCCTCAACATACACAGGCACAAGGAAGCAGAGCAGCCCTGCTATTGTTTGTTGCTTTATTCTGCCTTCGACTTTTTTTTTTTAATGCTATGATTTCTTTTAAAGTTATCTTCTCTGACCTGCAGCAATGTGGGTGCATAATTGACTGTATTTGGACTAAAGATATTCTTGTCTGTATGTTTCCTGGTCAGGCATTTAGACTACAAGCTGTATGGAAAGCATCAGGCAGAAAAGTTACGCAGAAAACATCAGACAGAACTGGTTTAATATTAAACCAACTTTGAAATATTTTTATTCCCATTAATTTTTAAAGCCTTTAAAAAACCCCTTATTTAATTGGCTTGCAGGGTAAATTGGTTTTGAAGGCTTACAACTGGCATTTTCATAACAAGTTTCTTGGGTTTGGGGTTTTTTCTTTGTTTTTTTTTTAACTGCCAAAGGGCATAAACATATAATTTTCTATAGCCACCTGACAGCACCCGTGCAGGGAAATAAAGATGTCCTTCTCCTGTATTTTTCCTTAAATGACTTTGACCTGGAGAATACATTATGTTGATTGGCATGAGAAAGAAGGCTGTGATCTTATTTTTACTGTTTGTTATAGTGGCTTCAAACTTATCAAAGAAAGAAATAGAGACTTTTTAGATGGCTGCTTGCCAACAGCACTAATCAGAATTTTAATGAGATTTTTCAAGGCCTAAATTAGGTCTAATTAACAATATATAAAGCTAATGTATAATGCCATAGAAGGATGTAGCCTACTGCATATAGAATGGGTTCTGATCTCTTTAAAAATAGAAAGGTTGAACAAAATGCACATTTTTATGCAGGTTTACATATCTGCAGCTCCCTGGTATTTTTACTGTTATGCCTTAATTAACAAATTGCCTTTGGAAAACGTGGCCCTCAACTTCATAGTAACTTTGGCATCCCTGCAGGGGAATAATGCAGGTTCTTATGGCTGAACCCCCTGTGTGGTTTCCACTTACTGACACTCCTGGCTCCTACAGTGCTCCCTTTGCCATCCTCCTTTCTCCCTGTGGCCCATGTGTTCCCATTGTTTGTGGGAGAGGACTGGCCTGGGACTCCCATTTCCCAACCAGCACTAAAGGCAGGGTTATATTTAGTCCACACACACTGTTTTTCTCCAAGCATTTAAGACAGAAAATGATTAACAACTCCAAAATGTCATCCTCAAAGCACAACCTTGTTTCTGCCCCCAAAGGGTATTTTGTGCAAGGACGGATGAACCAAAAGGATTTTTCTTTATACAGGAGTTTGTAGTTATTTATGGTACCACAATTCAGTTCTCTCCTTGTCTGTCTGAACTGTTACATATAAACTAAAAAAAAAAAAAATCTTGAATCCCAGTCTCTCATATGAAGCTTAATGCAATTAAACACCTCAAAGTACGGAATTGCTGCTTCTGCCTAAGTAAACATTTTTATTCACATACTCAGACCATTAACTGGGAACCGTCTTGCAAAGCCTCTTTCCAAATTTCATGTTTAGTAAACAAATCTCATTTCTTTATGCCAGATAAATCAATACCTCTTCTGATTCATTTAACTCATGAAAGATGACCAGCAGCAATAACAATGGGGGCAAAGAGCCCACGGAAACAGGCCAGAACAGAATGAATATAAACACCAAAAGAAACTCTGCCCCTCTCACAAACTCGGGGTCATCAGTTCTGTGCTGTTGGGCTGAAGTGTTCAGAACACTTGAGTGGGACTTTAAGTGCTGCTCCAGAACAGGTTCATCTGCAAAGCTGTAACCAGAGCTTACACTAATTAATAGAATCTGTAGTTAATGAGGCAGTTTGTCAACTGACCATAAACGTTGAACCAACATCAGACAGACTCCAAGGAAGCTTAAATAGCCATTTCAGATGTGTATTTCTTGAAGTGTTTAAATAAATATATTCACATCAAGTTTAAGGAAAGAGCCAAACCACAGGGCAGAGGGAGCCAGACTCATTTTGCATCTGTTACAACACTCAGGATAATGTTTGGGTTGATTTATAGGGGAAATATTTGGTTTTCAGCTGGAATTTTGGTAATTCAGAACAGATGTTCACAGTGTTGGAATACTGTGTGCCCATGCAGCTTCATTAAATCAAGTGCTTTTACACATTTAAACTCATCTAGGAAAAAATTAATAGACTGTGAAATTGCTAATCTTACAAAAGGTACATACTA
Organism: Dicrurus megarhynchus; assembly: GCA_013399195.1. Classification (NCBI taxonomy): domain Eukaryota; kingdom Metazoa; phylum Chordata; class Aves; order Passeriformes; family Dicruridae; genus Dicrurus; species Dicrurus megarhynchus. The sequence goes on along the minus strand of VXAD01013797.1, from coordinate 122,037 downwards.
ATGGTATTCCAATTTGATTATCTTTCCATTTTATCAGAATCTCAAGCCATACAATAACACCTGTGAAAAATTACCAGAGTTCTCAAGGCATCAAGAGCAGTGAGAGTTCATCTAGTTTGTGACCCTGAATGGAGAAGAAGTACTTGTCTATCACTTTTTTCAAAGTATGTTTCAAATTGTTGAACCAAATCAGCTTTCTTAATTTTTTCCCACCTTCCCTGAGCCAGGGGATATTTAAACACGTGGAGAGAAGAAGGTTCTTGTAATGACAGAGTTATCTGTGCCTCCTAAAATCATTAAGAATTCGGTATAATATTTTGTAAAAGTCCTATTTCTATCTCTTAAAGACCTCTGACTGCAGAGCAGCCGTGACCGCAGCTCCCTTTCCCCACTGGGTCACTCCCGTCCATCACCACTCGGCCGGAGGAGGAGCGGGAGGGCGGCTCCACCCGCGATTCCGCGGCCGGGGGAGCAGCGTGGTCTGAACCTCACAGACGGCTTTGCGTTCGCCCCAGGGGCACTGAGCTCCCCAGCTCCGAACCAAATGGCACTTCTCTCAGTTTGGAGAGGCTGCCTTTTTCCCTTTTTCCCTTTTCCCCTTTTAGACTAGGCAGGCAAGTTGCAGTCCCCACAAGCGCAAACATCCAAAACTATTTGCTGATGCGATTTCCAGGCTGCCAGCAGAGCTCTGCCTGATGTCTTTACGAGGGCTGCGATTTCTTCTAGGAATTTTCAGATGATCTAGTGCCGTGTTCTTCCTTCCCAGGAGAGATCCAAATGAGGTGGCGTGCAGCTGTTTCATGGCTATCCCATTTGCAGCCACCTTTTCCTCCTGTGCCATCGCTCTGTTCTTAGTAGCGGGTGGCATTGTCCGTGCCAGTGGCTTGTTCCTGAGTGAAGCGAACATTTTGAATTACTGTAAGCTGAGCTCTTGCAGTTGTACCCAGCCACGTTCCCTCCCTGCTTTGGTGCCCTCATGGCATAGCACGATCCCTCCCTCAGCCCGGGATGTGCTGCCGCTGCCGGGGTGCGATGTCCCTGAGTGCCACCAGCTGGGGCAAGGGGAGGCAGAGCGGGGGGACTGTGGGGTCTCTCCTGTTCCACACCAGTATCTCATCCTGAGGGATGCACTGGTAACGCCGGGAGAAGTGGAGTCTCAATCTTGTTGTGCAAATGCAGTACAAATGCAGATTTTACTCAAGTGTGCTCTTTGCAGGCAAGTTCGTATTTATAGTGGTGCCATGAGTCACCTCCTCAGGTACCATGGATACAGAGTCCCATCCGCTGGCTCCATTCAGCACAACCAGCCTCTCAAAATACTCTGCATTTGTGCTTGTACAACTCGGCGATTGTTTTTCTCCTTGGGGAACTCCTTCCTCTTTGTCCTGGAGCCATCGGGCAAGGCAATGCCTCCATGGCCAAGAAGCTTCCATGCGACAGAAACAAAACGTCATCTGCTGCAGACTTTTAGACCAGATTTTTGGAACATTTCTCTGATGCTTTGCTCAGACATCCAGCATCATTATTTTATCTTGGTCATTATCTAACCGACTTGGCTACTATTCTGTTACATAAATTCTTCCCTGGAAAACCTGTCCTTTCTAAAAGAAGCTCATATTGTCTTATTATTTTTATTTTCTTGAGCAGGAGATAAAAAAGTTTGAAACTAATTTTTTTTACTACTGTTTTTGAAGAATAAAATTTTCTTATAATTTAAACCTTTACACTTGATCTGCAGCCTTCACTTATTGAGACAGTTTAGTGCAGGGGTGGAAGCACCAGGCTGGTGACCTCAGCTCTCCAGCCCCTGCCACCACTTGCTGCATGACCCTGGACAAGTCACTGAGTTTTCATCAGTGTTCTCTCTCTCTCTCTTTGTCCCCGTTTCCTGTAGGATCAGGAAGGGGGATCTAAGAGGGTAACACCTGTATGCCAGGTGAGTATTTGCCAGAATTAGCTGTGTGGTTTCTTATATCTATAATGTAAGAATGTCTGTTAATGACATCGACAGGTTGCAAGCCTCTTGTACACAGCAGCCAGGTACTTGTTTGTCTTACAACAGTACATTGGATTTCCCTGAACCTCACAGTAACGTCCTCTTGTCTCTCAGGCTCCGTCACTGAGCTGCTCAGAGGCTGCTCGGCAGTGTCTGCTCAGAAACAGCGTCAGCATCGACCTCAGTTACTGCAGATTTCTGCACAAACCCTCTCACAATTGCTCCTCATAGGAAAACCCAACTGTTTAGATCCCGGTTGGATTTGGGGGGTTTGATCCTGACAGGTGCTGGTGGTTGTTGAGAGCTGAGCCACCCTCAGCCCCTCGGAGCGGGTGATGAACACGGCTGCTGCAGGTCCAGCCAGGGACAGGAAGACTGAGATGCTGTCCTGCAAGAAAACACCTTGATTGCTCTGTGTTGTGAGTAGGTGAGACTGATTTACTTAAGAGTTGCACCGAGGTCCTTTGGAAGTCAGTCAAAGGCTTTATTATGCTAAGATTAGTAGCTCTTGAGTAATCTCTACTAGAACAATTCACTCTCACTGCTGAAACTTCGAAGCTGCTACAGCTCCCTGCCACAGAGACTGGGTTTGAAAATCAAAGAAATCTGTGGAAATGTCATATTTCTGGCATTAGGGTCAGAAGAGGGTCCATGGTGGTCCATACAACTGGCTTTTCTGGAAAGACAACACTGGCTTTATTTTAAAACACAGGATTTGCTGTCATCTGAGTGTGCTTGTAAATTTGAATAAGAAGTAAAACATGCATGAGTTCATGGGAGAGGATCCTGTAACTCTAACACACACTGCAGTTGCAGACATAAAATGCTGTGGTTTTGCTTTGTTTAGAGAACAAACTTTTCAGCAGAGACCCCTTTGTGATACAGCAGCAGCACCAACAGCACAGATGGGAGTTTGAAATGAACTAAAAAAAACCTTAGGCTTTCTAGTTTTATAATAGTTAACAGCAGATGTGATTTCTTTTTAATATTTTTAACACTTCCCCTCAAAATTACAAAAATCAGACTGATTTTTATTGCAGGTTGCAGGTGCTCCAGGCAGAGGACTTTGCCTACAAGAATTGAGCACCCTGGCAGCCTGTCCCTGGCTATCCCTGCTCACAGAGAGGCTGTGACAGAGAATGGCAGGAGCTGTTCTGAGCTCCGAAGTCCTCCCTAATGTCACTTCCCTTTCATTCAGGCATGGATTTCTTTTTTTTCTGTTCCACTAGCTGAGATCTTTTCCTTTTACAAAGAAAGCTGGGTTTTCTGTAGCAGAACTTGCTCTGCTCGAGCCCTGTGTGCCAGCAGTCCCGCAGTTTTTAGGTGCTGTTTTACAGCTGTTCAAGTGGCTCTGTAAAGACCAGAGGGACAGCCTAGCACCGGGCAAATCCATCAAAATATTGTGTTTTTCAAGAGCAGTAAAATCTCACTCCAGCTCTGGATCTCACCAAAGCAGATGAGGTTTAGTGACTTCTTGTGCCTTAGCGTTGGGACGATAAAGTTAGCCTGCTTTGAGAGCTGCAGGGGAATGACGGCGTTCCCATGAGGATCAGCCTTGTTGTGAGCACAAGCGAGGCTTCCCTGGAAATGTGGTACCATTTCAAGTGGAGACTCCGGGGAGAAGTCTGCCAGCAGCCTTTTCATCTTCCCTGCACCCTGACTCATGAATAAACATAGGCAGAGAGGGAGGAGATGAACAGCAGCCAGGGCGGTGTTGCTGCGGAGCTGCGGATCTTCCCGGGCAGAGCCTATAAATGGCTCCTCTCTTTCGGGGCTACCCAGGGTTTTTAGCAGGTGTTTCGGTGTCTCCCTGAAGGGAAGCAGAGCAGCCCATGGCACCCACGTGCTAAAGCAGCTCCACTGATTTTAGGTCCCATTAACAGCAAATCTGTGGATTTGCTCTGCTCCCTCTGCTCCCGCGGCTCCAAGCATCAGCCGCGTCTGATCTGCCTTCAAGGGAGGCTGGAATCTGTTTGAATCCCACTGTTACCTACAGTTTTAACACGTACTCCACCCCCCAAAATTGTGTGAACCGGCACAGGGCTATCATGTGCAATAGTCTTAAAAATCTTGGCAGGTTAACTCTGAAGAAAATCTTTGGTTAGGCAGTAGTCCCTGCTAGCAATTACCAGGCTTTTATCTGTAGCTGTCAGTGCACTGTCTGTAAAAAAGTGGTTGTTACTCCCATTTTATAGAAGCAGCAGATGTTCTAGGGACATCTGCATAGATTTAATGCAGAAATTGTATGCCTAAAAGGTGTTCTAGAAAATCCCATCATTATCACATGACTGATTTTATTCAGTGCACACAGGAATTCAGATCTGCTGGCTGTGCTTTGCTTCTCTTCTTATTTGTTTTAAAGCAATAGTTCTGAAGTTTTCATTTTGCTCCCCTGCTGAGGCAGAGGAGGAGCTGGGATGAGACTTTTTTTTTTTAAGGCAAACTTTCAGGTATGGATTTATTCAAAACTTCTTGAGGTTTGATTTGGTTTTGTGATCAAGAGGCACAGAAGTCACATTTGTGAAATCCAATTAGGCTCCAGCCCTGGCAGAGACACATGACATGAGGCACGTACATCCATCCGAGTCCCTGTGCCTCCCTGCTTTTAAAGCCCTCAGCCTCCACGGCAGAGCTGTGCTTCTTATCTCAGGTATTTGGGATTACTGCAAACTCAATTTACCCACTTGGGAGCTGTCAGAGCTGCAGTCCTTCCCTTGGAAATGTGGCAGTGACAGGGAGAGGCAGCTGAGCGCTGCTCTCCTCCAGGGGAGGGATCATGATCAGAACTGGGTAGGGCAGGAGAGCTGTAGATGGATGGAGCCAAGAACAATTTCTGGATGCAGTGGGCACAGAGGGAGGAGGCTGAGCTGTGGCTTTGGCCAGGAATTACAGCCTGCTCTGCATGTCTCTGCTCGATCACCTCCCTGCCTGCAGCTGGAGCTTGTTGGTGCCTTTGCAGAGCACATTGGATTTTGAATTGAGGACTTTCCACTACAGTGAGCTAAAAGTTGTCAGAGCAAGGAAGAGCTCCCCTGGTAACACTCCCTAGGATCCAGCTCCCGAGCTCCAGGAGGTGGTGATGCCCCTGGCAGGGTGCCCCTGTCCTCACTCCAGTCCCAGAGCCCTTGGCTTGCCTTTCCCTTCTGGCTATAGCAAAAAAAGGAACTTAATCCTTCTCCTTACCTGGAGAGCTGTAATTTCCTTCAGCAACATCAGAAGCTGAATTGCTAATTCCCCTTGTGCTCCAGGCGAGTGTCCCTGGCCCAGAACAGCCCCCTGGGAGCACCCACTGGTGCTGTTCGAAACTTCAGTCATGATGGCTACCGAGTTTTCTTATAAATGAGAACCTGCATTTTTATAAATTTGGCGAAATTACCAAGGCCTTTTCCTCCAGTTTCCTGTAAGTGGGTTAAATTGTGTATCCAAAACATCAGGACAGGCAACAATAACAAACCTGGTCTGAAACAGACTTCAGGGTTTTGTACCCAACAACCTCTGACCGCAGCAGTAAAACACTTTCTTGTTATCCTCAGCCAGCAGCAGGACTTTTCCTGTTAGTGAACATTTACTATTGATTTCATTTTTGGCTTTTGTATCATTCTCTGCAGGACTCTAAGTGGTTATTTGAAACAGCAGAGCATGCAGGACTGTGCTGCTTCAGCATCTACAGCCAGAATGGGTTAAGCACATTCATGGAGAATTTAGGCTCAAGAGACAGGACTGTATTCCCAAAGATGAGCAGAGAAAGGAGTAATTAACGGCATTTACACATTTTCAGTTAATACCAGAATGATTCCTTTTGGTTGCATCTTTCAATTAGCCAAGCAACAAGACAGCCATATTTCGACAGTTAGGTCCTATTTCCCGATCCTCGGTATCTTTATTATTGACAACACTTCTGCATTTAACTGAAGGAGTTAAATATGGCCTGAGTGTGCCAGGCAGGTTCTTACTGGGCCTCTCTGCTCCTGTTCATGCCATGCCATCAGTGATGAGCAGTTGTCTTTGGCTTGGAACATGTAACCCCCACAGTGACTAATTACAGTCCCTAATGATGGGTCCCCAGTGGCTCAGTCTGGAGATTAAAATGTGCAGCTCAGCCAGGGCCTGAGATCTCCCCTGTCCCCAGAGAGCCCCGTGCTCCTGCTGTTCTCTGGAACAGTGGGGTTGGAAAGGAACAGGGATGCATTACCAGCCTTTGGAGTGAAAATGAAAACATCAGCAGGAGCTCCAATGCTTTGCTTTCCTAGGATCCTTTCTCTTTCCCATATAAGTTATTGTTATATTTCTATTTCAGGCCAGAAACATAATTTTATTTCTTTTTCCACTTCAATCACATTTTAATGAGTTCTCTTCACATACAAGAGCAAGGATAGTTCTTGATGATAATAATTGGACCACAGGGAAATACTGACTGTGGGTAGCTGACAGGCAGGGTACTCGAGAGGAGATTAAGACATTTCTGATCAGAGTGTAGCTTTTGGGGGTCAGGGTGAAATAGTGACTTATCTGAAACAGCAGCAAAACTACTGATTTTTCATGGTTTGCTTTTAGCCAAGAAGCCTAACAATGAAACCAAAATTCCCCATAGTGACTGTCTGGAGAAACTGGATTCTTCCTCATCAGGAAGAGGGATCATTTCAGCAACCTCCCTCGTTGGAGCCCTCAGTGAATAATAAGGATCATGTAGCTGCAGTTCAATGTCTCTATTTATCAACATCCTTCTTAAGGTGAAGGAAGAACACAGCTTATGCATGCTTTGGAAAAATGCTGAGCTAAATTCTCTGGAGTCTCGAGTGCCGTTGTAAACACCAAACACATCACTGTCCTGGCTGGTGTGCTGAGAATTCCTGAGCTGCAAGATACAGGCAAGGAAACATCCTAAGATAGCAGTTAACCCTGTATATATTTAACCTCAGCTAATCTTGGAAGTTGTAAAAAGAGATCCTGGACATCAGATCAAACATGGCCTTGTGGCTTCAGGGCCAGAATGTGCAGGGGACAAACCAACCTCCCAAAACATACCTGGGTGCAGGAGGGATAAAGATTTTTTTTTTATCCACTCTCTTTAAATGATAGTTTTAATTAGTTTGGGTTTGACTGATACTGTACCACAGGGACAGAATCAGCATTGGTTATCAGATTTCAACTTCCCAGCTTCATATTGGGAAACAAGAGGCTCTATTTATAACAGATCTTTGGCCCGTGCCCTTTTTTTTCAACTCTATTGACTTAATAATGAATGATACAAAACTTATTTCATCTTTGTGGGAAGTGAATTCAATACTATTATCTTGTAATAAAATAACTTATCTTAAATGAGTGTTGTGAAAATACCAACCTATTAAATCCATGCCAACATCAGCCACTGTTTGTGGAAAAAATCTAGAATGAGCAATAATCAAGCCACCAGAAAATATGAGCAGAGCCTAGATGGTACAACCTGTGAGCTGGCTGGTATTTTTAGTGTTACATGAAAACAATCCCCAGGGAAAGGCAAAGCTGGTTACAGAGGACAAAGGTGAGGCTTTAGTCACCAGTATTTGATTTTTGGTACACTATCACTACAAGCAGCCAGGGGAAAGATTTACTAAGGTATTTAGGTACCTAAACATGCCTAGCAGCATTTATAGCAGCATCTAAGTAGGTTAGGTGCCTAATTCCCGTTAACTCCACGAACATGTTTAAGCTGCTAAACATCTTTGCAAAGCTGGCCCCAGTGCTGGGCTGACAGGTGCCAGTCTGAACTGGTGTGACTGGGCTCATTCCCTGCAGGCTGGTGCTCCTTGGAGTGGGGAGTGTTGGTAACACACAAGGACCAGGAGCACAGACCTGAACAAAGGCTCCTGAGCCAACTTACATTTTTACTGCTGACTTAAAATAGAGCCACACAAAAGTCACTCAGAGCAGCACTTGCCAAAAGGCCACTGAATTTTGGAGCTTGGTTTGGAGTGAGCATTAATGCTCCTGTGTATCTTCAGCTGAGGGTTAAGAATCCCACCAGTTCCCAGAAAATGAAACATTTCACAGGTCAAGCCAGAAAAGCATCTTCCCGAGCTCCTGGAGAGCCTTGCCCACAGTCAGTCCTGCACGGCCCAGCCTGTTCCACAACCACAAATATTTTTCTTAAAGGATTTTCCTTTCCTTACCTCAGTGGCACCAGGCACCTCCTGAGTGTCAAAAAAGAGATTTAAATAAATGAACCAAACCACTCCTAAAGCAGCCTGTTACAAGAGCCATTTCAACAGACGGAGAATGTTATGTGGGACAGATTCATTCCTATATAAAGGTTTAGTTTTATTAATTTAAAGGCTATAACATGCACTTCAGTATCTTTTCCACTTATTTTTTTTAATTCAGGAACAAAAATGAAAATTTGCTGTTTACAGTGTTGCATATGTTGACAACTGCTCTTTACAAATTCTGTTCCAAGTTATCCTAGAACCATTTTCTCAATATACACAGTTCAGCTTAAGCAAAATAATATTCACAAAACTATTTCACAGAAAGGAAGAGACAAGGGGAGATCAAGAGAAATAACCTAGGAAACAAGTATGCCAGTGTACAAAAATAGATTGGAACATTTGGAGATTGCAGGTAAGAAAATGTATTCTCAACCCCAGAGAATGTGAACTGGTGGATTATCTGAGGAGGGAAACGCTCACCGGAGCAGCTGAAGAGATGCAGAGATCTATTTCTAACATCTTTAATTTCTAGGCAAGTTTCTAAGAGAGAGGGAGGAAGAGGCTCCAAGTTTGTGCCACACTCTCGTCTGTGGGAGGTGACAGTGAGAGGAACAGGCAGATTGTCCCCGTGCACAGCAGGCTGCGCGCCCGGCGCCATCCCCAGCGCCCCGGGAAGGGCAGCACGTGCGGAGCTGCCTTCCTGCAGCTGATCCAACAGAAGGACAGCTCTGAACTGCTCTCCATGGAGCCCCTGCTCGTGCAGAGCCTGCCTGAGCCACAGTCCCTGTCCCTAAATAGCTGCTCCCCTTTGGAGCACCCAGCTGGCTGACACAAAGCCACGAGCAGAATGCATCGAGGCTGCAAGAGGCAAGTGGTGGCTCAAACCTCTCCTAACAGAACTGGGAAGCTGGAATCTATGTGCAGGCTGGATATCACTGAAGTATGACCAGAAAGTGCTGTCATAAAGCAACCAAATGATTACTATGGCTACAGCAAATACCATAAGGAATTCAAAACATCACATATCCTCTGTGGGTCATGAGTCTGTGCCATTCTGAGAAAAGGGATTTAAATAAAAATGCTTCTGGAGTGTCCAAGCCTGAAACTGAAGCCCACACTCTGTCCCTTCGGCCTGAGCTCTCCGGGAGCACAAAGGAGGCTGTGGGGCATGCAGGAGCCACTGGAGCTAAACCATTCCTGTGTTATTGCTAGTAGAAGTTTTCTTAGAAATGTAACTTACTGTGGGTCTGCTGAGCAAGCTTTTTTCCCTAATCCACACCACCTGTGTAGATTCACAAATAATTTGGGTCTGACCTAGTTAAAAGTACAAAACAAATTTTTCCTATTTGCTTATTCAATATACACTGACATCTACTTCCTGCAAAGGCCTCTTTTGTGAGCTTCAGGAAGAACATTTGGTGATGTGCTCTCCAGCTCTCAGGCCAAGCACAGTCAGAGGCCTGACTTGGATTTCAAAAAAAAGGTGAATTATTTTGGTTCAAAAGGCTCAACTGTTCCAGTGAGCCTGACCTGGCAGAGCTCTGCAGTGCTGAGGACAGAGAGCGTGGTCGAGGCACCAGAACTGCCAGTGAGTCTGGTTTTGATATTCATTCCTCAGAGGACACGGATTCTTAACTCCAATGCCACACCTGCTGAAGACAGACCTTAAAAAATGTGATTGCAGCCTGTACCTTACTCACATTGCCACAATCCCCTTCTCCCTCCTGGACTGAAGCACAGAGATAGAGTTTTCCTTTGGCATATCCATCAGTGCTTCTGCAGGTTCAGGTCTGTCTCATTTATTAGTAACACTCACCATTATATACACAACACACACATAAAGAGCCTCCAGAAAAATGTAGCACAGAATCATACATTTGAGAAAGCTGAGATCAGACATTGTGCTGTGAATAATGAGATTTAAAATATCCTGTGCTATTGAGGTACACAGAAACCTGTTCTGCACTAGCACCCACCATCATTTTCTTTATCCTCTTTAAAACATCATCGATGTGTACAAAATGATTTTGCTCTACTTAAAAGACCGGTTCTGAGGAGGTGACTGATTTCTGCTGATCCTGGAGGTGGTTTCACAGGTTTCATTGTACTTGAAACTTCACAGCTTCCACTGAAGTATTTGATGTGTGTCGGTATCAGTGTAGCAGAGTACAAAAGTAGAATAATTTTCATCTTGCTTCATATTGTTGTCAGAGTATGGTGTCCTCTATGAAAACTCTTTTTACTTGACAACTTATCAAAGACACATTTTCCTAAAGCTCAACAACCAATCTTAATAAGTATTTGTTTTAAAAGTCATCAGACCTCCAATATTTGCAATAAATCCCTAAATTTCTAGTAGCAAAATTTATTTGTGGGTTTCTCCCATAGAAATAAGAATTTTCAGTTAAGTCATCTACATTATTCTCACTAGCATTGGTTCAAAAACCCCACCTCACTTTGCATCTCTCAGACAACCATCAGCTGGAATCTACCACCAGTGGTCCCATCTTAAATCTCATGTTGCTCAAAGCTGTGAAAATTATGAGAAGACTGGACTGGGCCCTAAGGTGAGACTGATCCCTGGCACACCAAAATGGGGCAGATTAAGGATTCCTGTGGCACCTGCATCCTTTGTAGCACCCATCAACAAACCCACCTCAAAAACGGCAGAACTTCCTCCAGCTTGAGGGGGAGAAATGTCACCAGGTACTACTACATCACACGAGAAACTAGGTAGATTAAAACCTGTGCATCTTCTCACTAAGGGACTACAACCAGACAAACTACTCTCTGTCCACAGCTGTCCTCAGCTCTTGGGCCTGGGAAGGTCTCTGATCCCATCCTCCTCCTCCTCGGAGCAAAGCAGGCTCAGTGCGCTCGTGACGGGATGGATCCAGGACGTTGTCTGTGTCACGTGGCTAAAAACCAACAAGAAATGCTATCAGCAACCCAAAAGAGGCATACCCACCCCAAAGCAAGGAATTCCAGGTGGATTCTGGAGTTGTAACAATCATCATGACACCTTCAAACACAGAATTGTCCTTTTCTTGCTAACTGCAAGATTTTTAGAAACAAAATGTGGAGTCTTCAGACAGCCAGAACCTGAGGCCTGGAGATTCCACTTGCCAGTGCAATAGAGAAAATGCTTTTGTATGAGACTCTTGATACAGACTGGTGACATTTACTGTTAATCACTGGAGCTGTAGACAATTAACACAGCAGGGTATTAACATGGCCATCACACCAATTACAGCCTGAGGGAGGCAGGGTAGTCAAGAGGAAGTTGAGCAAATGTGGAATCACATCATAGAAACACACTCAGCTCTTCAGAACATGAACCCTGGAAGTGTCCAAGGCCAGGCCGGACAGGGCTTGGAGCAACCTGGGATAGTAGAAGGTGTCCCTGCCCATGGCAGGGAGTGGAATGAGGGGGTATTTAAGGTCATTTCCACCCAAACCATTCTATGATTACTATTCTAGCATCATTAAGTAATTCCTCTTTTTGCAGAAAGAATAAATTAAAAAATGATGTTTTTTACACGTCTTCTAGCCCAAATTCTGGACATGCTCCCACAGCCTTTACACATGCAATAAAAGGGCATCAGTGCTGATTTTGAAGGTTCAAACCCTACACTTGACATGCAGGCTAAGCTGCTTTATAGTTTCTGGAAAGCTTCTGTGTGAATGGAAAGAGCCCAAGCAGGGCTCAGTAAGGACAGACACACGGATGGGTTTGGTGTCTGTGGTGAGAACATGCACACCTTATGAGTGGTGTGTGCATGTGAGCCATACTGTGTGTGGGCAACACACTGCCTCTTCTCCCTTCTGGAATAATGTGTTCTTGGGAAAGGAAATAGCTTCTTTTCACTTGGGAAAAAAAAAAAAATCTTGCTAATAAATTCACAGCTTTTATAGTCAAGTCAGTGCAAAGATTAATTTTGTAATATAAGTTCACTACAAGAACAAGCTGAAAAATATTGTAGGTATAATAAACACCACGAAGGACACATAGCTCTTCTCACGTCCTAGCAGAGTGTCCCTAATGCCCAGGTCTGTATTCACTTCCCAGGTGCATTGGTTTAATTAAATTTGAAGTGCCATCAAGGAACTACTCTGGATTTACCTTTTTAAGTGAGAACAGGTTTTGTCTTTCTCTCTGCAAGAATGGTCTCTTGAATAACCGATCATGGAAACAGATACACTGAAGTAGAATTCGAGCCAATGTTCCACTACATGAAGTGATGGGTTTGGGATCACTATTCCCATCAACATGGTCATACTATTCACACCCTTCAGCTGAGTGCACTGAGCTCAGAATCAGTTGGGTGTAACGAGGATGATACTGTTCACCAAGGGCTAAATATGATCCCAATGTAAATCCCAGCTGGAGCTGCTCTGAATAGGTAACCTGTGAATTCAGGCATTACTTCAACTGAGGCAACGCCTGAGCAAGGACCACACAAGGAAAACAAAGTGTGGAATTTAAAAGCCATACCCTCGGTTCTCATACATAAAAAAAAGATGTCAAACCCCAAAGCTCCAGTTATACGTAAAACCAATTCAGAAGTGCTCTTTTGGTGAGAGCAGGACCGGATGGACTCCATTCCTTCTTTTGTTACAAAAATGTGCATTACTGGGGTTGTAGGATCAGTTTCACAGAGTTAAAACAAAAGGATAAATGAAAAACATGTTCCTACAGAAAATACACTGCGGCAGACAATGACCACTCTCAAGGACAGTAATTGTTTCATTCTAAGAAACCAAATGTACTATTTTTACTAGGAATAAGAGCAACTTAGCAAACATTTCCAATGTTTACCTTTAGAAAGTCAGGTGACACCCAACATGAAGAACATGAAAAGAGTTGTTTTACAATGTTTTATGAGAGACTTGTGAATGAAGTCTGTCTAACCAAGAACATTGTTCCCATTATTCCACAACACAGGGAAATGTATGCATCATATTTATATTATGAATATATTTACATTTGTAAATGTACTCAGAAAAATATCTTTGCTGCATATTTCTGCAATGTTTTCTATAATGTCAGGAAATGCCTTGTTTCCCAATTAAAATATTCAGTCAATAAGGCTTAGTACTGGAGATGTGCTCCAGATTGAAGTCTCAGCATGTGATTTATTGGTATAACAACACAGAACTCCTTCCAATACCTGCAGAATTACAGGAGCTGAATGAACTGGATTCCATCCATTCCACCTCTGCCAATGCAAGATTTATTGCCTCCAGCACTATTTTAAGTGTTTATATTGCCTACTTTTATCAAACCATTTCTGAGCAATCCACTGCTGAATTTAAATAAGAACAAAATTATTTTTAAATTTGTTTCTTTTTCCCATTTGACTTCCTTGTGTAGCATGCCCTGACCTGCTGTGTATGTGAAGCCTTGGTTCCATTTTCTCCTGAGCATGCAGTACCAACCCTGTGAAGTGGGAGAAACTGCACAGGAGTAGAAGAGTTACATGGAAAGGCATCCACAGGTCTTTGATGTATCCAACTAAAAAATTCTTTATAAAGTGTTTCTTCTTCTTCAGATTTTTCTCCTACATACTCCAGGCAAATGACAGCATGCCCAACTTCCTGCTACTGCTGTAAGAACTTCAGTTTGCTCTCACACAAATTTGATGCACAAAATTCTCCAGATCTTTAACACTGCAAAATTGTGGCACTGGAATCTGGGTTACAATTCTCTGTATTTGATGGCATAAGATTGTTTCATCACTAGTAAGAAAGAAAAGAACCAGTTTTCATTCATTTTCAAAACACCAGGGGCCAAGTTTTGCTCTGTTGTCAATCTGCTGCTGCAAACGCCTCTGATTTGAACCCAGCTCCTTTCAACTTGCTCTAGACTTCATCCCACGGGCGATTCTCTTAAGACAGTTTGGTTTAAACCCTTTGCCAAAATCCTTCCTAGGAAAAGAGCTCTTATAAATAAACATTAAGTCCAGATACCATGTCTCACATTGTAGACAGACACACACAATACACACAGATTATTTAAGTAGAGAATAAATGTATAAACCCTGCTATTTATTTTTAGCTCTCCAAAAGTGCTGTGACTAAAGAGCTTTGACATAATCAGTCCGAAGAGATAATCCCAGATTTAGTGGTTTGCAGAACATTCTTGTATTAGAAATACACCCTCTCTGATTTGTGTGTTAGGGCCAGCAATAAAAAGTGAGAGGGAGTCCAAATCTACCTCTAAGTTTTGCTTAATTGATGCAACTGGTTTGAATATTAAAGGAATATTTGGAAAGCCAGCATTACGAAGTTTAAATGTACAACATTTTCCATTTGCAAATGTTCCTGTTCAAAATGTAACATCTTCAGAGCAATTAGCAACATTTAAAGATTTTTAGGTTTTCAAACATATCACTGCAATCGGAGGGCAGCCAAATTTATTGCTAGAAAACAAACATTTGATCTGGAAATATGTCAGTAGATTAGTCTGTCTTTTTAACATTAGCAAACTGCAGGACAAATTTCAGAGCTTGGGAAAACAAAACATGAGAACAGAGGGATGTTTTGGCAAAGAAATACTAGTGGATTATTTCAAATGCCATTATAATTACTCTCCTTATGGCTCTTCCTTCTTCACATGGAAAATTATTTCTTTTAAAATTACAACCGCAGACAATATTTTAAGAAAAGAATAACTCAAAAATTCGGAGAAAGACTAATGGAAAAAATATTTGCACCTTTTTTTTGGATTTTAAGCATTATCAAGGCATCTTTTTCACTTCAAATTGTGCTCTCCAGCCAGGGCCAAGCTCTGGAGCCTAACAGGGAATTGTGAAGTCTTGCAGACCCCACAAGTGCTGTGGGTCTCAGTGCAGGATGTTGTGCTACAAACCTGACATGCAGCATTCTTGGAAATTGATTTTTTCCCCCCCTTTTGACATGGGATGACATTGACAACACCTGGCTCAATGTTTCAATTGCACCAGTGTTCCTGAGCTTTAAAAGGAGCCATCTTGTGCAAGACCCATTTGTTTGAGATCAGTTCAGGAGAGGAGATGCAGCCTTAAGCAATTAGTCAGTCAAACTCTCCTAATGAATGGCGACCATTACTCACTAGGGGCCAAAACGGATTTAGCTGTATCTGAACTTAAAAAGCCAGATTCTGGCCTCAGATGAGCCCTGTTCTTCTCTACCAAAATGAGCAGTATGGGAGATGAAAGTGAAACTCTGCTTGTGTAAAACAATACAAACCCCATGTCTTCCTCCTTAATGAGCATACCCCGTAAACTAAATCCATGTAATCCATAGCAGTAATTTTGCTAAACTTTTAATCTTCTCTTCTTTTTGATTTCCCAATCTTCACTAGCCCTTTAACATACAATAGTGCTCAGCTGAAGAATATTGATGCTGAGAGCCTGGGCCAGGGGCACTGCACACCCTGAGAGCTTCACCCTTTGGTGTTTTCACTGTTGCTATCGAAATAATCATTAAAAAATGCAGCAAATAGCACTGCTAGATGTAGATGCAATGGGTTTGAAGGGCATATGCTCTACATTACCCAGAAATATATTCCACATCGTGCTTTGGCAGTTTTTAGACTTATATGCATCTCCCAGTGGGAAGGTTTGGAGTTCCTGTGAAAGGAGTGTGTGCCATCTGCCAGAAGACTGGGAACACAAACTCCACATCCCTCCTTACCCACTGGCAGGCAGGCCCTGGGCACTGCTGGCTTGGAGGCTAATGAGGGCCAGAACTATAGGAAAATAAAGAACAATGCCCCTGAATGAAGATCCTGAAATTTAATCCTTCAGGTAGAGGCTCTGCCATCCTCCCTGCTTGCTCTTGCACAGGCTCTGTGTCACTCTGTGCTGGACTCCATGTGGCTTCTCAGGATTTGCTTGAATTACTGCCTTTGTCTTTTGTTTCCAGGCCTTTCTGTTCCTGTTCCCCTTGTGCTTGGGACAGCTCTTTGCTTTGCAAGGATCCTTCTTCCCTTTCAAACCCACTGTCCCAAATTTCACACCTCAGAGAAGGTTCTCAGCTCTTAATCTCATGCTTCTCTAAAGCAACCCTCTTAAGCCATGATCAGAATTCCTTGGGCGTGTTTGGAAATGTTGTATAACTAGAAAATATACAATTAAACATAGAGCCTGCACAGAAGTGGAGCAGTCCCAGCTTGCAGCAGCATCTTGAGAGGACCTTCACATCCTGGCAGGGGGAGAGAATCACCCTTGCCTATTAGAGCAGGGTGCAATGGAGCATCTACAGGAGTTCCAGGGAGTTGCTGCTCCTGAAGGCAGTCCATGGGATCATGGCAATAGCTGGCCTTTAGTTACAGCCAGGCTCCCTGACATGGCTGTGGACTTTAGATAAATACAGCACGATTTGGTAGGCAGGATGGTCAGAATGCTGGAAGTGGGCTAATTCTGTTGCCCTCAAATCTCTAAATCACTGCTTCTAAATCACTCTATAATTTTATTAAATATAACGTGGAGCTGCTGGTGCTGCACCTCACACATTTTGGGAATGCACTCCTTAACTTGAACTATTTTTCAGCTTTCCAGAGCCAGTGCTTTTAACACTCTGCTGTTGTCCCTTATGAATTTAAACTTAGTATTCATTTTTTGTTTCTTCAGCTCTTAGAGCCAGTACACACCTGCAGAACCAGCCAAGGTGTCTGTCACGGCTGGAATCCCCTTTGGAAAGGACAGTGGCTGGAAAGCAGGTATGAAATGCTGTCAAGCACTGGAAAACTCTTGCTATTTTGAAGAGCAAATGCTGGGAGGATCTGCAAGGAATAACTTATTCTGAGCTGTAACTAAAGCATTTTAATTTAGCGGGTAAGCAATCAGAGCAAAATAAAACAACTGAGTGACATTGATGCAAGTATAATCTATCAATCAATCAATCGATCAATCCTGAGAGCATCTAAGGATGACAGTTTCCAGACACGAATCCTAAAGGCAGTTTGGGAAGGGTTTTTGCACTGCATTTATCAAGATCAGATTATTTGAACTGAAACATTCATTTTTTCTTTTTCCTTTTTTGTTAAAATTCATTTAAGCCTGTACCCTCTTTCAAGACATTTCAAAAGGAACATACAACCTCTAATAATACCCCGGGAGATGCTGGGCAGGTCCTGGAAGATGTCAGTAACCTTAATTTTACTAGCTGTAATAAGATCAAGAGCACTTGTCACCTCATGGAGCTGTGTCCTGAGGCAATATAAATGTTTACTGTATTTCCCTCAGGGATTGCAGATTTTGCTTGAGTATTAATTAAAGATTGAGGGATATAAAGTGAAACCCCAGAAGACAGTCTTGCTATTTATTCCTTGATTAAACCGATTAAACCCTTGTCTACTCAGAAAAATCTATGAGCCATTTCAGCGGGCAGTAATCACTAGGAAGAAGATTTATCCAGCCAAATAGTGTGTGCTGCATCATTAAAAATTGTCAACAATAAACAAATGGCCTGAACTAAAATAAAATCAGTAATAACAAAAGGATCTGAGCCAAGGCTGAATCAGAACTAAGGTTTGAGTGACAGCACAGGCACTTCTCAGCTTGAAAGCGCTACCTGAAATCTGTCTCCCCCAGCACCAGCCAAGTGCTGTTCCTCTGGAAGCGCTGGTTTAATGTGTGCAGTAACTCACAGTCCTGTCTCTAAGTGAGCTGCATAAAAATTCTGGTGCTGTGTATTTGCAAATGTATCAGAGCATGTTGAAGGCTATTGTTTAAACTCCGTGTGTACTAAACTGACATGAACCTGGAGCAGTGACTTTGCTCCACATGAAGCACATCCCAAAAAACTTTGCTGTGTGCTTTGATCTGCTTCCGATGGCCCTCCCAAAACCCAGGGAGCAAAATAATTTCACTTTCTTGTGTTTCCTCGCAGAAGAAATTTTAACAAATGCCTTCTGTGACAGGCCAGAAACTGGACAGAGCGTGCAGTACCTGTGGAAGCTGAAAGAATGTTTCTCCATTCTGGTTCTTGATATTAAAAAACAAACAACTTCTCAGGAGAAAAAAGATTGCCCAACCAAAAGCAGCTTAAGGTCTTAACATTCTTGTATTACAAGCTCATGTTATCATAAAATCCAATGCCAAGTTTCCTAGTTCTACATCTGAGATTATTTTCCTTATAGTCATGCAAAATGATTTCAGTGAGAATCAGAGAAACTGAATTCCAAAAATCCAAGAGAAACATGTCAGGACTACCCAAATTCAGATGGTTACATCTGAAGGTGTGTGAACTGACGCCAAGCTGATGGATGGAGACAGCTTTGGATCCCTGTACGTTAAACAGCAGTAACAGCAGACAGCACTTGGTTAGTGCTCAGCCAGTTCTGTTTAGTATTTGCCACTTCTTGTAACTATATAACTATTCTTTATTTTCATTCAGGAGAATTTGAGGATGACAGGTAAAAGGAAACATTTTCAAAAACAACCTCCTTTTTTTTTTTTTTTGAAATGTAAAATAGGAAAGGTCCAAATTTTAAGAGACGTAAAGTAACGGCAGCTTTCTCTGAACTCAGTGGAACCAGCACTGCATGCCTCAAATTACCCATTCCTACCCACAAAACTTCAGAGTTAAGATGGGGACACCTACAATGATGATTTGATAACTGCTAATTTTGGTGCAAGTAACTTGCCTACTGCTTTACAGGGAGCTGGGCGCAGAGCTGGCACTGGATTCAGTCCAGGGGAATTTCAATTCCATGTTGAAATCAGTATGGCAGATCACGGGTTTTCTTAGTCTGCTGCTCTGAACTGACTGAAAATTAAGTGGAACATACAGAAGTTTGTTTCTACATCAGGTCTGCTATGATTTTAACTTCACTGATATCTTCTAGCAAGGGCAACTCCAATCCATGCTGAGATAACCTGCAGGTAACCAGGATATTGTAATATACCAGAGTATTCAGGAATGAGCTGAACACACCTCAGTGCGTTGGGGTTTGGATCCTTCATTTATAAAGCAGTAGAAATGTGCAGAGAACATTTATAGAGGAAAGAATTTATATTTTCAAGTTACCATGCAGTTAAGTAAAATCAACTGTGATTTATTTTCCTTTTATGATGATACCTTTAGTGCTGTAAAACATCCATGTTTATACTACAGAAGTTCATCTATCACACATACTATGCTATTCTTAGCTCAGTTAAAATGATACACAGTTTCTATGAATGCCCGGTTTTCACTAAAATGAATAGTGTCTCTTTCCCAAGCAAGACCAAACAAAATAGAATTTTATAGAATATCTAAGTACAATGTGTCTGCTTTCCAAGTAGAAACCTGATTTCTTAGGCATGATTTAAAAATCCACTAGAACACATCATGTGTGGTTTTCATTAACATGTATTTTGTAAGTATTGACTTTAGGCTTCTACTTAACCTGGAGCAAATTCTCCACTTTCCAA
The DNA here is from genome assembly GCA_013399195.1 of Dicrurus megarhynchus. Classification (NCBI taxonomy): domain Eukaryota; kingdom Metazoa; phylum Chordata; class Aves; order Passeriformes; family Dicruridae; genus Dicrurus; species Dicrurus megarhynchus. Next base: position 102,454 of record VXAD01013797.1, on the reverse strand, counting down.
TGGAGGCACCTGAAGTACACAATGCCTCCATGGGAACTTTCTGATTTTCAGATAAATTGCTGAAAGATAATCCTAAATGAAACATTACTGTTTCCCCTTTGTTGTAAGATAGAAAACATCACAGGCCCTAATACATCTATGGGAAAAGATCCCAAAAGTTCTAAAATATTTGAGAACTTCTACTTGTCTTTCATGAAAATTTAAGATAAGCATTCTTGAGGAAAATAGTTGTTAGTGTGGAATATTTGGAATCTAGTTCTATTAAAATGCTAGAAAAAGTGTTTGCAGGGGCAAAATTCACAGCTGGTCCTTACAAACCATATACATATGCAAGGAGTGGGTGGGAGTGGGAGGGAGCATAGCAAGGCCCTACCTAATTTTAGGTGCCAGCCTCATGATACAGAGCTGCCATATGTTAAAGGTGAACACAGTGGGAGGGTGGAAGAGATTAACTAGAATGGGTTTTCTAGGGAAAAATTAGTGTGTCCCAGCTATGGGGTTTTATGCTGTTCCTGTGTGATTCTAAACTAGCAGGATGTAACCATTAATTAGCAGATATGGAACCTCCCTGGGAGAGCAGTTCTGCACAGAACACAGAATCTTTCTCCTATTTGAAAATCAAACCCAAAGACTCCTAATTCACAAAATCAGTTCAGTGATAGAATGGACACTGTTTGCACTGCTGGATTTTGGTGCTGGAGCATACAGCAAAAGTGAGGTTTTGTTCTGGTGGTGGTTGGTTACGACACTTTGTTAACTCATTTAACGCCTGAACTAAGCCTGAGCAAAACCAGCCACATGAAAACTTTAAAAGTGAACAAGATGGCCTTTCCCTTATTTACAAAAATTTTCCCATCCTAATGCCTCCCAGCTGACTGTAAGTGCTCTCACACTCATCTGGGTGTAGGTGATACTTTCCTTTGTGTTTCTGGGACTTACAGATGAAATGCCTGTTTGGGACAGGAATTTCTATTAAAAAATTAGTAATTTAAAAATGCCTTAATCAATTATCTTGTAAGTAAAATGAATTAATGAACCTTTTTACCTTATTATGTGGGGTCTCTTCAATGCACTGATCCTCCAAGTTCAAGACAGAGAATGGAAAAATGGGGGAGGATCCAGAGGAGAGTCACCAAGATGATGAGAGGGTTGGAGAACTTGGCACATGAAGAAATGTTGAAGGAATTGGGTTTGTTCAGCCCACTCTTCTCACAAAGATGTTGGGCAGAAACAAGAAGCAATGGGCATAAGTTGCTTCAGGGAAAATTTTAACTAGATTAACAAAATATTCTTCACTATGAGAACAACTAAACATTGGAATGGGATACCCAGCCAGTATAAAAAGGATTGGAATTCCAAATGTAGATTGGTGAGGACACAGGCACCAGTGCTGTGTTTCTTTTGATGGGGCATGAATGTGGTGCCATGTATGAATGGTGGTATTGCTACCTAACAATACAACAGTGCTTGTCCTCTCTGTTAAAGTACACCAAGTTATCTTAAAACATACCTGGGCCCAAATTCCACCTTTACTGCCCGGCAGGAGAAAAGCTACACTTGCAATGAAGCTGATCCCCATCTACTGTTGTAATTTTTGTCCTTCTGATAACTGTTAAACCGTTAATTTATTTTATTTTAGTAAGACACTTGAACTTGCTTTTTTTCTAGTGCACACTGAGCAGTAACTCAGAGAGGCTTCCATTACAGGTTGCTACTGCATGGTAAACCTGTACAAGTGAGCTTAATGCCCAGCCCAGACCCAGGTCAGTTTTAGCAGTCTAAAGGGTGGTTTCTCACACTTGCAGCACTGAGCAGTCCTGACAACCTGGTGGATTGAAGATAATTTACTGAGGCTGAAATGATTTGCTGGACAAAAGTGGTGATTTCAAAAGTTGTCCTAAGGTCAGGATTCATGGACAAGATGCAGTTTTCCCTGGCAGGTACCGGGAGCTTCTCAGCCCCATGTAAATGTTTTATTCATGTCACTTATTCACGTAAGTGGGTTTCACTTCAGTGTGTAACACAAGCCAGCTGGTTTGCTTCTTTTAAACTCTGATTTCTCATGCACCTCATATTGCTACACCCCTTCAGAGATATTTATGGAAATTTCACAGTAAGCTGTCTCAAGTTTATGTGCTATTAAGATTCCATTCTGGGGTGTTTACTGCATTAGATTTATAATGTATAGATTTATGGACTCAGCTACTTGATGGCCCAATAAAGCATGTTGGAACTGAAGGCAACTGCTAATTAAAATAATATTTGATTGTCCTTAGCATATTGTAAAGCTGCTGTGGATTTAAACAAAGCCATTGCAGCTTCTATACATCTTCACTGCACAGTAAGAAAAATGGCAATTCACATATAAGACCAGTTCAATTGTGGCCTCACTTTCGGAATTCTAACATGTTTTCCTATTTGTATACAGGGAGGTGGGCTAGTGTTGAAATACTCTTAAGTCCCCCATGGCTTTTGCTGGACTAAAAATGAATTAAAGGATTCTAAAATAGAATAAAAGGATTGACATTCGCAGCCAAAGAGAACAAGACGGTGACAGCTTTAGTACCAGAGCTGTGAAATATCAACTATTCTGATAATTCCCATTTAAACATTTAAGATTAAATCCTACTGGAAAGATCAGCTGATAAAATGGCCCCTCAACTAAGTTCCTCCTAGAAAGAGGGTATTTTCAATGTTGGTTTTGACCCTGAAATCTCCACCGTTTGATATTAGAAACAAGGGTCTGTGCAAGCCCTGCTCCTTGCTCCAAACAGTTAACTTTGACAGCTGACTTCGTACACAATAAACAGTGTAGTAAGAGGTATGGATTGCCAGGCATGCAAACAGCCTGGCTTACACTCTGCAAAGGCATTTGGAAACAGTGATGAAAGCAAAATAAGGAAATAGTTAAAAATAATATTAATTACCGTGATGTGTTATTGAAATGCTCTGTTAACTCCATTCTAATGAGCTGCATTAAGAGCTCTAACACCACTTCAGTGTGGTGATTCCACTCAGAAGAAGTTTTTAGCCAGTGGTCATAAAGGCTGATTTCACACCCTTCTCTGCAATTAAATGGATAAATTTTCCTTGCCTTCCTTGCAAAGATTGACAGACAGAACTTTTTAGGACAGATTACAAAAGGAAACAGCAGTGGAAAACCTGGGCACTGTCATCAGGAGCAAATGAAGAGAGCCACTAGCAGTCAGATCTGCAAAAATTCCTGAAAAAGTTTTTTCATGTGAACTTGTGAGTTCAAATCTGTAGTTTCAGCAAGTGGGGATAAGATGCAAAACATCTGATGCTTTCTGCAAATTAGGCTTGTACCACCTAGAGTAGCTGAGATTCTACTGTTGCTAATAAGCATCTGCTTGTCACATCTGCAATGGTTCAGCATCCAAGTGCAGAGCTCAGTCTGCACATATCCAGCAAATCCAGCTTTCTGCTGAGTCATTGAGACACTCATCTGTATGAGAAACACAGGAACCAACCCCTCAAAAAACCCAGGAGAGATGCTTCAAGAATGTGTCATTTCTTCTATTCTGATTCTAAATTTTATTTGCTATTATTGATAATACTATCTTCAAGCTTAGTTTCCAGTTACACAGGTACAAACCCAGAGTATTACCCAGAAAAGAGTCCAGCATCCCCCTTAACTTCCCAACTGTCCTATCATGGCTCCCTGCATGATCAGACAGAGCCCAAGGGAACAGTGCTCTATTTTAATAGTTGCTCTTGTATTTATTTCCATTACTATGAAAGTGGCTTTTAATTCACTTTCATTTCCTAAGCTATTTTTCTACAATTTTTTTTTTTTGTATAAATCTCATGTAGTAACCTCCATATGTCTGAAAATAAAAGGCACCCTTTGATTAGAGCTGGAATGCAGGATCATATACAGTGTGTTTGGAAACCTCTGCAGAAAAAAACATGTCTGCTTTAATACATCTTGCTCGAGGCAGCACGGGTGAGGCAAGGACAACTGAGCACTGTGCTTGAAAAAAAGGAAAAAAAAGTCTGCTTTTCTTGGCCAGTTAATGCATCAACTTCAGTGTTATTTATGTGACTTTTGGAAGAGTTTGGGGTAAAAATAATTTATTTGCTGCCCTTCCTCTGTTTTAGGAGATTGCAGAAATCCACCTGCAAAACCTTGTGTTTCTGGCACCTGTAAGTATTAAACAACGTGAAAATTTCAGCAGCTAGAATAACTTGCTATTAACTAGATCACGATATATAAGGAGGTGAATTATATTTTTCACCACTTCTTTCAACCTTTTAGAGGAATAATTTAAAAAACCCCCATTATGTAAATTAATCTTCCCTATATTCTAGAAAAAACAACAGCATACAGTACAATGTGCAATAATTTTTCCCATTAATTCCAGGACTGAAAATGTGTTTATTTTGATGTGCTTCTATTTCAACTCTGACCCGTTTACCCCAGAACTACTCACTTGATAAAATATTTGATTCCATCAGCTGTATAAGCTTCTTCCCATCCATAAGGCAGACCTAAGAGGAGATAAAGAAATAAGAAGTCTCTCGAAGCTCAAGAGACACAGAGAACATAGTTTTGAGACAGTGTAAATTACAATGCTGTAATTTCAAACAATATCACAAAAAGATTATAAATCCATTCCTACTTTTGTAACAGATAATAATATAAATGATTTAACAAATGCTTGCTGTGCTACGAAGCTACTAGCTTTGATGATTTGATGATACATTTATTACTAGATAATACTTTTTATAAGTATCATTTGATGACACTTCTATTACTAGAATGATGAGTAATACTTGTAGTAGGGTACTATCCTATATTCCTGTAAAAATTAAATTTTCCTAGCAAATCTTTACCTTTTAAATAACTATTTGTTCAAAACTAATTCTTTGTAGGGTTTGAAAAGTGCTGGAGAAAAAAGCATCAGTCACTGTGTAAAAATGCTCCCAAATTTTATGATACTGTACTGTAAGGTATAGAATGGCAAGTGCAAGGTCCTAAAAAACTGTGGTTTTTTGAGACTAGAAATATACATTTAAATATTCAAGAAAAATTGTTCTTGAAGTGTTTTGCCTGAAACTCATCTCAAAATGTTAGTGTCTTAGGAGTTAAACTATTTTTGTTCAAGTCCCAGTGTATCTCAAAGATCAGCTCATTAGAACCATCTGTGAGCCTGCTTTAGATTTAAAACTTTTATTTGGAAAATGTGCTGGACTGCACGCACCATCTGAGCTTTGAAAGCTGCCTCCTCCCCAGGACTGCCTAAGTGCACATGTTTACTTTTTAAAATTCCTTTTTTAAAAGGCTGGTTTTCTTCTGTTGTCACACTTTTGTCTCTAGTGTGGTTCTTCTCAGAAGTCTGGAGAGGGATAACTTCAGTTCTCCAGTATAAACAGAGTTCACTACAGCTACTGAATCAGGACGGGGCACAGTGGAACTGGTACAAACCTTCTCAGAAGGAATTATACCTGTAGGCACCAAGTGAGCAACCCAAGTAACCACAGCTCCAGAACTCAGGAAGGGAACTTGAGAATTCGGAACCAGAACAGCACTATGATCAGTCAGTACAGCTTGAAAAAGAAAAAACCCATTGGATTGATTTTTTTTTTCCTATCACTTTTACCCCCATTAGTCACTTATCTGAGGTTTCTTCCCATTTTCAGTTTAGAACAGATCTTTACAATCTGTTCCTCCAAACATGACGCCCACCACCTTTCAAAGAGAATAATCCACAGCTACTTCCCTTTAAACACAAGGTAGATGCTGCATAGCAGTTCTCAGGCTCTGACTCCATTATGAAGGGAGGAAGAAAAGGATGTTTTAAGCTATAAATATGCTAGACATGCTCACTGGTTCTTCCTTCCTCTCCCTTGAAAGATGGGACCTTTATTCAGCATGGATATTTTCTGACTATTTAAATGGCAATGCGATTCATCCCTCAACTGCTTCCATCTGCCCTGGCCTTTCCTTCTTCCTGCATGAAACATGCATGTCCGAATAAAGGACAAGAGATTTGCTCAATTATGGGTAAAAGCCCAGCATCTGCTCTGTGCTCACATGGATCCCCTACATCACCTGTTTCATTTATCAGTGATAATTACACTTTTTTCACTGGTGATTTGATTAAAATTATGGCTTTTTTTCTCTTCTAAATGAAGAACTGTACGTAGGTAGCAATAACTGATCCTCTGTATTCTTCCTTTACCCACTAAAGACTGCTTTTCAAAAACACTGAATACATTTGCCTAGAAATGAAACTCTGGAGATATCTCCAGAGCTTTATTTGCCTTTTTGACTTTGTATGCATTAGATTGTATATCCTATCCATTCTTTATATGCTTCCACGTTCCACCTACATCTGTAGGTTTTTTAATGCTTTTATTTTCCACATTTTTTACCTGCTCTCCACTAGTTTTGCAGTGCTGTTCCCTTTATTACTTTCCTTCCCTTTCAGATTTGTACTTCTATTTCATGTATTTCCCCTGGTAGCCAGGAAGCTCTCATGTTTTGCATCGTATTTCCCCAGACATCATCTCCACTTCCTCCAAGCTTGCTGTCTCCATGAATCATTCATAAGTTGATCTACTTCCTCCTGCTCTATTTTTTCACAGCTCCAGGGTCAAATTTGTTGTCTGTCCCAGGACTTGCTTTGAAAGGTTGCTAAACTCTCACCTGGAGTAAATGGGAGGTAAAGGAGCTGAAAAAGTCAGAAAACCAGTCTGAAATATGCAGGATTTAGCCTACATAAACTCCAGCTATCTCAGATTTCCTGCATATTTAAAATTTCTCATGTGAACTGCTACAGTCTATTTGATGAATCTTCATAAATAATATATTTGGCTGCAGTTGTCTGCATAGATCATCTTAAGAAATTACAGATTTACAGTATTTAAAAATTAGTTCATTTCAGCAGAAAATACAGGGCTTCTTGCTATTCAAATACTTGTGACTATTCACCCTCTGCAAGGTGAAGGAAAGGTAAAACTGCAAAAGCAATTGTGCATGCGAAGGAAAGAGCAGTCTCCTGAGAGAGAGCACTTTAGTCAAAATACACAATAACCTACCAGCATTTTGTTCTGAGTATATGCATTTAATTAGGCTTAATGCCAAAGAAATGTCTGTAATTCTCTGTGAAAAGCACAACCAAGGCACCGGTTGCTGTTGTTTGCACCCCAGCACTGCTACAGCCGGTCAGGGTCCCTGGGGACTGCTCCTCCTTCCCTGAGATGCCTGCTGGGATAACCACTGCTCTGGAGTTATATAAAGCTGAGAGGAAATGAAGCCCTCGGGCAAACAGAACTTTCCTGATACCTGATAAATGTGGAGCTCATCGATCTTTATCGCCTCCTTGGCTTAACGGGACAAAAACTGCACCAGCACTGACACTGCGGGTCCCAGAGAAAAAGAGATGAGCATCAGCCCAAATTATAAACCTGTAGGAAGTGACAGACATGGAAGACTTTGCCTGCAGTTCCCAAGAGAGAAATGTGTGTCCTCCCCTCAGTAACACTGCACATGGCATGATCCCTCACGTCTCTAAAGGAAAAAGGGGGAAATACAGGTATTACAGGAAAAGCCCCATTTTCCTGGGCAGTTATTAAACCTAGACACTGTGGTAATGTTGTTGGGAGATTTTTTTCCCCTAAATAAGCTAGTTAAAAATTATTAAAGCAAAAGATATGTGGAGATCAGCAGATGAAAGTAGTAAAACAGATACCACAGCAGAATATTCATTTGACTCAAAACTGCAGTCCTGACTGACATCAAAATACTGCAATCCCAAAATGCTCTATTTTGCTTATTTTTTGACAAAATTACTTAAAAGAAATGAGAGATTTAGAGCCTACAGAATTGCTCAAAGAAATGCACTGTGCACTAGGATTCTATCTAGATTTGCCCTATTTAGATGCTTCAAGATAAGTATGTCCTTGAGTGTTTTATTTTGTCCTTGAGGCCAGAGTTTAAAACCCTCCTTCCATTACAAGCAGGCACCAAACATCTCTGATGAACCTGGAAGAAGTGCTTATGGACAGCTGCCTACCAGAGGTGCTAATCTCACCCAAAGCACTGCTCTGTGAAACACAAACTACTTTCCAGCATTTTTCACACCTCTGTTATCCACCATTAAAACAGTCTCTGGCTGCAATACCCTTCCTGTTATGGGTGAACAGTCTGTATCTGGAATTAGTATCTAGTTTAAGGGATGTAGTATCTATCTGGAATGCTAAAGACACATTGTAGACGTATTCTGTTTCACAATGAACCATTCTTTGACCAACAACAGAAATAAGGATGTCTTTTTTACATATCCTTTTATGGCTTTTCCAGTTGTACATATCTTTTTTACATACTACAGTATGGACCAGCTCATACCCTTTATTTATCTCCTGATAATTTATTTGTATTTAATATCAGAGTCTCAAAAATTATTAGATTTTTTTAAGAAACAGGAATTACATGCTAAAAGGGTTCCTGATACAGAAGATTTGCTAAAGGACATTAAAACCAGTTTTCTCTGTCATTTGATAAATGTGGTTCTGAATTCTGATCTCTTTTCAATAGCCATCAATTTTAGCTCTTATCAACATTTAAACCTTCTTCATGTGGCTTCAATAATAAAGGAAAAGGTGCTAAGATCCCCAATGCCTTTGGCTCTTCTCTTCTGAGCTATTTATGCAATGCAAAGAGGATGGAAAGCTGAAGGTCTGATTTGTTGGTTCTAAGTTGCCTGGTTTTGGACTCCTGAGTGCTACTAGAACATGGGAATATCCCAGAGATGACACCACAGGTATCATGGTGTGAGACCAGCAGAGGAACTCCTCTGTGACTTATGTAATTTGATACAGCTGAAGCAAAAATCTGTGGAGAAATATCCACCCTTGTTTGTCCAGAGTGTTCAGTGGGGTGCAGGCACAAAATGGCCTTTTATTTTTTATTCAATAATATAAGCGGTATTTTGCTGGTTTTGAATTAAATTATAAACACTCAGGTTCAGAAAAACAGCTTTCAGAAGTGAATATGCACTTCTGGCATTTGCTTGTGTGTCACTTTAGATCATTTCAAGTGCTCTTCCCAAAACCAAATATGTTTCCTTTCATAAACAATACTCTGCTGAGGGGACATTCCATTCCTTCTTTTCACATATCGAATTCCATTTTAAACAAATCGTTCTTTTCTTTTATTGTTGGTCAATTAATAAAACAAAGATGGACTCAGTAGTCTTCAAGTGGAGACATCTGGGAAAAAGTATCAACTGAAACTTCTGCTGATTTAGAGCATGGTTGGCAGATTGGCTTGTCTCCCTTCAGTCTGTTCCTAGAAACCAGGCTTCAGGAACTGTATTTGTCTTACTTTGGTCATTCAGGGCACGGTGAAAGATGAGCTCGTGTTTTCTCACTGCCTATTAATCATAACATATTGACCCATCTATGTTGGCAAACTCATTAATCTTGGATTAAAACAGTTACAACTTACAATTTAGAAGGAGTTATTAAATAGTTTGTGTTTCGTGCTGAAGGATTATATGAACAACTTTTAGATCTTTTTGCTAATTCTGAAATTAAAAATTGTTATAAATGTCTTTCTTCTATTCTAATACTTGTCTGTGAAAAGCCTGGTACAGTTAATTAGAAACAGTTTGAACACAAGAGCAATTGCAATTTATGAACCATGACCAGTCAACTGGCTAAAATTTACAGAAATAAGAATGACCTCAAACAACACATGTGGTCAGACATTAGTACAGACATTTTCCTCTCCTACCTAAGAAGGAAGGAAATCCAAAGTTAGAACCAACCCTGCTCAGTCAAGGTCTTCAGAAATGAGTGACAGCTACAGTCTCCTGAGCTAAGAGGTTCCTGCTATGTGTCTTTAAGAAGGATATAGAATTACCTTTAAAATTGTACCTTTTCAGAAGGTGAATACTGGAAATACAATAGAAAATAAACCTCCAAACTACATGTTTTTCAGATAAAGACTAATTATCTACTTTCCCATAACTCTTAGGTGCTGTAGGTTCCAAGCAATTTGGATTGTTAACAAGATGAGAAGCAAACAGAGGAAGTGATGCTCATTTTAATCTGTGCAGGAGCTTAGTAGTAGTCAAAATAATATAAAATAATCACCTCTTGGAGAAAAATAAATTCATTAGCAACTTGGATCAGAAAAACCAATCTTATTTCAATATGCTTCTAATCAACTGGCTTCCAAAGTCTTTCCACATTACACATTTGATAGTCAGATGTTCAACAACAGATTTTGAGGAGGACAAGACACCATGAAGCTGCTTGTCCCTCAATATTATCACATTTCAGTCATTGGTACAATACATTTGTTTAGGTATTAGTTCAGGAGAGCACAAACCCTCAAAGGTGAGGGATAGTGAGAGCTGGGAGGGGTTTCAGACCAGCTCCTTCTGATCAAACACTGGATTTTGCACAATCTACTGGCTCTTATTATTTGCTTTTAAAAATGCATTTAACATACTGATTATCTGACACTGATTTTTGCATTTTTCACCTACACTGCTTCTAAAATGCTACTGGTTGTCCAGCGAAAATACAGAAGGATGCAGTGACCAACCCCTGCAAATTATTTGCCTTACTGTGGTCAAGAATGTTGGTAAGGTGGAGGCAATACAGAAAAATCAGAAAACTGCAGAATGCAGAAATCCACCTCTTTCACAGAAAAGGCTGCAAAGAAAAAGAAATCATACCAGTGTTCTTATCCTCCAGTGGCTCCCATCTGTTTAGTGTGCCAAGTTAAAGATGCTTTGTTTTATTTTAGTGTTAAAGGCTGCAATAGATGAGTCTCAATTAGTGACACAGCGAGAGAAATGCAGTGCCTGAGGATCACAGGGCTGGGAGTGCTCCCTGCTAAGGTTGAAAAATGGTAAAAAAGCATGTTCCTCACTATATTTTTCTCAGCCCCTTCCCGTTTTTTAAAAAAATATTCCTTTCTATGAATTAATTGCAGGCTTTTTTTTTTGCAGTTTCCCACTATTGACTGTTAACATGATGCTGTCCACTTGGGATGAGTCAAGAACACATTATTGCTTCCACTGCTGACTGAATGCACTACAAGTTACAAAGAAATTTTTGAGGAATATTTGCATAAATTAAATTAAAAATTAATTTTTTTTATACCTATGAATCTCAAAGTGCTGAAGAGAAGACAGAGGAAACACATTATTAATTCTTAAATTAGAGAAACAGTACATCACTGGGGAATTTTACACCAATGCCATATAGGCTAACAGAAGTTAAACTCATGGAAGCAAGTACTCTCTGGAGGACATCCTTGTTCTGAATTGGTACAAGCCACTTTCAGCTGATTAAAAAGAACCTGGAATAACCCATTCTTATTACAGAAATTCAAGGCTCTGCACACAGAGCATTCACTACCAGGAGCAGGTAATTAGGAATAGCCTGGAATAACCCACTGCATGGCCAAGAACTAGTTCCTTTTTACCCAGTTTCCCTCCTTTCTTGCTCCCCTGATTCCTCTGTTCCGGAATTCATCCATCTCCTTTCCTTACTGGATCAACTCCTCCTGCCAGCATCTATTGTGCTATCCACCCACTTCCATCACTGTCAGCTCACATTGCTCACTGACGCATGTGATCATTAAATGCAAGTTTAATTAGAAAGCATTCATTGGTAACAAATTAAAATCACTGCCTAAAATTAGAATTGAGCAGAAATTGTCTGAGATTTAAAAAGCAATAGTATTACATGATATGACTTTCCTGCTAAGTAATACCTTAATGTAATACTTGTTTTGCACTGATGATGAAATTAAACGGCACAAGGGGCTGGCACGAACCACCTACAACTGAGAGACAGAACCACTCTCTGCTCAGCTAATCTCACAGCAAGGACTGACCAAAGTAATATTTTTTCCTTTTGAAGCAAGAATTATAAGAATACATCAACTCAAGCCATTCTTTTAGCCTGATACAAAAAAAGCCTGTAGCTACACACAGGTAAAAGAAGGGGCTTTAGAAATTATTTTAAATATTTTAGAGATAATGTTAAAAGTTCTTAAAATCTAAGATATATTTCCTTTTTTGTTTTAAATCTGAAGGGAAAAAAAAAATCACAAAGTGCCTCAATTTAGCATACTGAACTTTACCTGAACTGTAAAGGTAAAATTTACAGGTAAAGGAAAATTTCTGTTACCAAACACAATACTCACAGCAATCACTAATGTAAGGCAAAAATTTCCCTCAACTCCCAGTTAATGATCCATACGCCTCATGCCATGAGGTAACAGATCTAGTCTGAGCCATACATACATTTTGTACCTCCTTTATGTCTCCTTTATAAGCACCAAGCAATTATATTTTCCTCTGGCAAATTCTCCTTAAAACACACTTTTAAAAAAGCTTCCTCTCTCATTCTTGGCAATCAACTTTCCCTGTACTTCTTTCCATTTAAATTAACACGCTTGTGTGCCATATATGTCTAAGGAACTCTGCTGGCCCTCAGCTTCTCACTCCTACCTACTGAGGAGAAGTGAAAAAATGTGACAACTGCAGGAGCTGACAGCAAAGCCTCCGAGCCCTCTGAGACAAGATGAGCCCTGATAGCTTCAGCACACACTGATTCCCAACAAAGGGCTGCTCATCCCCCTTCCCCTTGTCAGCATGAATCCAGATCTCTCAGGATGCTCGAAGAAAATGAACTCAGCCCTGACTGCCAAAAGCACCCACGCTGCTTTGGATCAGCTCCACTGCAATGGTCACTTTGGTTTTGGTCACCTCAAATGGTGACACGGGTGCTCCCTGCCACCCAGAGCCACGGGAGACATCCGGGTACCCACCTCTCACTCGCTGACTCAATCTGCGCTGTCCCTGCCAGCCAAAAAAGAGGGATGTCAGACTCAGATCTGACCCCTCAAGGATAAATTCCTGTCTCACCAGGGTATTTTCTGGCTTTCAAACACTGATCTGGGGCTGAGACCAATTCCTGCCTCCCCTGTGTATGTTCTCTGACTCGGGAGCAATTTGCATCTCCGTGCCACCGAATTTTAAAGTTTCTTTCCTCCCTTACATCAAAACACCATGCTATAATGAAGGATTAATATATCAAAATTCTAAGCATTATGTCAACAGAAATTAATAGAGAGACAATTTAGGAAGTATTTACCATCCAGTAAAATTGTAGAATCTGGAGAGTTTTGACTTCAGTCTCCATAGTTACCAAGAGCCAATACAACTTGTATAGGAAGAGGCATAAAGTCAACTTATTTTTTCATAGAGGGGTCACAGTCTGAGCTAAATAAGTCCGTAGACTTTTAAAGGTCTGCTCTTTAATGACTTTTTTTTCAGAGATGCTGGAAATTATCCTAATGATACTGTGCTAATCTTGTTAGGTCATCTGTATTTTAAGATGTAATAATATCACTTGTTTTTTGTTATTAAAATTTTTTGATTTGAAAGTCAGGACAGGCAGTGCCTATTCAAAAGCTGACTCATCTTTTCTCATTAAAGGTAAGTGAATGGAGAGAGAATAATTTGCTTTCCTAGCAGCAACAACAGAGTTCTGAAATCTAGGTCACATTAAAGAACTGTCTTGAAATACAAGCTTTAGACACTGAATTGTGTTTTTCCTTACTGTGAAACATGGGGATTAACATGCATATTCAATCACCAATAAATCAGCATGCAACTTGTTCATAACTGACATTTAAACGTATTCTCTGATTTGATCAGGGTCTAAAATTATTCTGTCCTTATTAGTGTGAGCTTTTATCTGGCTTCTCTGCTTGTCCATAATTACTGTAATGTTCTGATTCTCAGACACCCAATTAAACAAGCAGGGTCCTGGGCCCTGTAACAACACCCAGAAGTAAGACCAGTTAGGTGAAAACAATGTCATTCCTCCCTCACACTCAACAAAACGTGGGTTTAGTCCAAGGAACGGGAGTCTGGGGATAATTCAGGATTTAAAACCCATTGGTAAAAGGACCTTTCTTTGAAATGCCACTGAAAAACAAGATTAGAATTTTGTAAGGGCTTGACTAACTGGATCAAATGTCTGAAATAAATAGGGTGCAGCTGAATAAAGACAACAGCAGAGTGTTGTATCCAAGGTGTGGAAAATCAGCTGCCCAGAAGGAACTGGGCACACCCAGCTGCCTTTGGTTCTGGGAGCAGAAGAAAGCCCAAACTTCACACAGACCAGTAACATGGAACTACTGGGGAAAGGAAACACCATTTGGGACCTGGTGTGATTTCATATTAAAGCAAACAAGCTTATTCCATTTTTGTCTCCCACAGGAAGCTCTCAAGTACAGAACTCAATACAACTTTGATGAATTGGAGAGAAGTCAGAGAAATACAAAGGTAAGGAAGTGGCCAGGAGAGATGTGGTGTAGGGAAGAATTCAGCAAACTGGTGTCATTTATTTGGGGGAACAGCAACAGGGTAGAGATGCTACATGGTCTTCAAATATGTTAAAAGTTAAGAGGAAGTAGTGGGGTGTTCTCAATAACTACAGGGGTCAAGACAAGTAGTAACGGGCTTTAACCCCAGTGAGCAGGATTTAAGCCAAAGGAAAAGTTTTCTAGTGGCACAGATGATTAAGGATAGCAATAGTTGGCCCACAGAGGCAGTGGGATATGCTAGACAATTACCTGTTTGAGTTAATAATAATTTGTGTTGCTGGAGGCACATGGATGCACTGTCTAATTGCCAGAGGTCCTTCCCAGCCAAATCTTTTCTGATGCCTTGGTGGCAAACTACCAAGTGCTACTTTCCTACACTTTTGTGTAATTTACATTACATGTAGACATTTCTTCTGCTTCCCATTTGCAAGGCATTTTTATGTCTTGTGTTCACAGAAGTGATACATTTAAATTATATTATGTACCAAAAAACTTCTCTTTTGTCTGTTCGAAGTATTTCTTGTAAACCCAAGGCAATCCTGGCCAGAGAAAGAGGGTTTAGGGAACGTTTTTAAGGCTTGTCAGACAGCACCTGTACTCACACCCCAATAATAACACTAAAACCAAACAAAACAACAAAACCACAGCCAAAGGTGAAACAGCAAAAGGGTTTTTTTGTTTTTTTTTTTTTTTTTTGGGTTTGGTTTTTTTGTTTGTTTTGTTTTGGGGTTTTTTTTGTTTTGTTTTGGGGTTTTTTTTGTTATTCAGCCTTGATTTGTCTGCACTGGCATAACTTATTTCTGTAACATTATAGGAACTGCTTTTAAGTACAGATAAGCACTTAAATATTACTATTTCATCAGTTATGATGCTACAGCTTAGCAGCCTCACTTTTTTTTTTTATTTTTGAGTCAGGGATCACCACCCAACCTCGAAACCTCTCCCAGATTATCATAATAAATCTTGCAATTGAAAAGAATATAAAAGAGTCCAGGTTCTGCAGAGAAGCTGTAAATCAGTCATGAGACTTTTGCGGTTCAGTGGTTGATGACCGAGTACAGCCTGGAAACCACAGCTGTAAGTCTAAATTACCTAGAAATATGTGGATAACCATGCATTAAAAAATTAATGTGGATCCAGCACACAGCACTGAAACTTTGCATCAGACCTACAGTACTCAACTGCAGCAATTATGATAAAAAAAGGCAGGAAACCCAACCCAGTAAAATGTTCTCAGAAAACTGTAAGGGAGCCTACGGCTGTCTCTGTGCTCCAGCCTGTGCTTCTTCATCACTCATTCCCTTTCCTAATGAAGATTTCCAGGTCAGACAGTGCAAAGGTGCTCCCTGACGCTGTTTCATAGTACAGGCATTTTTGCTCAATGAAAAGTCACTGCATAAACATCACACACAGTAATGATAAACCAGAAACTAAGTATTTTTTACAAGTCACTAATAAACCTGACAGTTACCCAAGAACACTGGGGAATAGCATCTGTAGTGCAATCATAGATTCTAGTAATTGTAGGTTACTGTCCAGGAAGAAAAAAAAGCTGCTTTCAGGATTTCCTATCAATAAGACACTTAATCAGAAAAAACCATAAATATTAAATTCAGAAGACTTTTGTTAAATCCTTGTGGTTTTGTCGTTCTTACCTATGAACGAGCAAGTCAGCTGCTTCATGACTCAAATTCCTTTTTAAAATTGGGGTAATAATTTTAATCAAGGTGTAGGAATCATGTCAATAAAACAGTTTGTATCAGATTTACAGACTGAAGAGAGAATGGACTGTTCTCACAGGTCTAGTGCTCCCTTTTCAAATTAATTTTTATGCACACTCAATTTCATTTATATTGGAATTATTTTCAATGCTGTACAGTATTACATTTCCTAAGTGGAACACTTGTTTTCTGTTGCAATGAAACATATTCAAATTCTTGGACAGATTTTCTTTTTGAAATTACAGTTCTATGAACACTGTCAGAATTACAACTCTTCATTCTTATTTACCATGCAGGCAAAATTGGAAATTTAAATGATGTCCAGGAAATTAAAAGTCTTGCTGCAAGTAAACAGTTATGTAGAAAAAGCTTTTGAATTCTTGACTGCATCCTTGTAAAACTGTTTTAAATATGACAGGATCTTTTTTTTATGGGGATTACAGAAATCATTTTCCCTGTTATGCAACTTTGAACTTTGATTTTTCTGCAAGTACATAAGTTGTTCACCTTCGGGTTTCTTACTCTGATCTGAGATTTGCAATGTATCTAAAGAGCTGCAGAAAAGCTATCAATTTTTTAATGAAACATTCCCATTTTCAGAATAAGGCAAAAATTTAACATGGTCTGTAATATAGTGTGAAACAGATCCACTTCTCATCTTGTGTATATTTGATGTTGTGTATTGGAAAAATTAAAATTAAGTCAGGGGTTATTCTTCGTTTACACCACTGAAGATGTAAAAGGAAATTTTCCAGGTTTTATTTCAATTCCCAAACTCTATTCCTGTGTTGCACCAGCAAAGTTTTCAGACCAGAAAAGAAACATGGGCACTCTGCAATTTAATAAAAACAGCATTAAAATTTCTTGGTGAGTTAAGTTGAATTTTTGGACAAACCAGCTTGTGTAGCTGCAGCCACTGTTTCTGCACAGGGTCCCTGACTCCCAGCACGTGGCTGAGAGCAGGGACCCACAGCCCCCAGCACAGGCTGAGCTGGGAGACAACTGATCCCAGTTCCCAGGGAGATTTCCATGGAGCAGAGCTGGGAACAGAATCCCCCTGTCCCACAGAGCCTGAGCCAAGGCTGCACTCAGAGCAGCACCAAGCTCCTGCCCTGCTCTGACTTCACCAGGTGAGACAGAGCAAACAAGGGACTGAATTCCGAATTCCAAGCAAAGTGAGAGATTCTGCAGCTACACAGGGAAGAGGTTGTGTGTAACACGTCTTTAGATGCCGTGGAGGCCACAAAGACAATGCCACAGGCACTCCTATCTCCTTGGTAAAGAACAAAGGAGTTTGGAGCATTGCTTCTGAGGAGCTGACAGCACTTGGTATTTATTCCAGGAGGAATAAAGCAACAACATCCTGTGCCAAAAGATTCTGTGCTGTCCCCAGGAGCTCAAAATTCAGCACAATTCTTCAAGTAGAAGGAGCTACAGATGATCAGGCCATTTCTCAATATTAATGTAATTCTGAGATTTATCTTTTCTTTTTAATGTCAACTCAAATAAGATTCAACAGCAAAAAGTTTATTGAGTAGCTTAATGTTATTACTTTTGACAAAAATGAAACTATCTTCCCATTAAGTATTTTTGTTTGGAGGGGAAAAAAAATTAACCTTCAGGGACTAGCAAAACTGTGAAATTTTCCTTTAATAAAACAGTTGATAAATACTCATTTGGGAAAACTCACCTCTTTTGTTGTTGTTAAAAGTTTCAAAGGAATAATACATATTAATTTCACCAAATTAGTACTTTCTAGTGGAAGTACTGTCTCAGCAAATGTTTAGCTGACAAACATAAGCTTTTTACCTTTAAAGCACACAGCACCGATTTTAATTCTTTTGCTAGCAGAAACTATTAAAAAGGGACCTGTACAGCTGCGTTCAGGATATACTCTGTATAATTTATCAGGTCTCTTCTATTTCTGATTTCAGTAATTCACTGAAATATTTATGGCCTTGCCAGAACAATGAATACACAGAGTTATCTCTTTAGTTATCATTATGCTGCTCCTTCCCAAGCAGCTCTTCCAGTGAGGAAGGAAAGGCCCAGTTCCAGTTCATCAGCTGAAAGAATGTCAGAGGTATTCTCTCAAGTCACACTCCTCCCCACAAATTGGACCTTGCAGGAAATAATTTTGTCTAATATTAAAAATACAAGAAGATACAGCATCTTTAATATCAGGAACCAAACTAACAAAAGTTAACCAAGACATGCCTGTCCATGCCACAATTACAGCTAGATTATGATTTACAGGCATCAGGGAAAAAGGGGAAGGGGAACAGCCCACGTTCTGGCTGATGAACTACAGCCAATTACCTGTACAAAGTTACAGCACTGCTGTGTTTGTAAAATACAAGATTCAAGAACAAAATAGCAAAAATGTATATAGCATTTATTCTGTTGTAATAAATAAACACATCAGGCCTGCAACAAACAAAAGAAATATGAATACTTAACAATATTGGCTCTTTTCAAAATAGCAAAACTGTTATTTGTGAAGCCTTGCTACTCTATAGCTTAGTTCCACCCACACCGTCAAAAGAATGGAAAGGGACTGACACTTTCCTGACTATAGAATGGTTCTGGCATTTGAACACAATATAGTTGAAAAATCCCTACACTGAAGAAATGGATAGAGCCAATATTTCAGCTTCTAATGCCAAAGATGTAAAGCATTGTCCAAAAATCAAAAGCAACTTAACCATCAAGAGAACAAGCACTAATGGATGCTGAGCAGCAGCAGTTTCCATTCTCTTATCTAGTCAGCATTCAAGGAAAATGAATATAAAATTCAGGCAACAAAACTTCTGCCTTTAGGATCTTCAAAATCAAATGCATAGTGACTGGCAAGATCAATATGAGTAAGGTAAGTAGGAGTTTTGGAATTTGTATTAATTTGGAGATCATTTGAGTGAACTTCAGCATGACTGCCTTGTGTCAGATCCCAGGCCAAGAGCAAATTAAAGGAACGTGATAAAATAACTCAAGATCCACTGCTTGAGTTCCTGCTGAGTGGAGAACCTGGTGTCAGAGCACTTCCTGGATATGGATGGTTGGGATTGTGTCAACTACAGCAAGATTGTATTTTTGGACAGAAGTTTCAGAGGCAGAGGGAGGAAATCAGCAGCCAAAATACTTGAAAGCTGTGTTATACAACTGCCCATTTCAAAATGCTGATTGCCTGCTCTTTGATGAGGAGATAAGTATGTTCCAGGGTTAATCAGCTTTTGGCCATTACCCGTACCCACTGTATTCCTTTCTAAATTTGTAATAGAAATGAAGAAAATGCTTTCTCTATTCTTTTTAGCATGATTTGCACCATATGGTCTACTAAGTGGAGGCAGCAACTACTTTTAAATGCTGCAGTTCTTCACTGAGGCATTATTATCCTTTGTATGACGAAAGTAATTTCAAGTGTTCAGGAGATGCTCACATTCTGCAAAGCAGAACGGTCTCTCAAGGCTTGGTTTCTAAAAATAGCTTACAGTCTTTAAAGAAGATGAAGAATGGCTCTTTCAAGGGACAAGCTTGATTATTCTGTTTATTACTTCATTGTTTGCATTTCAGGATCTGTAGGATCCTGAAGTAGTAAGCCCTGGAAAATGAGCTGTTGTTTTTTTTCAGAGTCTTTGCTTAAAGAATCACCAAAGTGCCTTCACAGAGCTGTCACTCAGCCTGCAGAGCTGAAAGCTGATCTGCAGCAGCATCACAAGGCAATATGTACTTAAAGATTTTCAGGAATACACTGAACTTCTTCGAGCCTCCTCCCTCAGGCAAAACATCAGGCTATTAGAGAGGAAGGGGATAGTTTGTGTGGATAATTCATAAATATGTCATTTTGACCTGGTTGTCAAGGAAGATTTTTTACAAAGGAAGCAGTCTTCTGTTGGAAAAACACTCTACAACCTTGTCTTGGCACCCAGACTTTGTTTCACATGTATTGTAAATGAATCAAGATGGAATTTTGGCTGGGGCTCCTTTACTTCATATTTACAAGAATGAAGCAAATAATGACAGAGAAGTTCTATTTAGAAGGTAAAATGTATCGCAAAGGCTGCCCAGCCTGACACTCTGATCCACTGAGCAACCTCAAAAACATTAACTCCAGTTCTCTCTCTAAGAATTCGGGAACAAATTATTATGTTGTGGACACCTTCCTGGAAAAAGGAAACCCTTCAGTCTGGACTGTAGTCTCTACTACACTTTTCTCTTTGATCTATGACACTTAAGAAATGCCACATACACAAGAGCCCCCTTTCTATGCCAGCCCACCTGCAAGAAAACTTCAGATCACATGGGAAACAATGAGAAGCTGGCAGAGAACACAGCAGACAGAATGCTATTAGATAGTTCCTTTGCCTTAACAATTTATTTTTTGAGGGAGAGAGAGAAAACAAGTGAGGTTTAAAGCTTTAATCTCATACCCAAGCTTGTCAGAGTCCAAATCTATCTGTAATGCTCTCCAAATCAGAATGAACTCAGAAAGATGACGTTCAATCTTTAAATCCTTCTCTGCAGACCTATTTTTAATTCTCAGGTTCATAAAATGGATCCCTGCTGTGGCTCCAGAGCTTTCTAACGTGTATTCTACCTATTACGTTTGACATAACCACATGTTAGAATTCAGCTGCATTTGGAACCGAACGTTTTATTTGCACAATTTCCTGTGTAGTGTAATAAAACCAATTCAGTGTGACAGAACTATCATTGTCACTGGTGGAAAACCAATTATCTCCTCTCCTGGTCACTGTTATTCTTTTCACTTCACCAGTAACTCTAATATTCTGGACACTTTTGAACAAATTTTATCTTCTTATTTTGCTTTCTTTGCCACAGAGTGAGTAATAAATAAATGCTTCATAAAAACATCAAAACCCTATTTTTCATACCTTACTTTCTCAACAAACATTTTTTCAGTTTCTTTCTAAATTAATTCCTAAACAGTCTAAGCTATTCAAATCTTTGATATAATAATTACGGGCAACCATAATCAACCACCTTTCCAAAGCCTCCTGTAATGCACCATTTCTGTTCCATTTTTGTAAATCAATCCATTTAAGCTGGATTAGAACTGACATGTCTGCTCAACTAGAGGCAAATACCATCCAAATACACGATTGTTTCAATGATCTGAACCAGGAATTCTACGGTAAATCAAAGTTGTTTCTTAGATTTTCAACTCATGCAGTTTATTACAGTAACTCTCATTAACTACCATCACTTTCACCAATGGGAGCAGACTTCTGTTCCTGACCTGAGGACATACATGGATATCTCCAAACGGAACTGCTGCCTACATTCACTCCCTGCAGCAACAACATCTTCATTAAAACACTTTGATACATATTCATGTAAATCCAGCAGAATAACATTTTGCAAATATTTCAGTATGAAAACCAGAGCATTAAAGTAACAAAATTCCCCTAGTTTTACATGATTCTGGTAATCTTCATATTCCTCATTTTGGCATTAATTTTGTGCTTTAAGTTTTCCTGGGTAGGAATGTACTCTGGAGTAACTTCATATTCCAATTATAGTTTGATGAAGATGCATCCTGAACTGACGCTGAACCTGCTCTGTCTTTCTATGCTAGGAATGATTTATTCTGCCAGTTCACATTCAGTTTTAAATGAAATTATCCATCTTCCTGGCTGATGAACTGATACCAGATTTCAAAGCACACAGAGATGGACACACTCACTCACAATCCACTTCCAAAATGGCCCGGACAGACTTGGCAAGGTCCCCGGCTTCTGCTGCAAGAGCTGCTGTGACTGTGGGTCCGACCCTTCCCAGCCGTGCCAGAAGTGCTTTAGTGGACAATGTTCTCCTGTCACTAACAGAATAAAGAGTAAGTGTTTATTTGTAAGATGATAAAGGAAATGGCTCCTTTTAATAAAGTAAACTTGTTTTTCTAAGGTGGTTTTGTTCTCACTGTATGAACAAAAAAGATTCACGCTACCAAATCAGAGAGTCTGCCCCAGCAGCAGTCCTGGCTGAACAACGAAGGTATTTGGAAAGTTCAATTCAAATAACATTCACAACTCAAAAGGCAGTGTCAAGGACTCAGTGGGTGTCATGAAAGGAACTTGAATGGAATTTTCATTCCAGCATTTAAGAAGGGACACTGCTTCATGGGACCCAACTCTTATTTTCTCTGCTGTTAGTGAGTCAGTTTTTCACCTTGGCTTAGTATTTGACAATAAATCCATTTACTAAAATATACTCTATGAACTTTATAAAACAGACAATATCACTGTTGTGTGCAGTGCCAATGGGAACTGCATCTCACTGATTATCTACGATATCCTAGTTGGTCTGAGCCTGCACAGGTTTTTTGAAATAAAGTTCCGGTTCACTTCACTTAAATACATTTGATTTCCTTTAAAGCTGTACTGAAAAAAACTGCAGGAAAGAAATGGAACAATTTTACTGTTATATAAATATTAATGGAATGCTATCTGGGATATATAGGCACAATCATGCCAATATTCTGAAGGACCAAAGGCTGCTTAAATCTTCTTGACTATTCCCAGCAGCTTTTCAAACAAGAAAAGTAATAAAATGTAAATGGATACACATTTTATCAATTTATTTATATGCTACTGGATTCATTGTGATGCAAAATCACCTAGGAGAATCTAAAAAAATATTTAAAAATTATAACCCACTGTTAAGGTTCCTTGCATTTTAACTAATCCTTAGTACATTATAATTACTTCATGGAAACATCCAGACAATCATAGCTATGTAATTACTAACTGTTTTAATTTAATTCAGAGGTTTTTAATGAAGCTGTATCCTGAAAGTCTAATTCATAACTCATGCCATTCCCTCTCTTTCAATAAAATAACACTCAGAACTATACAGCAAAAGCATAGAAAAAAAATAGCTACAAGGCAGTTTTTGGAGACTTGGAAACAATAGTAGTATTTTTCATTATTAATATTGCCATTTCATTACCTTAAAACTGTTGAGGAGGTAGAGTTATCTGAAAGTATTTCATGCACAACCTGTTGGTCATAGTCAAGAAGTTAACAGTTTATAAATCAACACTGTCAAAAAGTTAATACCTTATAGTTTGATGTTCTATTTGGGGGTGGGGGATTTGACTGTCAATTATAGAGTCTAGTGTCTCCCAGCTAGAAGTGCAAAAGTAAAAACCAAAATATTATAATCCCCTTAAACGAAGTAAATATAACAACATCACTTTTTTTGTTGTTGTTTCGTAACATTCCATAGTATTATCAAATATTAGCTTTTCTACCTTTTTCTTCTGAGGAGTTTCACAGAAATTGATAGAGTTTAGGTGGAAAAAATTATCTGATCATTTTCATTTGTCCAGTATAGCAAAACACAAAGTTTACGTAAACCTCTGGATGGATCTGTACACTTACACATCATCTATATTTCTAGGAATGAAAGGATCTCTGTGAACTAGTTTATAGCCCTTTTACTATGCTTATTCCTCACAAACATCAACACAAACCTTTTCCAAATAAGATACTGCTAGAAATGAAAGGCAAAGTTACCTCTACAAACTGTAGCAATTTTTTAGTGGCCACCTCAAATGTCTTCCTGGCAGACTCCGATTTCCGCAGCTGGCAGTCAAGCACTGTAACCCTCTTCCTCAAGTCCTGAATGTTCTCCTGGGAAAGGTATTTCAAGGCTTTTATTCTAATAATTTTCTCCCATGGATCACACACAGATATGGTGTGAACTGAGTGTCTGGAATGTTTAACACACACTTTTCTACATTTCTGTAAAACTCATAACTGGAATGCCTGACCAGCTGGCAAATCAGATCCAAGCTGCAACAGATTTTGGGAAGTGATAGAAAGGTAAATTAAAATTGGAAAATAACAACATGGATAGGGCTGAAAATTAAGAGAATTTGAACTGATTGATGAATGGATCAAAAATACCAACCTGATGGTGACAGTATCCCTCAGCAGGGTGCCATAAACAGCCAGAACAAACTCAGTCCCCTAGTTTGCACCCTTTGGCACACAGTAATTATGGCACATCTTGGAGGAAATTACCCCTTAGGATGTCTCTGCATGCACTTGTATAACCTATTGATCAGTGTTATGCATCCCTTCCTCCTTCAGTACAGAGGATGTGAGCCCTGTTAGATCCAGTCCTGGAGGCTTTGAGTTTCGTTAGAGTCCCTGGCACCGTTCCTGTGAGAGGAGCACGAGTAAAGTGCTCACATGTACCTGGGTGTGTCTCTTTAGCTGAGCTCTCTGCTGGACACAAGATCTAGAAAGATCTCTCCAAAATACAGAAAACAGCACTGTAGTTAAAAATAAACTTTTACATCACACTGCAGGTGATCATTCTGAAAGCTCACAACCTACTCTAAAACTCTTACAAAAACAAAAAAATCACCAAAACCCACTTATTAACTTTACTGGAAGCAAATAATTTGTTTGTATGCACTGTACAAAGTAGCAGAATCATCATCACCCTGAATGTCAAAGGATCTGTTGATTCAAACACCTTTTTTTGGTAATTTCAACTGTCCACTCAGGAGAAAGAGGTGGTGAGGGACCTCACTCTTCACACTAAAAAGGCTATAATATGGAGTTGGTACCTACTTGATACTGCTTCTTTTGGATAAGAAATGAAGAGGTTCAAATCTCCACACAGGTATTGAAGTAGTCAGTCAGAATTTCAGGAATTCAAGCTAGAATCTCTGGAACAAACCTCCAGGAAAGCAACCCCCTGAATTTCTTAAAATTTGGCTATTTATACAAGTCCTAGAAACCAAACAGTGCTGCAAGAACACCTGATATAAAAGGTGGGGCATCTCACCCAGATGTTCAGAAAGAACCTCCAGGGTGTGATTCACCTCATCACTCACAATCAGATGAGAGGAATTCCTCCCTGGGAGCCACAGGGACTTGCTAAGCTGTTCTCTACAGGCTTGTTTACCTCAGAGCTTGGCTTTACCTTCTAATGTCTTGAAATATTAAATTAATTCTCAGGATTAAATAAGGCAACATTCAGTAGGTTTTCTTCACCAGATCATATGCACATCCATTTTTCATGAGAAAAGCAAGGTAACCACACAGATGCCAACCTGCTTGCACTTGTTCAAACCGTGTCTAGAACACAGGTCAGGAGTTACAGGGAAAAATTTTAAAGTGCCTCAAATATTTTATTTCTTAGTCTGTTCTGAAATGCCTCACTGGAGATGAAGTAGGTTTAAAATATAAGGCTCAATTAAAAAAAAAAAATTTGGCGGGATTAGTAGCATGTAAATTATTATCTTGATTAAATCTAAGTTTACTTTAGAACAGGACATGAGTGTTATTTGCCTAACAGAAACATAAACCTGAAGGCCATTTTCACATGAGTACAAAAGCATACAAATATATACAAGGTGTAGTCCTTTAAAGACAATATATCTGCAGCCCAGAGACTATTCCATGCTTAATGCTTGAGATTTGCCATTCTGACCTATAACCCAAATAGACAGGAGCTGAGAGCTCCTGTTTTTCCAGCCCAAATATGTCTGGATAAAGGAAGCCTCATACACTTCACATTACCCCCTTCACTACACATCATCCCAGTTATTGAATAATACAAGACAAACAGTGACCTACTTTAGAAAAGCAGATGAAAAGAAAATGAAAACAAGATGACAACAGCAAGGAAACCATGGTAACTCTGACAGGCTTTGCTTACTTTATTTTGGCCAGAATGCTCAGTGAGCTGAGCCTTCAGCTCTCCAATTTCAGCCTCTAACAGGTGAATCACTTCTTCATAGTCCATCTCTATTCCCCGGGCCTGCCTTTGTGCAGCCTCTGCAAGGTGAATTCTGCTTCGCAGGGCTCTTGTCTCCTCCACAGCTGCCTTGGCTTCCTGCAGATCATACAATTCAGTGGAAAAGTTACAAGTCCAGCTACCAAAAAGAGCAGATTTAGCTCACAAGTACTGCAGCTGGCATCAGGGCTATCTGTTAGTGTTCATGGTTAGAAAGCTCAATTGCTAATTTTTAATATATGATGTGCAAATGAAAAACAGGTAAGTACAGACACATAATTTTCCTAATAAATTAAACAAGTTCTACAATTACTGAAAATCTACTTGAATGAAAGGTTTCCTTGAAATGCAGCAGATGCTGCTGATCTGCCCCACTGCTTCCATACCAAAAAAGTACCTTAATGAGATGTTACTTCATTTTATTATTGTTGCCTGAATTGACACTCTAGTCACAGCTCACACATCATGTACATGGACGTTTAATGCAAGTATTCAGTCCACACTCTTCTCAGAATCAGTGCTTTTTATAAAATATATTTTTCTGCCTAGTTCCTGCTCCTATTATGCTCCTAATATCCTGTATTATCACAGAAGAATGTTAGAAGAGAGTCAGATAAAACTTATACATAAATAATGTACAGAAAACAGAAAATCAGAAACTGTTAGCTTTTAATTCAGCTAATATAATCCCTAAATGTTGCAAAATCTCCTTTCAAGAAGGATATTGCTCAGTTCATTTTAGGACTGAATATTAATTGACGTTAACTTTGATTAGTAAATTAGAAAGTCAAACTAAAGATGAGTTTACACACTAGGAATAAAACAAACTACTCACACAAAATATACAGGCTCACTGGCACCTAAACCAGTAAACCATCTTTCTAATTTATCTGTATGAAAAGTCACTTTATATCAATTTTCTGAATGAATAAAGTTATAAGCTTTGAATCCACAAATTCACAGAGCTAGAAGTTTTTTGTAGAAGTTGCTCAGTTAAGGATACTTAGGTGAATATTCTACTCCTGGCCTACCTGTTACATCTTATTATAATTATGTTCTGGTGGGAATGGAACTAGAGGGAAAACAGGGAGGTGTAGAGGAGAAACACACTGTGACTCTTTAAAGTGGAGGAAATAACCTTCTAGAAGCTAGGTTTGAAACTGCTGTTTCTAAAAAACCTAGATGACCAGATCTTCCTGTTTTGTAGAAGAAACTGCATATAATGTGTCATAATACAAAAATCTATAGAGAGGTCAGTTAAACTTACAAATGCAGATTTAATTCTTTCTCAACACAGAAGCGTTTGTTCTCTACAATCAATATCCTTCAAGTCAGGTTTTCCTATACTTTGTGATAATGTTCTTTCTGTAAAATGATCTACCAATCTCAGCTTCACATGACTTTTAACCTCTACACTGTTAGTCTTAATGAACAATATACTCCAGGCCATAAATCAACTAATCTCAGTGACATATAACCAGTACATCATCTTCCTCATCTTTGCAATATAATACCAATTTGGATGATGGCCAGGGACATCCTGGTCTCTCAGAAAATAGAGCAGTAGAAGAAGTAACCACACATGTAGAACAGCAACACCATTAGTGAACACAGGTGACATTGGTGTTGTATAATTTAGAGGTTTCTGTTACAGGGCACGAGCGGTAAGAGATCCATTTAAGTGACCTTTAATTTGACAGCAAGTAGAATGGTTTTCTTTTTTCCTTTGGAAGCATTAGGTGAACTGCACGAGGACCACTTGCACCTGGAAACACACTCATCCCAAGCTTATTGCTCCATGTGTGTGTTATTCCTCATGTTGGTGTCAGAGTTGTGTGTTTGCAGCACTAAGAGCAGTGTGAGGGTCATTACTGCTCACACTCCCTGAAAGCACAGAACAATCACCCCTCCTGCAAGCTGCTCGTGGCACTCCTTTTTTCCTAGAAACAATTCAGGGAACACAGGGATTTCTAAGAAGTTACCAATCTATAGAAGCAGGGGTCACACTCTGTACCTCTGGGGAAGGCACTTTCTTGCCACTGTAAGAAACAAAATGAGTCAACAGCAAGAAGAGCTGGGCCCTGCTGATACAGAGGATGAGCTGGGAGCCTTCAGCAGCAAAGGCATCCTCGGGAAGCGGGCTGGAGGTGGGAAAAAGACTCTTGGAGACAAAAGTGAAAAGATGCTCTGATGTTAAGTTTGACTAATATAAATGAACACAGAGGCCTTGAAAAAGGGTGGCATCTTAAAAACCCACACTTAGGAATTATTTAAATAAAGTGACATGAGAAAAGTGAAGAGAAAATTGCTATTATGAAAAGGGAGGTCTTCATTTTGAAAGAAGACCTCCTTGAGATAAAGGTTTAAACTCTCATAATCCAGAATTGCCTTTACTCCTTTGTTGTTTTTTCAGAACCCCAGTTGTTGAATATTAATTTCTCTGTAATAGCAGACTAAGTATGACCAGATTTCAACAGTGAAAGACCTAAAGGAATAATTAAGGAACAATGGCTTCTTACATTACAATTAAACAATTACACACACTACAACTGAATTAGTAAAGTCTTCTGACACACCAGAGCTGTTTGCTGGAGCAGAGGGGCACAAAGGGAAATGATTCCATCAGGTTTCTCCAGTTACTGGAGCTGGCATTGTGGGGACACCCCACGACGGGCACGTAAGGGGGCCCCACCAGTGAAGAACGATGGGTAACAGCCACTTCAGCAACACGAGCTCCTGTCCCACTCAAATGTATGAAAAAAGCGTCCAAGGCCAGGCTGGACGGGGCTTGGACCAATCTGGGATAGTGGAGGGTGTCCCTCTCCATGGCAGGGGGGGGAATGAGATGAGCTTTAAGGTCCTGTCCAATCCAAACCAATCTAGGATTCTAAGACAACAGATAAGAGAATCTGCAGCTGCTAATATTTCATTTATATAAATGCCTCATGGGACCAGTTGTCCTAATCTGGGATGAAGCCACTACAACCAATAAGGAACTGAAAGCTGGAGGACAGAAGCTGAATCTGTAAAAAAGCAATTTCAAGGTACAGGTTCAGAGTGCCAGAAGGTTTTATCCAAGTTTTATTCCAGCCACCACAAATACCAGAACTACGATATTCTTTTAAACCACATGAAAATTGTAGTTATAAGTCAATTGTGCTAGTTGATTAATTTTACAAAATTTGTATACTGAAATCATCCTTCAAAAGAACTTCTAATATCTTTACTATGTATTAAAATAAAAAAACTAATGAAATAAACCCAATACTTCTTTCAGGCAGTGCGAAATAAATTAGATGCTACTTCCAAAATAGCAGCCATTCAAAGCCCCTCTTTTCCTGTTAGGGAAAATAACCACAGAATAGCATATCTCAGCCCTATGAACCGTGTCCAGGAGTTTGGGATACCACAAACAGTATCTTATCTTTATAGGCTCTCCCATTTACTATGTTTAGGTAAGTGCTTCAGCTGACAGAAACTGCCCAGAAAAAGCTGTAGTACAGAAGGGATCATTCAGGCTGAAATACTCCAGGACTCTCAGGCAGCACAGGATCCAGTCCAACTCCTCCAGGAAGACAGAAGACATCATTACAGATTTCACATTCAAGCTCTTGGCAAGACTTCAGGTACTCAAAAGTGCCTTTCTGTGTTTTGTGCCAATTTCAGCTTACATATGATTTCAAGGAAGCCCCAAAGATATAGTGCTATATCACAACTTCAAAGCTAAAATAGATCAATTAGTGAATTTTAATTGTCACGTACCAATATTAGAAAATAATTACTACCTCACTGCAAGTTTAGCAGCATTTCTAATCTTAAGAGTTTATTCATGCTATTAGTTACTGAGTCAAGCACTGTTTAATGAATTGGTACTAACAAAGCATGTTTATTAACCAGAATATTTGTACCCCTGTCTTAATTAATCTGCAATTCACAATTAATAGGAAATAGGAATACCACAAAATATACCCCAATACATGACTGGTAACCTATATCCACATTTAAAACCTTGTTTTTTTCATGAAAGCAGTCATTTTTTAAAAATGCTTAAATTACACTGAAGTCAGAAGACCTTAAGCATAGACTTAAATTGTTTTTTTTGTTTACTTTGGTTGTTAGTTTTAATCAGGCCATTAGGGCTCAATAATGCACTCATTAACTCCTTTCACCAAACTTCAGCTCAAGCAGGAATGCACATCAGAAGTTAAATGGCAACTTGTACTGTAGGTAGCCTATTTCTAAAAAACTCCTTATCACCATGAATCTCAGTGCCAAGATTGGATTTAAACAACAGAAATACATATGTAAAAAAATATATAAAACACTTGAAAATGCACCAAGTACAAACAAAAGAAACTGTCCATTAAAAGCCCACTAACATCTCCTAAAACAGATCACACAATGCTATAATTATATATCATTTATTATTCTCTTTCACTTCACTATATGGAACCCTTTCAACGCCTACAAGAAAATCAGTATTTATCCCTGGGAGGTTTGCAGGGCAAAGCTGAACTTCACCACCACACGACAGCACCTGAGAAAAATAAAAGTGGGAGGACCTCGAGTGGTGGCAAACGGGCACTGCTGCCACTTAAAACATCTTAAACCAGCCCTGTCCAAGGCTGCCTTCCCAGGAAAAGCAGGTTTGTACTGGGGATTGTACTTTGTAATAGCTTCAGTCTGGACTAATACACAGAACAAGTGCTCTGGTCTAGAACAACACAATCAACCCATTAGAGAATGGGAACTTCAAGTGCATTACTGGAACAATCTTCCAGTTAAATGTTATCCAGAAGATAACCCAATTTATTTCCCACAGTGTACGCAATACTAACGGAAAAAGCTTCCAAGCAGCTCTCTTATACTCAAGGAATAAAAGGTGATAATGAAGGTGCTCAACTAGTCCTATGAGCAAAAATATAAAAGTAATCTTAATACATGGGATTTTTAAACTTTATCTTGCATTTTTACATGACATCTGACATGAGAAACCTGCAAAGAATAGGTGCAGCAGTGCAGGAGGGAAGGAAGGCAGCCAGCTCATTAGGAGGAAAAAGCTGACAGGGTGTTCAGGAGAAAGAGGGAACAGGAAAGTTACTTGGTTTATAATCCAGGCTATAAATGACATGAGACTGACATTTAATTGGGAATTTCCTTTAAGAGACACAAGGAGGCCAAATACTCTGATTTACTGGCTCATAATTATAGATAGATTTGGAGAAAGAAACAAGACTTTCCTCACAAAACCCTGACTACAACTTTTTTTCCTGGTAATTTTTTCACACTTAAGACTGGCTGACATATAAAATAGTTAATGTTAGGACTGTAAATTAGGCACACTGTTGCCTAAGAACAGCAAAATCTCTTCAAAAACACATAAAACCAGAAAGGTTCTACTACATCATTATCCCACTTCATTGATCCAGCTGGTCTTAGGGTTCCTATCTCAATTCAATAGTAGAGAAATATATTACTGCTCTAAAAACTGAAGGATCAATTCTCCACTTTTAATCAAAAGCTCTGTAGTAGAACAAGAGCCACTTTGTGTTGAAATCAGTGTGAAAGCACAGTCTGTATGAGCACCAAGACAAAAAGAAGTGCTCCTTTCTCCCTTACACAAAAAAAAAACAGTTAAAAATTTTTAAATAATTGTAATTTTTAGAAACTTCAACATACTTGCTTGACTACTTGTAGCTGCTCTGTTAACTGTTTCTGTAAGTTCACAGATTCAGACAATTCTTCCTGTTAAAAAAAAAAAAAAGAATAATAAATAAGTTTGAAAGAGAAATGGTCCTAGAACAATTAGCTCTTTCAAGACTACAGGTAGCAATACTTAACTTCTATCAAAGTTTTTACAAAACCTGTGATAAAATCATCTCTAGAAGCTAACTTTTCTGTGAGTTCATTGATTCTGTTTCAGTTTCTTGTGTATTTTAGGATTACTTACTGAACATTTCTGGGATAGGTGTAAAAGAGTGCAAGAAATAAGGCAATTAATTATAGATATATCATTGTCAGTTTTCCACATCAGCAATTTAGGGAGTCTGGGTCAGTAGTCACTGTGCTCAACGTAAACAGGGTCCTTTCATTTCAGTACAAAGCTCTCAGAAGAATCCTTGTGCACAGAACAGAGAACAGATCTCTGGCCATTTCAACCCAATGTTTCTGTAATTTACAGCAAGTATTTTTTTGGATCAAGAGGCAATTTTTTAAATTGCCTTTTTCCCAAGCTCAATATTCCTGTCCAAGAATCAGAGTTATATATGCTGAATACAGAACTTTCTATCTTTTGGTTTGTTAAAAAAGAAATTCAGGACCATGGGAATGTGGTAGGAACCTGGGCTATTAAGAAACAATAAGAGTATTTACTGCTTTAGGTCTTGGGAATTTTGTCATGTCTGGGAAAATATGTATTAATTTTGCACAGAGATTAATTCATCTTCCAGTTTTGACTCCTTTCAGAAGTATCAGCACACGCTCAGACTCTGCAGTTACTAGCATCACACATTTTTAAATAAAATTGCCATGCAAATCAGTGATTTCTCTAAATTCACTTCTGTGAAATGTCTGCTTAGTCTCATTTCTCCGTGGATCAGATTAAAAACTGTGTTACCGTGCAGTGTAACAGCTAAAATTCACTGTCTCCACAAACATATTGTAAGCAATCTTCAAACTGATCAGGACTGTTTGCATTGCCCTTTTATTTACCTATGAAAAACTGCACATGAAATTAAAAAACCCCAGTAAATTACTATACAAACTAGAAAAAAATTAGTCTCTTGAATATATTAAAGTAAATAAAAATTGTGTTACCTTTAATTTACTCATTTCTTTTAAAGCTTCATTTCTTTCTTTCTTAAGTCTTTCTACATCATCCTCCAAGGAATCACAGGTTACAAACTGTGTGTATATGAATATGTAAGGTTAGAATGCATTGCTAACTGTGTCTTCCATAATCTTTAACATCTTATATTAGAAGTTCTTGTTAATGAGAAGAAAATCTTAATTTTAAGATGATTTATAGATCTGAAAATGCTAAAAACATTTAAGAAAACTTTAACCAACTTATCTTCCAAAGGAACAATTACTTTTCCTTTTAAAATGGATTAATAAAGTGTTTTTAAAAGTATCAAGAATACATGACTATTTTAAAATTTTAAATAATAGGCAATTCAATTTAGTGTTCATATACTAAAAATACTCTTTTTAAAAGTCACCTCTGGAATAAAATGGTTTTCACTGTGGCAGCAGTTCAAATCATTGTGCCCAGTAGCTGTTTCTCACTCACACAGGTTGCTACAATCTGAATTTTATTAAGAGACCTCAGTAAACCAATGTTGTCCAGACATTCAACAAACCACAATTTAATTGCATTAATTGCTTTCTATAAATCAGGCTGCTTAAAAAAGCTTCACAGAAACGAAGTTATCTTAAAGAACCCCATGCTATGGAGCTGTTTTAAACACCTGCCCAAGATTTGGAGTTATTTTACATACAATGAACTCTCCAATAATCTCCTCCCAGCTGTTAAAACACTGACCAGGCACATATTTTACCTGTGAGTCCTGTAAACCAGCACCTTCACTGACCCCAAAGGTGACAGATTTGTGGCCATCATCAGTTGCGTTTGATTGCATGGACAACAGATTCCTTGAAACTTCAACGAAATCTACGAGAAAAACCAGTTCGGATTTTGTTGTTGTAGCCCAGAAGTTCAGCTTAGTAACAGATCACTGATGCAACACAACTCCCAGTGTCACCAAGAACAGCCACTCTGAGAAATGCAGTGTCTGCCCTTTAAGCTTTCTAAAGGAAAATATGAAAATCAGAGAGATAGCTCCGAAGAGAAAGTTCTGGTAAAGATGGTAAGAACAATAATGCCCAAAGCACACTGTGGGATGAAATGTCCTCAAATCAAATTGTGAAGAAGAAAAGAAAACAAAGGTGGTGTGAAGTTCACCTTCAAAGTACCTGGGATGCTCTGCATTTGGCAGGTGTCTGTGAAAAATGAAATAAATCTGCACACCAGGTACACACACCTGCCCTTCCCAATAAATTGACCTTACCAGAGGAGACAGGAAAAAGGAAAAATTTCCTACTAGTGCAGAGCTCATGGTCTCCTTTTCAGGCCCTTTAACCCCCTGATAGAGGCTTGGTAAAATTATGTTGACCAAGTTGAAAGTTTTAAATACAAACACTCCCTCATTCACAATCAACGTGACTTGGATTACCCATACATTTTTAATTAAAAAATTCTGCTACGCTATGACAGAAAGGTGGAAATATAAAGGTCAGTTTACTCCACATAAAATCTGACAGAAGATCCAGTATCTTTCTCGCTGAGGATCTTTTTGGATGTTTAAGTACAAAATACTAGTTTTCACGCACTAGTGTTTTTCGTAGACTTTAGGAAAAGTGAAATTTCCATCGGTTTTAGCATCAGAACCATCATGTCTCACAGTTTCTGAGAAATATTTTTAAATTGTCAGTGTCATCAACCAAAATTGTCATAACCAACAACAGCAACTCATTCCCATCAGGATTAGGTTTAGCTGAAAGTATTATGATGGTCTCCCTGCAAATCTGTTTCTATATGTAATACTTGGAATGTTGCTTCCCACATACTGAAGTTAAATGATCCATCCGTTTACTTGCTTCAAGAAGCCTCTCTAACCATAAAACTCTCCCAAGTAATTTTTGGAAAAATTACAGTTCCCTATTGTCAAAACAAAAAGTTCAGGATTTTGTGAGCAAAAAATAAAACTTTGCCAAGGCTGCTCTTAATTAGATAAATTTGTGATTTGCATTCCCATTACTTACTTTCAGAATTTCAAGCTTATTTTCATACAGTAAAGTAAGGTTCTTGCCTCAAACTATCATTTTATTTGCAGCAGCAACCCAGTACTGACAAAAAATATAATAATGGTTATTATCTACCATTTCTGCATTCCTACTTTTCACTATTTTCTATGGTAATTAACAAATTATTACCTCCAAAAGACACTGTTCCTTTAGAATCTTTATGAAGTTGCTGCCTTAGGGCTTGCTGCTGTTCATCTGTGAGCTGAAGCCCAAGATAATTCAGTGCCTGGAAGGAAAAAACTTATTTTGGAGTGAAAAAAGAAAGGACTAAGGATAATGACTGCAGGGACATGGGGGAGTAATTAAAGAGCTACACTTCAAAGAGCCTTTGTATCCTGGTACACTCTCACTGACAACACTTTTATTCCAGAGCCACTCTGTGACTTTTCCTTCTAATTGAGAGATGTTCAGATATTATTTAACCTTGAATACAGATGAGTGTAATAAGCAAACCCCTTTGTCCTTAATAACTGCTTTAAAAATCCTGAGGGATGTTCTGATTCCCAGAAGAGTTAATCAGTAATTAGATTAACAAAAACAGTAATTTGCCCAGTATATAAACTGAAATATTGGCCTGCAACATTAAAGAACTACCCAAATAGGAAATTCTGTGCGTCATTTATACCTCAGCGTTTGTCAGCCTAGAAATATTGTCTAGAGGTTTTACCTGCATCACGAGGAGGGAAGAAGCAAAACCCAGAAGATTTTAAGTATTTACCCTCTCCAGCTTTTCTGTTTTGAGATGAATATTCGAGTTCTTTCCTTGGGGCTCATAATCATCATTCTGGCTGGGGGCAATAACTAAGAAATAAAAAAATAAAGTAATAATGATGTAGTTGTAACTATTGGTTTGAAAAATTTGTTCTGAAGCTGTGCTCATCAAGTGGATGCCAGCTAAATACCCACTTGCCAAAATACATGTTAATCCTTAGACTGAAGACTTCTTTTAAAAGACATAATTGTAATCAACAAAAATTATGGGTATCAACCACTTCCACTATTTTTTTCGCATAAAAAAGTGACAAGTAGCAAATTAACAGAAAATAACCAGGAATAACTTTGAGTGATCCATCAAGCATATGGCTTCTCCTTGTGGTATTTTCTCTTCTCTCAGAGATACACAGACACTCAGGAAACAGAAGGGGAACCACACTTGTGAATTCCAAGAGAGACCTCCAAGACACACCCTCAGCATAAGTGACAGTTCCCACATGGAGTGATCTAGAAAACACTGGGGAAAGAGAGGGAATGACCTGTTCCCAACCATGGGCTGTGTGGAGCGAGCTCAGATGGAACTCCCCAGGCTCCTCAGTATTTTTTCCTGGGTAGGAACACTTTTCCAAGAACTCCTGTCCATTAGGCCATCATCCATCAGCCCCTTCTGCCCTTATAGTCAGAAACACAAGTTTGCATGGGTTTTTTTAACTATCTCTTTGGATTTTAGATGTATGCAAATAAAAAAAAAATAATTGCATTCATTATTTATGAACACAATGTAGATCTTAATTCATCATTTCATTAATGAATTAAAAAGGTACTGAAACCAAAACCAGTTTTTGACAAGTAAAGGATCTTGCAGTTTGAGATTCTCTCTAAAGGAACAGAAGGAATCGCAAGGAATTCTTTTTTTAAAAAATTTTTTAAGTTTCACAGAGTATCTGTTTCTAAGCTCAAAGCAATTTATATTCTCTTTACATGCCAAAAGCATAAACCAAAACATCTTGAAAATCTCTGACACTAACACCTCTCACATACTATATTAAATTCTGAAGACAGCGGGCTAGAACCTTGGTGGAATTGGCACAATTTCACTTCAGCTCAGAATGAAAATGCCTCATGTGTGAGTTTGTGCAAAAACTTCCCAAAACTATGCTGATTTTTTCATAAAGTGTTAAAAAAATAGTATCTCATCTAAAAGATACTTTAATTTTTCAAGGTTATCTTTGAAAGTTTATCCTTGAAAAAGGGCAGCAAGAAAGAAGTGGCAGGTTTGACAAAGGATGTGCTGTTAAATAAGAAGAAAATTAAACATGGCAAGAAGCAGTACAAACTGGAGCTGCAAGTATTTGTGCTTTCTGCTCCACTACCTACATTATTCAGATGTGTTAAGAGACTGGCCTTCTTGGTGTCTCCAAACAATGAAGCTCCTGTGTACTGAATTATATTAACCAAGGGTCTTATATTCTGAATATATTAAAAATTAACACTTTTGTCTTGTTCCTTTAATTTAGTTGTAGTGTTTTTCATGGTCAATATGTAAAAACTGCATGCTCATTAATCTCCAGGTGTATTCAATACTAAAACTTTTCCAGTTTCAACAGCCCATATTTGGTCAGCTCACCCTTCAAGGAAGGAAACCAACTGGTCAGATTTGCAATATGGGAACTGTTTCATTTTAGATCTGAATATCTAATATGGGCTGTAATAAATGCAGGTACAATTGAAATAACATCAGTGGAGAGACATCTGGAATGAATCAGATCCTGTGTATTTGTTCTTCCTCTTCTCAGTACATTAGACATCAAGTTGAGAAGCTCAGCTTATGCTTAATTGCTACTGCCTGAAGAATGAAGTTCAGGTCTGCACAGAGAAATACTGAACAGAGTCAGTTCTACCACTGTGTCAATGGGGACTCCCATTATTGTGTCACTCCTGCATTTCACTGTTTCTAAATACAACACATTTGTTTCCCACAGGAATTACAATTGTTCAGCTCAGATTTGGTTCTGACCAAATTTCACAAACTCTGTTTTTCCTTAAATGTTGTTTTCAAAATAGATATTTAGAGATGTGATCAGTGACTCTTGTCATTGTTTGAATGTCACGACTCTAAAGCACAAATATACACTATATATTGTATTTGTTATTAACTGAAAAGCTGTTAAGAGGGCTGCATGTTATTTCCATCCTTTCAATATGCTGTCCTGATTTAAGGAAAAAAAACCATGCAAGCAGCATACATCCCCAGAATTTCATCAAATCAAGAAAGCACAGTTTCTATGGCAACCTAATCTTGATCTATATGTGAGTCTTCATTATCTGGTATCTACTGAGTCTATTATCATTACTGCTGTATAGCAAATGTTGTGATCACTCATTTTTGTTTGGCTTCAGCTGTTTGTTAGAGACAATGTAAGTTATATTTGACAGAAGCTACTAAAAAACCCATTGATCTCAGTCCTTTGTTTAGGAGTATAAAAACAGTGCAATTTTCCCTTTTTTTTGAAGACTATTGAGTCTCACTGTGCACTATGTTCTGTTTGACTGTTATTGAAGGAACAAGGAAAAGGGTGGCAGGGAATTAAATCAGCATTTACCCGTGGCAGACACATCAGCAGGATTGCTGTCTAGAGCAGTAATTGGAGATTGCTCTCCCATCTTGACTCCAGTTTCCATCTACAAGAGGAAATGAAAACTCATGAAATACCATTTCTAAAGCAGACCTACAAGCCAAACCAGAAATACACATTAATGAAAAAAAGGACAGGAAGGAAGACCAGGGGCAGAAAAAAGGGCTGGGGAGATAAAAACAACCCCAAGAGAAAAAGAAAGGCATGGAAGGGGTGGTGGTGAGAAGGAAGAGCATGAAAAAAAACAGATCAGGGCCTCATTAAAACCTTGGGTTTTGAAAATTTTCACATATTAAGATAGCACAGTCTCTCTAGGCAACCCACTTCAATGTTTATATCCCTAATAGGAAAGAAAAATGGGCAAGAATTTTAAGTACAAATATAAGAAGATTTGAGAATCACCTGTTTTGACTTTGTGTTTGAGAACATTTTATTCTTCCTTCTTCTAAGGCAATACTTTATTTAGCTTTAAGAATATGATAAACCAAAAATGCTCTTTCAAAAATTGAAATAATAAGTCTTAAAATCTTCTTTCTCATGGTCAACATTATTTCTTTAGACTAACGGTGAGCTGTATGAATTAAAACAATTGCTGCTTAGTCAAAAGAAAGGGGAAAACCCGCACATCCTTCTAGGACTTTTTTTAAGCAAAAATCTCATCATAACAGAGCAAGTGTGAGATTGCACTGTACTCACACATACGTAGTAAACAGGGAATGTTTTATCTCTGAAATATATAACTATTTAGATCTAATTCCAAAACATTATAGAAACAGTAAAGGAGAACTTGGTATCTAAGAACACAGTTAATGCTTAATTTGTTTTCTTACCCCAAGTCAACTAATTCCTCATCAGTGTGGTTTAATCTCCTGTTATACAACATGGTTTTTCCAAAAGTTTTGATATTCCAAAGACAATAATGTGCAGGAAAATAGACAATCATTTTCTTACTAAAATGGAAACTCAATTACAATCAGGAAAAAAACAACCATTTGCTGAGTTTATTTTAAGAGGAGTAATAAGTACACTCACAGCATCTGGAGGGAATGTTGAAACCAGCTTCCCATTAGGAGAGGGAAGAGGACCAAGTGCAGCCTGTTCTCCAAGTGCTACAGAAGATGTTAAGAGGCTGAAAGGACGCTGCCGATTCTCTGGATGACTGGGGATGTTTTTCTGCCTAATAAAAGCTATCTCCCAAAAATTTTCAAACCTAGAATTAAAATTTTAGAAGTTTCAACATATTGTATACTTGTATTATTCATAAGATTATACTTCTGCAAAAATTACATGTTTCCAAACACTGTGTGTGGGTTTATTTAATTATTTTTCTAAAAGGATGTTCTGTTACCCATCATTAATTACAAAGACAAATAGAGTAATATTTTTTTTTAAATATTAAAGTATCTTAATTTTGCAGGCCTAAAAGGTGCATTTGAGTCTTTTCTACAAAATAATATTACAACTGAATATTTAAAAAAATTCGTATTCCTCACATTTCCTCTAAGCACACAAAACCACATTTCACATTAATCAGATCATAAATATCATCTCTTAAACCATTTTGGAGGGTTGGCTGTTCGACAGTAACAGATACCTCATCTTTGTTCTATTAATTATACTTTTTGCCTCTTCATAGGAGACTCCAATCATGGACTCTTTGTTGATGGACACAAGCTGATCCCCAGGCTTCAATCGTCCATCCTAAAATAACAAATATAAAACCAAACCCACAAATTTTATATTAACTGCTAACACTACAGAAAGAACTGTATAGTCACAGCACTTGGACACATTCCCCTGGTTCTATTAGGACAAGAAATATCAAGAACAGCTCTGCATTCTGCCTGACAATCTTCCAGAAATAAGCAGAATAAACAATCATCCCTCACTATTAAAGCAGTCATTATAAAAACTCATCAGAGAAAACTGACCTCAGAAATGGTATAAAGAAGAACTTTGGACCCAGCTAAATATTTCTGTTAAAAAAAAAAAAACAAGGAAAGAAAAACCAGATTTTCCCAGCACCGACCCATTTTACTTTAGGAAGCTTCTTTACTAATTAATTCAGCTCTGAGCTAGATTAATTTGTATTTCACAGGCAAACGTTCATGGCAATACATGGAACTCTGCACACACTCACTGGCCATGTTAAACTCAATGAAAAAAACAGATTGGTCTGTTAGGATTCACCAGTCAAAACCATGACAGAAATAATATTGTCAGCTTTGTGCTTCTGTTTAATTAATTGCAAGCTCTCTACCAGCACAAGAACATCTCACATTTCTGTCCCAGAGACTCTAAGACAAGATTTTAAACATGCTAGGCTAGACTTCTCAGGAAGACAGAGCTTTCTTTACTCACATTTTAACAGAGGCCTCAACAATTTAACTGGAAATTCATACAATTCACCTATGGTTAGAGACTTAGTTACAACATTTGTCTAATGTAGCACACATCAAATTACACAGAACATGTCTCTGCTCTTCAGCTCCTACGAAATCAATCACAAAATCAATCTATGTGAAAATAAAACGTGTACAGACAATGATACATAGGAAATAAGTAAAATACCTTCTCAAGACCAGTATAATTTTATCTACTTAACACCCTCATACCATATTTTACCTGTGTTGTTTCAAACCTATGCCAGTACTTTATTACCCTTTTTTTTTGTCACTTAGTGTTTTGGTTTTGGTTAAAGAAAAAAGCTGTATATCTTTTATTTTGCTTTCATCCAGCATGTTCAAAGATATCCATTTCAATGGTGCCCTCATGTGGCAGAGGTTTAAAATATGCTTCCTGCTTCACCTTCCCAAACAGGATAATGAGGATTGGGAAATTACCTCTATTACTGCTAATATTAGAGCCTACTGAAAATTGATGTCTTAGCTTCAGTCTATTGATTATGTGTGATAGGCTTTAAATTCACAGTGAGAAAAATGTTTTCGAAGTCACAAAAAAATAGGAGAAAATAAAATAGGAATGATTACCATTAAGCTACTGAAAGAGGTCTTTGAGAAACATTGCATTTTTATCTTCCAGCTTGGCATTTTAGGATTTAACTTAGTCTACAAAAATTCAGTAACAAATAGTTATAAACTGTTTGGGGACAAAACTCACTGCTTATGAATTGAGCTCGTCCCCTCTTGCTGGGCCAGAGACAAAAGTTGGTTATCTACACTTCCAAATAACCATAATTACTCAGGATGCCAGAGGAGACACTTGGATAAACAGTTCTGTGCACCTGAACCAGGCAATTACATTATTTATTTACTTTTTACACTGACAAATCCCCCTGATATACATATTGCATTTGTCATAAATTCAAACAGTAAATAACACCAATTCACACATTTTATTAGTCTGTACTTTCAGAATATTTTTTTCTAATTTGCCTACACAATGATTTCCAACTGCAAGGATCCACCTAAATTAAGTCTCAGGGAAATACAATTTTTTGAATGTCCAAGAAAATAAAAAAGAGGTGCAATCTGTAGCTCTGTCCCATCCTTCCTGATTTACCTTGCATCATGCAATCTCTTATAGAAGTTGGTTTTGTACCTTCTCATACATAAACTGAGGAAGAAGATCCTCATTTAGCTCAAATGAAGTTATGAATAAATCTTCATTACCATGTAACTCTGTTACAGTGCAGTGAGATAATTCTGTTAAAAGAGAAGGCACGGAGGAACCCAAACATATTTTGTATTGAAAATCTGACTGTAGATGTAACATACCAAAGCATGTACTAAATGAAGGCAAAAATACAGGGGTCTGAAGGGGAAGGAAGGGAAAAAAGGCCTTTACCTTATGGCAATCACCACCAGGAATAATTTCTTGAATATATACCAAAGGCCCTTCATTTCTGTTAATTCCTCCCACAATATTCAAACCTAGGCTTGTTCCTTTGCAGACAGAGATAATCTGAAATGCACTATCACTAGAGATACAAAGAGAAAGAAAAGTAGAATTACTTCACAGAACTAGATAATAAAGACTGAAGCAATAACTTATCTTTATCTTACTGGTTTTCCAAATATGTATTACAGTAACAAATTGAAATAGTGGACATTTAATCTCAGTGTTCAAGTATTACACTATTTACTACAAAATCAGCAACCTCAGGCACTTCTGACAATTACAAAAAGAACTGATACCTATTTTACAAGGATAAAAACTCCTCTCTACTATAAATATCCAAGGCTTATGGGAGTACCTGGGTACACATAAACCAGGAATATTAATTCATTAGGAGACACTAAAAAATCAACCTGAATAATCTACTTCTATCACATAAACAATAAATAAATAGAAAAATAACTTATTAAAATGGAAAGTCTGCAATGTCAACGATATTATGAGCTATAGGACTAAAAGATAAAAAATAAAACCAATGTTTAACACTTCATGCTCAACCCAAATTTTCCTGACCAGCCAAATACAGCATTTCCTGCAGCTCACAGAAGAGAGGTACAGTCAGTTTTGGGGATTACTTTGGAAGCTTTGGGGATGGTGCTGGGACAGAATTATTTCTGCTGCTGGTGGTGATGTTTTCCTTTGGATGCAACTGAGGACTCTGTGACCTTGAGGATGACCCAGAAGAAAGGCTGTCTACAGATTTTGCTTCAAAAAAAGAAATAATAAAAAGAAAATAATAAATAAAACTCACATTTGGGAAAAAGCACAAAATTTCAGCACATGTAAGTTCAGTAGGACCATTTTCATATTAGAAAACAGACAAACTAAGCAATCACACAACCAAAAAGAAGCCTACACAGTTAAGAACTGAGACCCACCCAGGGTTCCAGGAATAATTTTTTAAAACATAAAAAGTGATGATTTTTTCAAATTGGGTGCAAAATACAAAATCTCAACTGACTAATTCCTCCATGCTATATAAAGGCATCTTAATTAGGCAGCAGTTACAGAAAGATTAGAATTCATGATGCTCTAGATGAAATTTTTATTAGCATTTTGTGGCACATTTCAGCTACAAATACCAAAAACATTAATTAAATTGAAAGTAGACGTCAGTATATTTATTTTAAGATTTGAGGAAACCGACACACAAATTCCTCAAGGTACATATGTGTTTTGTCTGACTTTCAGAGACCTCCTCCAATACACCTCCCCTCAAATTAGCAATTTTAAGTACAAGTTTCTACTCCACCCAAGGCTGATTTTGTCCCCCAGGATTGCTTCAGGCTGGGAAGTGATCTCTCACCAGCTAACTGATGTGTTGGAGAAGTTCTTGCAGAGCTGGTGCCGCTGTGAGAGCCATACTTATCCATCAGGTCATGAAATTCTTTCCTGTGCCAATAAAAAGATTTTCTTTGTCAGGATTTGGTGTTAGTTTGAATGAACCCTGTGAAACCAGCACTGCTTGTACTGAACAGCTGCTCCTCCTCAGAGAAGGAA
Organism: Dicrurus megarhynchus; assembly: GCA_013399195.1. NCBI lineage: Eukaryota > Metazoa > Chordata > Aves > Passeriformes > Dicruridae > Dicrurus > Dicrurus megarhynchus. Next base: position 58,937 of record VXAD01013797.1, on the reverse strand, counting down.
GCTCGACCTCAACTGAAAGAGGAAGGTCCCATCAAATGGTCAGAAAAGGCAAAAAAAAAAAAATCCCATCATGCAGGATAAAGATGGGAAAACAACAGACTATGGATGGAATGGACTGTTGGTAAAAAAACTTGATTTTTACCTCTCTTTACCCTGAATTGCAAAACTTTAAAAACTTGTAATACAATCAACTACAGATAATAAGACAGTGGTACTACTAAGGTCCAGAACAATTTATTTGTATTAGAGGGAATCAGATTATACATCGATAGCATACTCATATTTTTAAAGAATGCCTTTAGTTCAAATACATTGAACAAGAACCCAGAAGAGACCGACAAAGATGTGGCTCCTTAAAAACAACAGGATAGAAGAAATATTTATTAACTACTGAAAATCAAAAGCAGAAGTTCCTTGCAGACACCAATCATATTGTAACAGACTGGCAAATATGTACATCTTCTATGACAGGCATTAAAGAGAAAACAAAACCACTTGATTCATCTGATATTGAATCCAGCCTAATTTAAGAAAAAAAGTTTATAACCTGAGCTCTGATTACCTCAGTGATAACTGATTTAGAAGATATAAATAATCTAGAGTGATGTAAGCCAGAACCATCACCAAATTAGTATTACAGAATTAGTCAGAGAGAAAATAAATTAACTGATTGCAAGGAGAGTAATTCCCAGGCAATTCCAGTTTGACTGCTGCAGGTTGTTCAAAACTGCTGGGTGCATTATATTTTAAAAAAGGACAACATTTATTGCACTAATGCTGGCCCCAGGGTACACACATAAACACAGTTGAACGTAAACCAAACAATCTTTAAGCATAGAATGTAAACTCACAAGAAATGAATTTACAGGTGGCTGGTGAGGGACTGCATGGAGTGGCAAATTCTGCCCAGGCCACTGCACTTCCCCCCTGGAGTGGTAAAAGGACTGACGGATTTTAATTATTCAAGGAGTTTACAGGAACTAGGCCAGTATGCTTTAGATAAAAGCAGATTAAGAGTGGACCTCACATATATCTAGGCAGTCTGAAAAAAGGAGAGATCAGAGGCTACAGAGTGATTTAAGTGTCTGTCAAATACAAAACAATAAAGGAACAGAAAGAGGAAGCTTAACTCGGACAAAAGGCTAAAGGAATTTAGGGGAAAATCCTTTATGGGGAGATTACTGTGGAAGTGGAACATCCCAGGAAAGGCAAATAACAGCAGATACTCTCACAATGATTATCAGAAATAGTTACATAACAGCTGCTTTCTCCCGAGATTTAAGTCAAAAGGGGATACGGACCTGGATTCTCACATTGCCGATGATTCTCTGCCAATATTGGTTTATATGCTTAATTTCCAGCAGTCAAGTTAAAGCAGTATTTATCATAAATGTCCTTAAAATGAATATATTTTGGACTACCTGCTGCAGTGAACAGTTTAACCTACTTATCCAAACTATTCAAAGCTCATTAGAGATTGAAAAGCAAACTTCTGAGGGGAAAAAACAACTGAATCTGCCTTTTTTCAAAAGGCAAGACCAGTTTAAATCTTACAGTTTTGTGGTAGGTCTAACGGAGTCCTCATTTGTCATTATTTCAAAATGTGAGAAGTATTTCAAAAACTATCACAGCAGATAATTTTTAATGATATTAGCTGTAAACATAACATTACAATCCTTCTCTTTAAACTGAAGCTGGCCTGAGCTTGCTACTTGAAGTGATGCAAGTGATCTCAGAATGAACTAGTATCAAATACCATGCAGAAAAATGTGACATGTGGTGCAATTCTACAATTAAAACTAATTTGAAATAAAAATACATGCAAGCCCACCCACCCACCCACCCTGAGATACAGAACTGGATTTTTACTAGTTTTGAGGTTAAAACAATTTTTCTCTTACTTTGCTTCTTCATCTCTAGCAACGAGCAGAGACATGTGATTAGAGGCTGAGGCTGTTCTCAAGATGTCAACAGCCCTAGAAGAGGGGAGAAAAAGGCCAAATAAATATACCAGGGTTCTGGTAAGAAGTGAGGAGTGCTAGAAGAGCAGGAAAATGGACAAATCGCTAAGGTAGTTAATAATTTTCACAGCCAGATACAGAGAAAAGAGCTCAGCAGCAGCAAAACTCAAAGTGAGCACTGGGGAACAGAGCAAAAGACAGACTGTGGTGCATCTGCTGACGGCAATAAACTGGGACTGACCTCGCTTTCCCTTCCCTTCCCTTCTGTCCCCATCCCTCCTTGGTCCATCCTGCTGCCTTCCTGGGCCTTCCTCAGGATTAACAGCAACATAAACACACCAACAAAAGCTACTGCTCAGGTGTGCCTGGCTCCGGCTCTCCCTCAGCAACACACATGGCAACTCTTCTTTGAATCCTCAGTCTCCATCTCCAGCACTAAAAGCTGCACTGATCTCCTAGAGATCCAGCTACAGGAACCATCTACAGATTTTTCTTTCCCCTTCATTGTGCCATCACATGACTGCTACCATCATTTACATTCACCAGTACTGAACCAGCAGATAGTTATAAACATATTTTAACCGCTTCTGCTATTTTCACACACATTCTGTAATCTGTGTCACTAAGAAACCAGCTGATTCTGGTGTTATAGAAGCATATAAAGTCCTTCACTTTTCCACAACAGTTTTGCTGAATTAGATTTATAGCATAAATTACTTGCCAGTTGAACTCCAAGGATCTCAGGGGAGTTGTGCTGTTATGTATAACATGCCGAGCTCTAATAAACGTTCAGGAATCAGTACAAACATACCTTTCGTTTGTTACTCCAATCAAGTTTTCTCCATTGACATCCAAAATTAGGTCCCCAGTGAGCAAACGGCCTTTAAATGAAACCAACAGTGATTGATGAATCAACAAGAAAACGGTGAACATATTGTATTAAACCAGGGCTTTTCCTTTCAATTTTATGTGACTTAATGCATTAAAAAACTTTATGACTTTTGGCACCTGATCCCTTAGGTAATAAGACAGGTAACTGTGGTAAGTCTAGAAACTATAAATCAGTCTTATTAACAACAGAGTAGCCACTGAAAATAAGTGTTATTTAGCTATTTATATTATTTACACACAGCATAAATATTTGTGAAACCAGAATTTACATTTCCCAGTTGGGGAATAAATTTTTATTTGAACCTTGCTCTTAACATTAATGTAAGTTACCACGTGTAGATATATTAATGTTATAGACATTAATACAGTCAGCTAAAAGATTTGTTAGGACTAATTCTATTTTTTAGCCTCCTGAAAATCTCAAGTTTAGGAACCTGAAGTTGATTCAGATTACTTTAAACAATCATTTTGCACAAGACGAGATGGAATCCCATCAGAGACCTAGGACAGAAATCTGTAGCTTAATTATTGCAAACTCTGCTGAGTAATTTCTTCTTTGCACACTGATCTCAACCACCAGCACACCACCATTAAAAAAACAGTAATAAAAATTATAAGAACTAATTAAAAATACTAGTTCTATACAGGAAACCCCACTCTTATACCTCATAAATTAAAAGTGATTCAGCATCTCAACACTTACTCAGCAGCACTGAAAGATTGCCAATTGCCTTCACCAGCCATATTTAGTTTTGAACACATTTTCAAGACCTGAGTGTATTAAAATCTTTTTCCATAAGAGGTCCAAGTTTTGTTTCTCTACCTCAAAGTAAGCCAAAACTTCATGGATCCTGACTAAACCATACTATTTTAAATATCCTTACCCACAAAGTAAAATAAAGACTTCTTTTGACAGCTTTTTATATGCAGTGTGTTTGTAGGAAAAAAAGTTAAAATTACTTACTATCTACAGCCGCAACCCCTCCAGGTAGAATTCTCTTTATGAAAATCCCATAATCTTCTGCTGTTTGTGCCCGATAACCTCCAATAATTTTAACTCCTGCACAACAAACAAAAAGACAAAAGTGAAAAATTGGTTATTGCACCTGCTGTGCTAAATGCATTTGCAGCCAAATCCATAAAAGCCAAATAAACCTTCCTGATACCAGTGAGAGCTGGCAAAGCTCACCAGGTGTTTTCAGGTTTGATTTACTTTGAATACAGAATGTGCAGTCTTTGTTACCTAATCCATTCTGGCAATCAGAGAAAGAGATGCGGTGAACAGCTCGATTAATTCCGTGAGGGCCCATAATGGTCCTAAGGAACAAAATAAAAGTCATGAAATTACAGAAATGTAGGTAGAGCTATGTTAATAGAAAAGAAATTTCAGTGACTGTGTTTTCAACTCAAATACAAACCCAAAGCAGTCTTCTCCACTGACAACTTCAAATTGTTTGGTATCTCCGAGCCACCATCTCTCCAGCCAAAAATCAATCTACTCATCACAAATACCCGATGGAAAGGTATAAGAAATATACAGAGTTTACTTCCTTTTCCCCCAAAGCATTTCAGGCTGAACTGTGAATTCCATTTTGTATAATAAAAGGATTGTGATTAAATATAAATAAAGTTCCGCAAGCTGGTCCACCTTAACATTTAGGCAAGAAAAACATACCATAAAATCAGTCTTCATCAGGTAATGCATATTTGAACAAAAGCACAGCTAAGCCAGTGCATAGAATTATTTCCTAAGATATCTAAAATATAATTTTGTGGCTATTTATGAACATAATCTTTCCCCAAGTCTCCTAATTTCTTCACTCAACATTGATTTCTTTCTCTGTTATAAAAAAGACTTCTTTCCAAACTCCTTTGCCTGATCCCCTGTGTACCTTCCTGGCATAGGGCAGACAATAGGAAATACAGTATCATACAGTCACCCCAGGACACCGCCCCAAGGGAAAACACCAGGATGGCACTTGGAATTGTCTAAAGGCAGAGGAATATTTTCAAGGCAGTTGATAATGCTACAGAATTAAAAAAGAATACGAAGTAAAATTAGAGTTTTGAAACCTAAATTTACAGTTCCATCAGACTCATGACCAGCACACTGCTCTGACAACGCAGAGGGTTAAGAATGCCAATAAATCCAGATTATCCTTTACCAGGTTTTATTTACATTTAGATGAATTATGGGTAAAAAAAAAATGTAAGTTGTATCATAGCTCTTTTGTCCTTTCACTGCACCATTTTTGGAGAAGACTCAGCAGATCTCTTCTAGAAAAGAGCAGAAGCACCACTGGGGTTTTTCTGCTTTGACCTACATATTGTTCTACATTAGAGAGAAAGTTGTATTTTCTAGAGGATTCTAGTGAAATGGAACAACGAGAATTCATTAGCAGGGTGGGAAAGAAGATCAAAGTGGAGGACACAGTGACCCAAATCCTTCTACACAACCTAATCCAGCACACAGCCTGAACTCCATGCCTGGAACTGGGTACATCTGCAAAAGCCAGAGTACGTCATTAACAGGTGCTGTGCCAGAAGGAAGAGAGAAATACAGAAGGTCCAAATGTTCTTAAAATTCTAGCACCAGCTTCTAAAGAACATCTGCAGTTCTTTTGGTTTTGAAGAAGAAAACTGGATGAGATTTTTTTTATCATGGGATAAGCACGAGCTCTGAAAAGCAACAATTTCCCAAAACCTCCCATTTCCAAGTATTTGCAAAATTAGCCTTTGCTTTAGAAAGGCTGGCCACAAGAACAGACCTAATAATTCGGATAACCTTTAGAAACAAAAAGTAGACCTATGCTTCAAGCACTGTATAATTTTCACTGTCGTATTTCTTGAAGCATTTGTTTCATAGGCTAAAAAGAAATAATGAGACCAAGTGTATTTGGTCTGTGTTTGACAGGACTGCACATGACCTTACCATGATATGTCAGAGCATAAGGCATCCTTTGTAAGGCTAAAAGTGAACCAAACTGCTTCTATTTAATCACAGCCTGAAAGGAAGAACAAATCCCCAAGTCTGATGATATTTGTTTATGAATACCCTTTGGACAACCTCCTACTCCACAACAAGAAAAGAGTATTTTGCATCACTACCCAGTACTGTCACTGCAATTATCCCATGAATTTGTCTTGAGGTGGAAGGACAGGATACGACTCATGTTTTGTCCTGACTCGTATCCATCTTTGAAATCTTAAACAAGGTACACTGATCTTTAAAATAGGCAATTATTCTATTTTTTTCTTTCTTGCCTTTTGCTACTACTGCTATTAATCTTGCTCTGCCATCCCCTCTCAGCAGTTTTCACATGGCAGTTCTTCTGTTAAAATTAAAAAGCAAGAACAAAAGTTACTTCAACCTCGCACAAACCAACACAGAGGTTTACTTTCGTGAAGTCTGAAAAGATCAAGTCTCAGACTTGAAGTCTGAAGTTTAGAGTTCACCAGAAATTGTAGAACCTCTTTATATACTACCATATAAAACAATAATGAAATATGATCAAATCTAAGTACAGGACAGTTAATAGGAAAGGATCTACATTTCCAGAAGTAACAGGCAATACTTTCAAAACAGACATCCTAACGAACATAAAATGGATTCTGACGAAGAGGATACAGAGAATATACAACTAATAATGCACAATGGACAGGAGTAAGACATCTCTGAAACACTGGAATCGTGATGCTGCCACCTACAATTAGAAAGAACTGACACTTTGGACGGACAACTTTTACAAGGTACTCAGGTCTCTTTACACTCTAAATCCCTCCAATACATGCAGTTAAAACAACTTTATCACATAAAAGTAAAGACAAAGATTTTCAGATGCCCCAAATTTGTTTAGCATTATCACATCTAGTTGACTTTCAGTGCTGGGGTTTTTTTCCCCCATATAACTCAGATCTTCAAGTCAAGCTACTGGCCATAGTTCTAATAAAATAAACAAAGCTTTAACAATTTCACTGTAAAATGACTTGGGTTCAGGACCCATTCAATATTTATTTTATGTCATCATTATTTAATATTCATGAAATGTTAGAATACTTCTCCCAGAGCATTAGAAACCTACTCAACAGTATAAATAAGGAAATAAGCTCCTAAACCAGTTGGCAGTAGTAACAAAAAATAATTCAATTCTTTGTAGAAAAAGATGCAAATTAAATAATCATGTTATTGATGACAAGATGTTGCGACTCGTTTTTTGAGGTCAGGCAAATGTACTTGTAAGCAAGGTTTTAGGGTTTTAACACATAGAGAAGATGTGAGGCAAGAGATGAAATAAACAAGCACAACTCACCAAAATGTACACTATAACCTTCTTACACTAAAAAATACTAAACTCAACACTCCAGCTGAAGTCCTGGAATGCTAACAGACTAAATGTGCAAGATTTTGTGTAGATGCTCTAGTAAGGGCAATTAAAATGAATCTGCTTCTATTACTTTTTAGCAGCATACACAAGGAAGTTCAACAACTTTGGGTTTTATTTCTTCTAGTACTTAGCAGAACATACAGTTCCAGGTATTCTTCTGATCTCTATTCCTGAGAAATTACTAGTCATTTATGTGCACAAATTAAATATATACCTATGTTTATCAATGGGAGAATACACTTTGCTCACAAAACACACATTACTTGACACACAAAAATCTAAATTATAAACTCTGGCTGTTCATGAAAAGAAGCTGAAAATGCCCACAGCTTTTAAATTATCTTTCATGTACTTTGCCCAATTACAGACTAGAGCAATGCCCTCAGAACTGAATGGTTCAGCATACCAGTATAAGAGTGAGAGACCATCAAAACGCTCTGGTTCATCTTCAGCCCCTGGAGAAAGCAAGGACATCCTTCAGCACGGCAGGAAAAACAAGGACAACGCAACCAAAACACACTGGAGGTTTCCAGTTCAGCCGGATAAAGGTTATGAGCAGGATGATTTCTGCTATCAGCTAAAAAACCCAAACACAGAGCTCCAGCTGAGCGTCTCTGCCTACTTAATCTTCTCTGAAAGCCTCTGCGTCACATGCACTAATTCACCTAGGGAGGTAATGCTTACTTTTTCTCTCTTTGAAATGGCCATTTAGAGCAACTTTTAAGACTGATAAATGCAAAGGAGAAAATTTACTACACTGTGATTAAGCAGTCTAGATCCAGCAGCCAAAGGCAAATGAGATGATTAAAAGAAACTCATTTCCTCCTGTTCTTTTAATAATTTATTTACATGCTCCCTGCAAACAAGGTCAAAAGCAGTAACTCATGACCTTTCTAAAGCAATCTTCCTAGCAGACTGGATTATGTTCAGCCACACAAAAGGGAAAGCCAACAAAGCAGACTGAAAGTATTAACGAAATGAATACTATTATGCTATTACTTTTCATTTTCAATCATGGTATTGGCCTGTGCCATGATCTAACTTGGTTTTTAGACTTTTGATATACAGTGGTCAAAAGTCAACCCAGAACTTGGGCTATATATTTTCTCTAGAAATGGAAGCTCACGTGCTTTTCTGTGAAAGGAAATAAAACTGCCAAATTTATGCCATTACACTGAGAATAATCTCGTTGACAAAGTCAAATGTAGCACCCCTGTTCCCAGAGGGCAGACCCTGCTGACAGCAGGCCTGGTGTTGCAGAGAGAGGCACATTTTCACAAGTTTTGAGCACCTGACACCGTTTTGGTTAATGACCATTTCCTTCCACGCTTGCCTCAGAAGAAGCACCCCTACTACTCCCCCTCTCTCTACAAGATCATAAGAAGACTGCAGCTTGAAATGAAACCCAACTACCCTGCATTCACTGAGGGCTTGAAGCAGAAAGGTGAATCCTCTCTAGCCAGGAGCAACCCTGGGATCAGACAGCATCTGTCAGGTCTGGAGCCATGCAGCAGGAGGGCTCTGCTATGCCAGGAATGCAAGCGCTTATCTCAGGCACCTTTTTTTTTTTAAAGCTGCAGTGACTGTGGTTTCATTAGCAGATAATCCTTCTGGGGAAAGGATCCCCTTGCCGAGAGACAACAGTGTTCAGATAGAGAGAGGCCAGTCCTGAGAGCCTGCAATGCACACACAGAAGGGGCAGAGTGACTCCCTGCAGATTAAGGAACAGATCAGAGATGGAAATAGGAACATAAAGCAGCCTTCCCAGTTCCCAAAATGTGAAAAGTCCCACTGGAACAGTGATCACATCCATTCAGAGATGAAAATTTGCCCCTCTGTAGGCTTTTCTCAATCAGTTCACTCTGCTGGTGCTACTGGCATTACAGAAAAGCCACTGATATTTTAAGCCTTGTATCAATTAGATTTGCTCTAGGCAAGGTTACAAAAGATAAAATATCAACAGTTTTTCTCCAACAAAACTACCTGTGTTCTTAACAACAGTGGAGTTCAATTTGTGGTATCAATATCAGGAGCATTTGTCAAAATACATCACTCAGACCAACCAGTGTCACATTTTCTGCTATAGAAGGCCCCTGATTAACACACGGATCAAGGCTCTGCATTTTCCTTATTAAAAAGCAAAAAGTTATTTTTATTAAACCAGACACAACAAACTTCTGAACAATTTAAGCAGATATAAAGTAGTATTAAGCTTACTGCTCCCATTTTATTAGAGTTATTACCAATAATACATCACTTGTTCAGACAATTGCTCCTCCATCCCTTCTTCAAAGTAAACTGTGCTTTGTTCAGCTTCCTGAACTCATCCCTGAGGCTTCTATCCCTCTTTACCTTCAAATTCTGTTGCTGTGCTGCTTTTAATGAACAACAGCATAATTTCTTCTCTTGCAATTCCTTTGCCTTTCAAGAACATGCTCAGAGGAACACAAATTACTTTTTACTTCCAAAAAGATCTAGGAAAATTGTAATTCAAAACTCCATGAAATTTAGTATAAATGTGTAAATTTTCAAGAGCTACCATTTGTTATTAAGTATGATTCCTTTCCAAACAGCTGGAAAACTATTCCATTCTGGCAACATTTGTAATTACAACTTGCCTTTCCCAAGGGAAGTTTTGCAATGCTTTAGTAACTGAGATGGATTACAGGATAATTTAGCAGATGACAAAAAGATCTGCAGAATCTTTGGAAGTTTGATTCACAGGATCTTTTTTTATTATAAATAAACCAAAGGCCTTTTACATAAATCCTATACAAATCCATTATGCAACTGTAGCCTTTCAGGCTCACTAACCCTAAATTCAGATTGTAAGGACCACAGGTAAAGGAATGCTGTACCATATACCATGGATGAGCACTCAATATGATCCATCCAAACACACTCATTATTCAAAATACATTTTGCTGATTAGGTTATAAAGATTAAAAGAAAACATATGTCATTATATGGCAATTGTTAAGCCTGAAAAAAGCTTGGGCAACACTGTAATAGTGGAGAAGCAGGAATGGTTTGAGGCTAACCCCTGCGCAGGAAAGGAAAGTATGATTTAAAGTTTAGGTAAACCTCAGTTAACATTTAACCAAGTCCATTCTTGCAAGAATCGAGACCATCTCTCATAAAAAATAAAAGCACAGAAAATTACAGTCTGCCATCAGCATGTAGCTGAAATGCAGTTATAGGTGCCTTTCCTGTTCATCTCTTATGTGAAAAACTGCCTTTGGAATACAGTGAGCTAGGAACTGCTCATGTAAACTGCTCATCTTTCACATGACTAGCAAGCCACAGCTGTCTTAAAGATGTATCTTTGTGATCATGTACCCCGAATTTCCATCAGACAAGCACAGCGTTGGCTTCTTCAGGTCCCAGTGAAAAGCAAGTTAGTTTTTTTAATGTTTTGTTGTTTTGTTTTTCAAAACAATCAAGTTATTTATGAGGTGGCATAATTCTAAATCTATGCTAAATTGTTTTACTATTCTTCTGAATACTCTTTGCTGGATTCTATTGCACAAGTACAGCAAACACGATCAGTCCAGCAAGAGCTGCCTGTGCCTGGTTTTAATTCTGGTTTTGACGACAGCATTGGCGTGGTTATTTGGCAGTTTGGGAAGGGTCTGGAGTCACAGTTTTCAATCATGACTGAATCTATGTTTTACATTTAGAATCTGATCCAACTCTTAAGTGGATAACATTATGTTTTATAGAATGAATACAATTATTATTCCTTGTACCCCAGATGTACAAGGAAGTCATCTACTATATACAAGTATGCTTTCATACTTCAGAAACATTAAATTAAGAAATCTCTATGCAGGGTTTATCTCTACAGAACTAGTCCCAACCAAGTGCTGATTAACTTAATGAAAAGCTTAAGGGACATTTCCTCCCTTAATGTGTAAATTCACTGGTGTTGGTGTCAGCTCTTCTACGATGTTACTGCAGACTGCTTTAATATCAAAGTTATTTTCCTTTTAGACTTCATAAAAGCAAGATCCTACCAATGAAACTGCAAGAATTTTCATATTATAATCCAGTAATTGTATTTCTGCATCTAAGGAAAAAAAAGTACTTACTCCTTCTCTGTATTTGTGAGGGGATCTGTACTGGACATCTCCTTAGAAGCTTATTTAAATAAAAGTTCAAAATGAAGAGTTCTGACACATGAAGAACAGGCTCCTACCCAGGATCAAAACTGCTGAAAACAAAAAGGAGAAACCACTTTCTGAAATTTACATAGCCATTTTTATTTTCAGACACTGAAAACAATCTTATTTATTACTGACTAGTTGAAATCAAACTGGAAAAAGACAACTGCCATGACAAAATAGATACAATTCATCGCTGAAAACAGTTAATAACTTGGACTTTGCTGCAGGTAGTACCAAAACATTTCACATCCTAATTTCCTCTTAATTTATAACAGAAATTAGGGTAAACCTGAATCCCTTGTGATTAAAATCTTCCAAAAAAGGAAAGAACAGATTACAATTCTAGGATGAAGTAATGTAACCGCTGAAGGCAAAGACAATCTCTTTTTTTTTTCCATTGAAAGTTACTTGGAAAGGGAATGTTGCTTGGAACATGATAAGGTGTTTTGTGCGTCTTGTTTTCTCATGTTTTTTTAACTTACTATCTGGTATTTAGTGTCTCTGAACTTCTCATGTGCAGTATGTAGAACAGGCCAAAACACACAAAACAGGCTTACCACTAATGTAGCAAAACCCCCCAGGAATTCATGTTGTATTTTTATTAGTACATACAACAGGTTTGCAAGAAATACAACCCTTGATGTACTGAACTACAATAATTTCAAGAACTGCTATAAAAGCATTAATGCAAAAAATATCTGTTTGTATCAGTAGCAGCAAATCTTCCTGACCTTGTGAGGTACACGGCTGAACCCTCACACGCCACAACCCAGAACAGGAATTATTTCCAAGACAAGAGGGACAAGGAACTCTCCCAACACACAGGCGAAGACAGCACAGGTGCTCCTGGCACCGGTGTTGCACCACAAACCGTGGCCAAGATACAGCAGAACCCCCAGGTGCAGTGTCAGCCTCCACAAAACCACATTAATTCCTGCGTGTCTGTATTATCTTGTGTGAAAAAGATGTTAAATCCACTTTGGAATACTACAAATGCTCCTGCAGTAAACGTTTTCAGCTTTTGATCGCTAAAGGACCAACATCACAGGCGTCTGAACTCAGTGGAAATACCACAGTACGGCTACACTGCAGCCTTTACCATTGTCTTATTCAACACGGAAAATGAAGCGGTACCAGGAGCTGCCAATCCTTGTACGATTCACGTTACTGGAACCACCACAGGAGAAGAGAAGCACAGCTGTACAGCAGTAAATTCAAGTACTGCTACAGCAGAGTTTATTACAGTGCATGGCACCAGCCGTGTGAAAAACTATTGTTTGTGAATTTGCCTGACTTTGCCCATCCTAAGGTTACCGCTGTTTACAAACAGCAGTCGCTCCCTTTGCAGCGTGTCAGTATCTGTGCCTAAACAACAAATCCATACAACTGAAATTAACATGAAGCAAAGCACCCGTGGGGCAAAGGAACAAACAAACAACCAGTGTCAAGTGTGCACAAAAGGGGAAAAACTGCACGGCCCCGGAGGGACCACCCTGAGCGGCCCCGTCCTGAGGCCGCCAGCACAGAACCTGAGGCACAACCAGGTACCTGCGGGACCCAGGTCATCCCCCAGTGCCCCCGTACCAGGCACGTCCGGTGCGGTGTACCTGAGGGACAACCACCCCTCCCGGTGACCCCGCTCCTTGCCGGCCTTTCAGTGCCGCTCCCGTCCAGCACAGCCCGCTCACTGCGGTACCGGGGGCGCGGAACCCCGCCGGCCTGGGGCTGTTCCAGTTACCTCGTACACAACCTGCGCCCGAACCGTCCCGCTGGCGAGCGAGGAGGGGGCAACCACAGGCGGCTCCGGCGGAACCCCCGCGCCCAGCGCGCTCTGAGGGGGCGCGGCGGGCGGGGATACGATGGCGGCTCGACCCGCCCCCTCCCGCTACCTTCCCGCCTCCACTCCCGGCCTGTTCCCACCTCCGTCCCGCCCCGTTCCCTGCCCCGTTCCCCGCCCCGTTCCCCGCCCCGTTCCCCGGCCACCTGTCCCAAGAGCCCCCGCGCTGCGGCCATGGCGCTGTGCGGGCGGGGTTGGGCGTGCTGTGCCCGCGGGTTGCGGCTCGGGGCCTTGCCCCGGCCCGGGCTCTGCGGGACCCGCGGCGTGCGCAGCTCCAACCCTTTCACCCGGCAGCAGGAGGAGGAGTGGCGGCGCCGGAACCGCTCTACCGTGGGCTACATCGCGGCGGCGGCCGTGGGCATGGTGGGGCTGTCGTACGCGGCCGTGCCGCTCTACCGCCTCTACTGCCAGGTACGGGGGAGCCGCGGCCGGCGCCGGTTCCGTGGGCGCGGGGCCCTCACTGCCCTTCCCTGACAGGCCACAGGGCTCGGCGGGACGGCGGGCACGGGCGGCGACGCGGAGCGGATCGAGCGCATGGAGCCCGTGCGGGACCGGGTCATCAGGGTCACGTTCAACGCTGACACGCACGCCAGCATCCAGTGGAACTTCAAACCGCAGCAGAGCGAGATCTACGTGAGTCACCGCCTTCCCCCCGCGCAGAGCCGCGCTCAAGGTTGGAAGAGGCCTTTAAGGTCATCCAGGGCACCCGGCGCTGTAACCCCTAAACCACATCACCCAGCGCCAGGTCCAGACACCTCTTGAACACCTCCAGGGATGGTGACTCCACCACCTCCCATAGCAGCTCCTTCCAACACCTGACCACACCAAGAGTGAAAAAATTTTCTAACATCTAATCTGAATCTCCCCTGTCTCATCTCAAGGCCAGTTCCTCTGGTCCTCTCAGTGCAGGCATGGCAGAAGAGCCCTATCCCCACCTCACTGCATGCTCCTGTCAGTAGAGAGCAGTCGTGTTCCCCTTGTGCCTCCTTTTCTTGAGACTAAACAAGCCCAGCTCCCTCAGCTGTTCTTCACAAGACATGTTTTCTAGACCTTTCACCAGCTTTCTTGCCCTTTGCTGGCCATGCTCCAGCACCTCAACGTCCTTTTTACAGGACATTGTATGTAGTTGCCCCTCTGCCACCCCATCGAGCTATCAAAAACCTACTGAAACTATATTTATATATACACTTCATGGTATATACACTGCAAAATTGTATATATATACTTAAAAATATATAGTATAACAGTATATCTAACTGTACTGTTTCTGCTCTTGCCCTTATCCTTATAGAAACTGTATTTAAAAATCACAATTTTTCTGTTTCAAATTAGTTCTCAAAATAAGGAGTCATGCTTCTTAATAGATTCTGAGTCCAGTACTGAAAGAATAACCTCAGAAATAAAATGCATACCATATATAAATCTGCTTATTAAAAAAGCTCTGTGTGCTGCTGAACTGCTGAGAATAATAGAAGATTCAGGCAAAATGGGTAAGATTAAAAATATGTAGAACAGTACTGAAGCTTTTAATTTTGAATATGAGTGAATTGCATGTAATCAAAAATATCTGTGAAATAACCAAAACAGCAAAAGAGAAAATTAATTCTAGAGAAAGTCTAAAGAACTTGGTTTGAGGGGTGGAGGGCTGCAGTGGATTAAAAAAAAGAATTAAAATCACTGTACAATTATGTTACACAGGTGGTACCAGGAGAGACTGCACTGGCATTTTATAAAGCAAAAAATCCTACTGACAAACCAATAATTGGAATCTCCACCTACAACGTTGTCCCCTTTGAAGCAGGACAGTATTTCAATAAAATACAAGTAAGTGTGAACAAACCAAAGATTGCATTTTCCTTTACACAAACGAAAACAGTTACCCATAAATTAACTCTTTCATTTTAATCCTGGACAGCATTCTTGGTATGCCAACATTTTAAGAAAATACATTGATTTTTTTCAAATGATAAAGTGCATCAATTCATTCTTAGCCTTACTTCCCTCACACCAAGCTGCTCATCCCATCAGAGTGGCTCCAAAATCTGTGTTATTTAGCACCACTCTGAGGGCAGGTGGAACGATGTGAGCTGGCCTGGCCCCTTGACACAGTTCATTAAGCTAATTTATTTTTTTCCTATATCACCATAGTAGCAGAATTGCTGTCTTGTTGCTTATCGTATTGATCCTTCCCAGGATTTTAGGGGTGTCCAGGGAATGAGAGTTTATTTTAAACCATGAAGATTCTCTCATGTTGGCAGAGATATAATTTATCATCACTATTGTTGTCTAATTGTGGATTCCTGTCCCCCCCCCAGTGTTTTTGTTTTGAAGAACAGAGGCTAAATCCTCAGGAGGAAGTGGACATGCCTGTCTTTTTCTACATTGACCCAGAGTTTGCAGAGGACCCTAAAATGGCTAAAGTTGATTTGATCACCCTCTCTTACACCTTCTTTGAAGCAAAGGAAGGACAGAAGTTGCCACTTCCTGGGTATCAGTAACGGGCCTTCTCTACAAAATGTGACTTCTACATCTGAGTGCCAGTTTTGAGGCCATTTTTCCTTGGAAGAAAAAACTGCAGGAGTACTGTGCAGTATGAAATAATATTATTAAACCACCATGGGCACATGCTGCTATGAAAGTATATGTGTATATATATATATTTGAAACCAACTTAACGTATCCCTATTTTTTAGGGATAATATTTCTTCATCAGACAGTGGAAGGGAACACACTTCCTGAAACAGAGAGGGTTTTCTCAGGCCATCTCTTTGTAAGATGTTACCTGAATACTGCAAGGCAAATTTTTAAACCAATGTGTAAATTAAGATCTTCATTTAAATACAGAAGAAAAAAATCAATTGATTAAGCATCTAAAATCCCATTGCTGGCTCCAGAAAATAACTTGCATGTCAAGTTACTTTGGAAAAAGGTAAACCCAGATAATAACTTAAGGTAATTTCATAACTAAACAAAGTTATTTTGTATTTCTGTGTAACCCTCCCTGGCTTAGGAGGATGATTCAGGTGATGCACCCTCTCATGTTACTACTGAATCAGTAGTTCATTTGGTAAGAGCAGACTGCTCTACAACTGTTATCATGAGAACAGTAATTTAAGTGTAAGTGCATCAGATGTGTGGGATGTTTCCATTTGGGAACACCATGTTATTCTCTTGTTGTGTCCCACTCATTTGAAGTATCTGTGCTGCTAATGAGTGCTCTTTGCCTCTGCAGGGGGCTGTCCTCTGGGCACCTCCACAAGAGACAAGCTGGGCTTGTGTCTGACATGCTTGGAGGGGACGGCAGTGCATAAACAGCTGCTCTGAACTGCAGCTAAATGAACAGCCTAGGAGTCTCCTCAAAAACCAAAATCAGCCCTTTGAGAGGCTGAGTTGGCCAAAGCCTGCCCAGCAGTGCAGCAGCTCTTCAGGGGGACTCTTGTTTACCATCAGAACACGTAAGCCTCTATTTATGTAACTTTTGGTCATTATCTATGGGGTAGGTCTAATAACACTTTATCACTGCCTTGCAAACCAGGAGGGAGTTGCAGAGCAAGTTCAAGTAACCTGCTCATTTTCAGACAGAAAGTAATCTCAGCCAGTATCTCTTCTGCTGGGCCAGGTCTTTGTACCCCTTCCAGCAGAGAAGATCTAATGAAGTAAGGCTAATGTTGGTTAGCTTGGACTCTGAAAAGGCTATGGGTATTTCAGAAATAACTTCCAGTTACTTCACTCTCAATTATATTTGCATACAGTAATTCAAAAAATGCTTTTTTGAAAATAAATGGATGCTACCTTTACAATGCATTATTGTACCAGGTACTTGTGGTGGTTAAACAGATTCTGGATGACATACAGGTCTTCACTGTGTATTAAAGATAAAAAACTTGTCAGTCTTTGATCTCTCTAATGCATTTTATCCAGTAGAACATGTGAAGCCCACACAAATGAAATACATCTGTATGAAGATAGCAGCAAGCTTTATAATTCCAGTATGCTTCAGGGAAAAAAAAGTAGTATCACGACAAATCTTTGAATCCAGGCTCGGGGAAAAAAAAAATTCTTACCTCAGTTGTCTTTAGTCCATTGTCCTTCTAAAAGCTGAACTGATTATGGCAGTTCTCCACCCATTGCTTTATTCTGGCCACGTTCTTCAGAAGAAAAGGAATATCCCCCTGGCAAGTGGCAATTCCATAAAAATGTGGCTTCCCCCTGAGTTTGAAAGCCCAAATTTGCACAGATGCTGAGCACATTCCCTCTGTAACACAGGCTCTAACCTGGGTAATTAGCCAATTCCCCTGCTTCTGTCTGTGACCACTGTGCTGCTTTAAACACGGAGAGGTTCCATCAGCAATCTCCCATTATGGATTACACTGGAACAGCCAGTTTGATTTGTTACCCTGCACCGTGGGGGTTCTGCCTACACAACTAAGCTGTAGGGGAAAAATTAAAAAATCAATCCACCTCAAATCCTATTTTCAGCTGTTTGCTCAGGCTGCAGTCCAGACCACTGCGAATATGCAAGAAAAATTAGAGTAAAGGAACTCACCTTTTCACCTCAGCTTACAAAACCCCCAACTTCGGCATGGTTGTGTTTTGAATAGAAGCAAGGGGTTCTAATGGTCCTGCAGCAAAGTGCAGATTCACACTAATATACTTCCAATGCTACCTACATTTATGTTTCAAGGAATACACAAATAGAGAAAAAGTTGGAAGCGATGAGAGTTTACATCTCAGCATTTGCTTTTATTTGGAATTTTATGCTACAAAAATTGCAAAACCAGCTGAGAACTTACCACTTAAACAGTTAACATAAGGCATGTTTAAACTGCAGTTATTTCACAAATTAGCTTATCTGCTATGAACATGAACTAAGTTCTCAAATTTTTTATCAGCTATAAATTCAGAGAACCATACCTGTTAAAGTGCACAGTTTACATTTAGCATTAAAATAGATAAGGCACTTATTAAAAGATAAAACAGTTATTAACAGGGTTAAACAACTTAATTAAAATAAATGGTTAACTATTGCTCATCTGCATTGTAGATGATTAATTTTTCTTTCACCAGAACAATCTCTGCAGGGCAGGAACATTGAAAGAAAGAATTGATCCCCCTCTAATATTTACTGAGTAAATAAAAGCAACAACACCACCACAGGTTTTTTTCCTGTTCTGTTAATTATGGATGACAGCACTTTGTGTCCCAGCTTAGGTTCTTCCCAAGACAAAAATCCAACTATACTGTGGGGTTTTAGGAAGAAAGTAAAAAAGGAAAATCTGTATTAAAGATGTACGAAAGTAACACTGCATGTCTTCAGACATCTATCAAGAGGCCAATTTTAGAAAAAAAATTTATATATCAAAACCCCCTGAGAGATTGCTGGGAGATGAACATAGACAACAGTGAGGCCAAAAGAGAAACCGGATTCTGCAGTTTCTGTGAATGTAATGTCCTTTTTGTTTACTTGTGCCAGGTGTCAAGTGTTACTTCATACACAGGTGAATTTGGAAGTCACATTTTAAAGCCCCCAAAATACTTCAAAATAACCATTCAAGTGACTTTGAAGAACACGCAGCTGAACATTTAGGACAAATTGTCAAGGTGTAGAGCCAAGTAACACTTCACCTTGCACACAGCTTAGTACTCCAACACTAATTATTTTTTGTGTCAAAATGCAAAATCTCTTCTGTTATTCACTTGTAGTTACAGGAAGCACTGCACAGGACTAGCACCAGAGAATGTTCAGGAAAGGATTCCACCTCCACCTTCAGTCTATGTGCTTTTAAACTTCTGTCTTCAGCACAGCATCAATGTCTTCATAAATAGCTCTGAAAGAGGACGAGCAGGGTGACTCTTAAATCACATATCATTTTGACAAAATGCACCAGGGGAATCCTGCCCAAAGTTTACAGTGTAGCTTCCCTTGCAGGATGGCCAGGTTTCCGTGGAAACAAAGAGCCAACCCTGCTCTGATTATCTGATTGTACATTTAATGAGGTACCTCTGGACATTGTTACTTTTGATCAAACAAGTTTGGGAACAGGACTGCAAAACACAAATGGAAGTGCACCACTGTGCAATTACTGCACTAATTAAAAAAAAAAAAAACAATGGAAGCTTTGTTGAGATTTCCCTACCTCAGAATTCAATGGCTCCTTGGAAATAAGTTTTGTATAGACAGCTCAATTTTTTTGCAATTTCCTGTTAGAAAGGGGAGTTCTGCCATCTGTTAAGTTTTGTATTAGTTTGCTGTCTGACTATTTGGCCTTCTGAAGAGACACAGCATCCATTCCCTTTTGTAGTTTATATTTAAATTGAGGATTTTTTTTCATATGCAGTAGAGAAACATTCTTTAAAAAACATGATTGCTGTGAACAGGAATTCCTTTGGTTACCTTATTCCAGAACTAGCTGTGCTGAAGTTCCACCAGCTTCCTCCAGCAGGACCCTGACCATATTTCCTCCACCTTTCTGTATCACTGGATAGAATTTTAGTAATTTTGACACAGCATTACTCCTCCATTTTTACAGATGCCAGTTAATGAGCACACTACAGTTTATTCCTTAATTGTTTATGCCAGAAATATTGGAAGAAAACATACAAAATGCAGCCACTGTCATTTACATCAGTGATGCAGTTGGTCAGTTAACAGCCTAAGTAGAGTGGTCTCTCTAGTTTTTCCTCTCAGAAGAAAAAGCCATTTTGCCTTTGGCACCTCCAAATTTTAAAATTCTGCTTTAAAAGTTACTTACTCAGTGGGAGCCAAGGGATCAAACTCCATTATCTCATAGTAATGAGGTGACTGGGACTTGTTCTTCGATGTAGCTGAAGAATAAAGACAGGCAGACACATCCAGATTTAAATGAGAATGAAAAGCATCATTACTGCCATGTTTTTTGTGTCTTCCTGAAAGTAGCACATTATCTGCTATGGATTCAGCTGCTTTAAATGCTAAAACAGACAGATGTATAATAGCATCCATGAGCAGTATGACTTTGTCAATGTTTGTTGCTGCTCCTAGTCACTGACAGCCATTATGTAAAGGCCTTAAGTTCCAACAAGAAAATGAAACGTGAAAGAGGTGATTTGCAGTATTTATTACCTGCTGGTGATGGTCCATTCGATGGCACAGTCTGTCCAGCCTGCAGATTTATTGGGTTCAGAGGCACTGGGCTTAAAAGAGTTGCCAACTAAGGACATCAAGCAAAACAATGCATAAACAGATTGTTCTGTGAGAACTGGTTTGACCTAACTTATATAATTGCTGACTTAATCTTTAATCTCTGACTACTGCAGGTAAAATTCCAAGGCCAATAGCTAGCAACCCAATTAATCTTCATTCTCCACACAAACTTCAAAGCAACTTTTAGTGTTCTGTAGCACATTTGTATAATTTTCTTCTGTGTGATTTGTTACACTACACAGATTCAAACATCTGCTTTGACTTGCAGTTTAAAATAAGGACTGTGCATGTTTGTTTGGGAGCTGCTTCTCATCTTTTCTATTTCATACCACCTTCATAACATTACTTCAAAGCCCCTTCATACTCTTTCCATTCCTTCTGTCATGGGTGTTTCTCTGCAGCACGACATTTGCCCTGCACTGTATTTGGGGTTTAAGTGACTTTTTTCATGGGCTGTGTTTTCTGGGGGGCTTTGGGTTGTTTTGGGTTTTTTTTTGTATGTTTGTTTTTAATATCTTATTTGAGATAGAAAATACACCAGAGTGACATCATGGCAATAGGAGGAGATCTCAGCTTGCTTTGCATAGCAACAAATTAAACACAAATAATAGAGCAAGTGCTTTCTGCAAATTGCCCTGGGATTGTGCTGGACCCAAGGAAACAGGCTTCCACATTAGGATCTGTGGCAGCAAAAGAGGAAAGTTGGCCTGGTCACCAAGTAGAATGTTGTTGGGGTCAATGAAATAAGAAAACCACATAATTATGAGTGCCTAGCAAAAGATGCTGAGAGTATAGAAACTCTAGGCAAGATTGAGATGAAAACAAGCTTTGAGATACCAAACCCCAGTTACTGAACAACTGAAAAACAATGGTATAGCCGACTCAAACTAATCCCCTTTGATGAAACAATAGCCCTCTGCTCACAGAAAGGTCCAAGGGTCAGAGCAGACCCTGCCAACTTGGCAGAGGGTCCAAAAAGCAGTTTTTAGGGTTTAAAATATAACGCCATACGGTAATACAATGATTCTTATAGGCTGTATGTAAATGCTATAGGATTTGTAGCTTGTTCTAGATTGGTTAATGTAAGTTAGAATATTCAGCACAGAAGATGATTTATTGAGATGTAAACGGGAAAAAAGGTATTCTGCTCTGTAATTCTGCTCTGTAATTCTGCTCTGTGATTCTGTTCTGTATTTCTGCTCTGTATTGTATCTCTACTTTGCTCTGTATTCTGTATTCTTCTTCTCTGCCTTCTGACCTGCCTTGAGCTGCGTCTGGCAGCTCCTAGCAGGTCCCCTGCCCTTCTACAATAAAACTCATGCTCTAAGACCTGACTCCAGAGATCTCTCGTCCCGTCCGTCCTGTCTCGTCACCGTCCCAGCCGTCGTGGGCAGAACCACACAGAAGGCAGGGAGAAAGAAAAAATCTTACAGAATGTTCCCTGAGGTATGGAGAAGGGCCACAGAAGAGATCTTTGCATCCCACTTGGACAGTAGTTGGGGTAAATCCGAAAGTTCTCATTTGACAGCTGCCAGACAAAAATTATCATCCTGAACGTAAGTATTACTCACATTGCTATATGTGTGTCCAGCTGGGCTGCTTACATTATTGTTTTGGGCTTCAGCTGCAAATCTAGGAGAGAGCAATACACAGAATGTAAGTAAGAAATGATCAGAACTGATTATTCTGATTGTTCATTATTTTTTTGGCTGGTCTGTCTTTCCTGTGTGTCACAACCCAGAGCAGCATGGGTAGATGGACCAGTGTCCCATGCACAGGAATTGTAAGGACACCTCTCCTGTCTTAAACTCTTTTACTGACCTGTTTCATGTTTCTCCCTTTCCCTGCTGAAAGTCAGGTACATTTATGTCTATTTATGACAAAACACTGCTGCAGGCTTAAGTGTATTTTGAACCCTCTCAAGCAATGTCTAGCACAGAGGGAATTTTCACTTGTTGTACTGGACTATTATGTAAAAGTAGTAAATCTGTGTCCTCAGAGCTTCCTATGTTCATTAGATGAATTACAGAGCACTAATACCCCTAAGGACCTGTTACCCATTCCCATTCCTTGATAAGAAACTACTCACTGGGATTGATGAGCTTTTGTAGGAGTTGCTGGATCCAGCTGTGGGTAAATTGATGGATGAGGCCTGGCTTTATCTTCAGGGTGTGCAGATAGGCCATCTGAAATTCAAAGCGATAATTAATGATAATTTAAACACTATAATGCAAAAGTAGCTACTTGTACTTTGAACAGTGAAAGAGTAAAGTTTTTGTTTGGAAGGCCTATAAAAGAGTCTGAAATGAATTGCTGTTTATCACATGAAAGGCAAAATTTTAATGACTGAAAAGTCTTAGATCCAAGATATTAACTCTGTATTTACAGCATCAGCAGAGCTCTACATGGTAGATACTACTTAAAACTCTTTTCACTATTTGTAAAGGACTAAAATGGAATTCTAGGCATTTATTCCCAGGGGGACATTCACACCTTTAGCTTCACTTTATGGACTTCCCTGAAGTGGGTAAAGGAGGGGCTTCTGCAAACAGTAATTCAGGGTACCTGAAGCTAAGTCTTTCTAACACTCCTGAAAAAACTCCTGTTTCTTCCTTCCAAGTCTACAGAACAAGCAACTACCAGAGTGTTTGACAGGCCTCACTGCAATAGAAAACAGAGCATATTCTACTGCTCAAATCTATATAATGGGGGAAAAAATTATTGTAAAAAAATTACAGGCAACCTTATACTACCTTACAGTTTTGTTCCTATGGACACATTTCAATTCTCCTTTTAAGAAAATTTAAGGAACATTCTTAAGGAGTATCTATGTTTTCTTTCTTACAAGGACCTTCTTGATTCCTCCACTAAGCTCTTGTGGGTTTGTTTTAGGGAAGCAGAATGGAAGGGAAAGAGGCATTCACCACTTACTTGGGCCTGAAGGAGACACTGCAAGGTCACTTTGCACCCCTGCAGACACAGAAGATGGAGAATCTATGGAGAGGCCAAGTAGGTCACTTGAGGGAGCAGATGGCTGTTTCCTGTACAGCTTAATATTTGAAAAAGAATAAGTCATTTTGGGGTTTTCCTGGTGTTTTGTTTTTTGGTTTGGTTTTTTTTTTAAAGGAGCTTACATAGCTTTAAACAAATTACTGTTTTCACAAAATATAAACTTCTAAAATCTTAGTATTAAAAATTGGTAAATAAAAGAAGATCAGGACTCTGTATATGAAATGTAGCTAATGAAACAAAATAGGCATTTCAGCAAAGATCAATTTCAAAAAATAAAGAAAACCAGTTCTGAAGTAGAACATTGAAAGGACTCAATTCTATAAAGCCATTCTGAACTTGTTTAGTTACAGGTCTGATATGTATCTTTTGATTGATCCTGTACAATTCTTTTCATACTACTTACTTGTGTTAATGAGATTTCATACATACTTAGGAGATTGATTTTTTTCCAGTCCCGTTTTGGATAGAAAAAAAATCAAAATCACAATAATGTTTCCTAGGACATAGAAAAGAGTTCCCTTCCTTTCTCCCGTGAATGTGTTGGAATTAAAAATGTAGCCAGTCAAAGGTTTAATAAAACCACATGCTTGAATCATAGAGGTTTGGTCACACCAGATGAAAAACAAATAAGTAAAAGATGATGTATTTTAAACTCAGTCTCCTTAATAATACAAAAATGCACAGACTACACCATTTAGACTATTAACTAACCCAACAGTGCATCCATCAAGCAAAACCATCCACCTACATAACCAGAATGTAGTAATAGGGGTTTTTCAAGAAAAACAAGACCATCTTCTACCTTTTTTTAGTAATTGTCAGCAGTGTTTCAGCATTCACAATGCATTTTCATATCGAGTCCTAGACGACTGCACAATTATGGCTTAGCAGAAGCTGAAACGTGCAAAACTACTTTGGGCATATAATTAACAACCATAATGATCAATCAATAGAGGACAATCATTAAAGATTTGCTACAAGCCATTATTCACAATTCAGAAAAAGCTTTGACTCAGGAAAAAAAATCAGCAGCAAAAGTGAATTCTCAAAGTGCAACAGTATTTTAGTTTCTAGACCATTAACAGAAAACAAATGAAAAGAACCTATGGTTTCTCATTTGTGCATGGCAGATAATTGTGCTTATCTGGAGAAGCAATAAACCAGCATCTGAATAGATCTCTCCCTCATTTTTCTTGCCCAAGCTTCCCTCTGAGATTTGACATAATTTGCTGCTTTAGTTACATGAATTTGCATGAAATTCTGCAAGTGAGACTTTAGAAAAATCAGTAATAGTGTCCATCTGTTGTCTCCTGCACCTCTCAACTAGAAAATAAAATTCTGCATGTATCAGAAGTGTATATTTCACAAGGAAGAGCAAAAGGAATGCTTGCAGTTCAGGAGTTCATCCTTAATTACCTCCTCCCGCTCACGCTGTATCCTCTGGTTCTCCAGGAAACGAACTCTGTTCCGTGAGAACCTGTTGGAGGTGCAGAGTTAAATGTTCATTCTTACATTCCTGTGAGGTCCTTCAGAAGAATATGAAACCACTAATAATCAACGTTTGATTCTCAAAAGACTCCAGAAGCACCGAACAAGCACTCCAAGTGCTGTCCCTGGAGCACCTGTCTCTTCATGGGCAATCTGACTCCCATTCCAGGGCTGTGGTCCTGAGATCTCCTACACCAACACCAGCTGGTTTCTTCCTGGCCTCACGTTTGGAGACAGCCATCTGCTTGTTTCTAAACAAAACCAAGGCTCCTCTGACAGTGGTTTGCCTCTGTTCACACCAGGCAGGTAACTGTGAACATCCACTGTGCCAAATCCAGCTCCTTCTGATCAGAACACTCGTCCAGCTGAGTCCCAGGAAGCCTTCTGTCCTCAGAGCTCTGGGCATTCCCTCATGCCCTCCCAGGACAAACCACACACCTATTCTGGCACACAACCCTCTCCTTAGTGCAGGCCTTTGAAATAATTTTTTTTTTTAAATGGAAACAAACAAAAAAAATCTACTTGCATAAATGCGTATGTACTAGGAGTGATACCAGTGCTACTGTGGGTCCAGAGCAGACCCAGGCAGGTGACACTGAGCATCCAGAAGGTCACTGTGTTTCAGCACCAGGGGCCCTGAGTTGTACAGACAGGAGACTGTTTATCCAACTGCATTTGCTATTCAGGGTCACTGTATTAGGGAGGCCCAGAAAGAGTACAGATGCATGAAGAAACGGCAGGGAAAAAAAAACCTTACCAACTGCAGAGCAGAAAGTATTTATCTGAAATCCAGAAAGAACCAAGAAGCTGCAGAGACACTAGAGGGAGGCACTGTTACACACATGAGTTGTTGGTTGCACAGTGGAGATTGCTCTGGATTTAATTTGGATTCTACATTAATAATCAGAAACAGAAAATGCAGCACGACTCCTCCTCCAGCAACACACAGAGTGTGAAACAGATGCTACTAAGCAAAATCAGTTGGCCCTTTACAAATCTTCTGCAACACAAAATTAACCAGATACGTTTTTATACTTATCCACTCTGAAGTGGAATGGATCTGCACTCAGGAAGACCTGTTACATAAAAACCATAGCATTACATTACTAGAATACAGTAGTTTTCTGTCCAAATTAATCACTCTTTCCATCACCATGTCTTTACTGAGGAATCTGTTGAATTATACCCACAAGCTCCTATTCACAGTTCAAGGTTCCTGGCCCCACTGGTATTCATCACTTGTAACAAAGATGTAAGCCCCCAGCTGACTTCAGTGGATTTACACAAAAGTTGAACAGAATTCCTTTTCTGCTCATTAAAAGCAAAAACCTCCAAAAGGAAGAAGTGAGCACACAGTTCTTCCACGGCAGATGCTGTAAAATCCACCAACACTATGGTAGACATAAGATTTAAGGGTACATGAAACTTAATGTTGTCATGATTAGGCCCAAAGTTTATGCCTGACACTTAAAAGAATTAGTGATATTTTCAGTGCAGCGCTCAGAAGAAGATTAAAAAGAAAAGATTACTAAATTCTATAAATTTGCTAAATTTAATAAAGAACAATTGCACTTGATGCATAATGATTCCTAGAACACTTTTTAGCTGTGGAAGAGATCAACGACTTAAGATGGAAGGGTATCTCCCATTAAATCAGAACACTCTCCATGAGTATACTCATGGGATATTTTGGGCAACAACACTGGAATTTTGAGTTGAAAACTAATTTCAGTTTTGCCAGCATCCAGCCATGCTACCAGTGCCATAACAAACACCCTGGATGTCAACAGGAGTACTGCTGTGCTTTCATGTGTGAAAGAAAGAAACGTTTTCTGCTGTAAGACAAGCAGAACAGTGTGTTTCAATCCAGCTGAGAACAGTAAGCAACTCTCCTAAGCGTGCAATGAGGCAGAAGGCTGCTCCATGGCCAATTCCTGCAGTAAAGCTGTCAAAATTGTTTAGAAAGGAGAACAAGCATTCTTTCCTGGAAGCACAGACACTTAACAGAGATAAGGATGAGCACCAGCACCAAAGGATTTGTAGCAGCTGTTGACAAATTCACTGGACTCTGCCAAAAATTCCAAAATTATTTTTGCGTGCCTCCATTTGATTTCCTGTCCATGCTGTTAACTTGCTTTACCCCACTCTAATGGTTTCCTAACTACTTTCCTGAACCATTTCTGAACTGTTTAGGAGGCAGAAAATATGTAATTTTCTCTTTTTGCAATCATATTTCTTTTCTGAATTTAAGGATAAAATCTGTCTCCATGGGGAGGATCAACACTAGGCATAGGGACCATCTCTCCATTAAGTGCATTTATTCAGGTAGGATTCCAAATGTGAGGAGAGAAGCCCTGCACTTACCTTTCATGTCCCAGGAGGACATTATTCAGATCTTCATTTACTTGTATTAGCTCAACAATCACATCTTCATTCTCCACTGTCACCAACAATTCCATGATCCTCTCCTGCATCATCCGACAGGTCTTGTACAATTTCTGCCCGAGGCAAGGGAAGGAAAAAAAAAATTAAAAATCATAACTGTGGTCTCTCAATATGTCAGTTCTGGAGATGAATGATAAGACACTCAAGCACTGCAGAGTCACAGGTAACATTCCTTAATTTACACAAACCACACGGGTACCAACCATTGCAAATAGAACAATGTCCACATCTTTGATCTCTGCAATGCAGGGTCACAACTCCCACCACCACATCACTCCCACCTAACCCCTACCTCTTGACCCACCTTCATTTCTAAAGATATATCTATCTCTAAAGCCTAAATTACAAATTGCAAAGTAACAAAGACACATCTGGGTGCTGTAGAGCCAATGTGATTTGATCCTGCTTGAAGCTGATTAAACTCAGCAGGATACTTGGACATAATCCTGTTCAACATCTGCTTGAAGAAAATATTAGTCTGAAGGTCAGAAGTGCTCTGTGACAAGTCTCCAGCTCTAACTCTTCCTTTAAGTGGGAAGTCTGGATAAACTTAATCTATGGACTTTTGAGAAAGTAACACAAACCTTACAGAATTAGCAGATAGGAGAATTATGAGAGGTTATTAAGCAGAATTTTACACTATTGCCTGGTGAAGTGGAAGACAGTCTGTTTATATTACTCCCCTCTGCAGATTTTGCATATTCAAAGAAACACATTCTCTAGCAACAGGAACTTTAATTCAGCCAACATTTTTTCTCACTCACAATGCATTTGCAAATGCAGGCTGGCTCTGCTTAAAGAAACAAAAAAACAAAGGAGGGGGAAAATGACTCTATTTGCAAACTACTATTCAGAAATTGCTTTGATATTCAAAGTGATCTGATTTGTCCTCAAAAAAATACATACTTCACATAAATCAATTATTTATGGAAAAAGAAATCTGCACCCCTTTGCTAAATCTGTGTCAGGACTGCAGAGTCCTGTACTTTTCAGTACTGTATCTTCACGGCCCAGGATAAAACACACAAAAATGTATTCAGCTTAATGTCTGTAATTACATTTAAAACCTCCCCGACTCCACACTTTACTACCTGATCCACATCTAAAAAAATGTGTATTTCTTATGATTCCATTACACAGGCAGAATAGCTCCTCTGCAAGCGTTAATACTCAACAGAGAAGGAAATTGAGACACTCATTTCAGGCACGGATTTGCCTGAAAACTGGAGTTTTACAATGATGGAGCAGCAGCTGGGATAACAATCATCAGTGATTCCAATACATTTGTGCTAATTCTTACCAGCTGCTGATCTGGACCCAAATTCCTGCACATCCATCCACTATCTGTTCACTATGTCTATTCACCATCCGGTACAAAAGTTTATTACTCTTCTTGGCTGATCCTGAGCTATTCTTTAACTACAGTTATCGGCCAGCATATTATTTCCAGTGAAATCTGATATCTTAAGCCTTGTCCAACACAGGGTGGGGAAAGGGAGGAGCCTGGCCACTAACGAAGATAGAGAACTGAAAACACATTGCACTGATCAAGTTCACCTTGTTACAGTTTTTATTGAGGGACTGAAATCAGTGTCTTCAACTCAGAGTCTAAACAAGCAGCTCTTTATTACTAAAGGATTTTGTTCTGTGACAACAAAAGTCCAATCCAAGCAATCCAGAAACAAAAAGAGAACATAAAACATTGCTCAAGGAAAAGGCTGGCCATGCCTGATGCTTTGCACCACTTGGTGCACAGGGGAAAAAGAACGGAAAGAACAACAGTGAAAGGAATGAGTTTTCATTCACTCTCCCACATATGGGAACTCCACACCCTGTCCTCAACCTTTTGCCAACAATTTTATTACTGGGAGTGTCAATAAGAATCCACTGGTTTACTGTGGGCAGCTGAATCTGTGCACCCACATACAGAAGTGCCACAGCAGGAGAGAGGAAATGAAAGACGAACTTCTTCTGTTTCCCAACCTTGTCATGGACTGGACAGAGATGGTCAAGCATATTAAACCAGTGTATTCTCAACAGTACCCAGTAAGGGCTCGTTGCACAGGAAAATTTCTAACGCTGGGCAGAAGAAGTGCACTCAAGGCTTGCAAAAATTAGATCAGTTCTTCAAACCACTTAATGCTGCAAAACTGCCAAAAATGCTTCCTCATTGTAGCAGTTTGGAGGTAAGGTTAGAAACAGGAGGATGTGGTAAAAGTTTTTAAGTTCTTGCAGAAAATATGAAACCAAAAAGGTTCCATTAACATAGGTCACTATTGCAATGCTAAAGTAATACTGTACTTTTAATTTCTAAACAGAAGAATACAGCATAAGCACATAGTATCACAGAAGGAACATGTACAGGTTCACTG
Source organism: Dicrurus megarhynchus (assembly GCA_013399195.1). NCBI lineage: Eukaryota > Metazoa > Chordata > Aves > Passeriformes > Dicruridae > Dicrurus > Dicrurus megarhynchus. Next base: position 29,197 of record VXAD01013797.1, on the reverse strand, counting down.
TCACATCACTGGACTATTGCAATATGCTTCCTTCAGGCTACACTTTAAGAGCACATGGATTCCTCTGTAGCACAGCAAGCTCCCAACCTTTGAGGTTACACACATAAAGCCAATGCTTCATATTCTTCACTGGCCCTCAGTCTGCCTCTAAGGGACTGGTGACAATAAAGAGAGCTCTGCAAACTCCAGGACGGATATGAGAGCATGACTGTGTCATCATCTATTCTCCCACAAGGCAACTGCGTCCAGCTGGAATGTTCTCGGGGCTGTTTGACAGAACATGCTCAACAGAGAACGCTCCATTATGAAATTCCTTTGCCCTTGGAATTCCCTAGAGCTTAAATTTGCATTTCAAGCTGTATTGTCCTTTCCTGACTATCGAGATGTCAAGGGAAGGTGAAGGAGATGAAAGCAAGCTGAGCAAAACAAGAGATAGAAACCTGTTGTTAGGTTCCATTTGTCAATCTAAATCGAGATGTTAAAAGACAAGACATAACACTTTAGAAAGCAACTATAACCAAACCAATAGCCCCTATCAATGAATTATCGTGTACCTGTAAAAGATTCATATCATCCGGATTTTCAGAGCCAGGAACATTTTCTTTCAATATTGATGACATGACTCTCACGTTCATTTTTGCCATATCCAGTTCACTGTACAGTTTCCCAATCTGTTGGAATTCAACAGGAGAATACTGTGTAGGTGAACAGAGCAAGCAGAATAATCCTTACCTCTAATACACACTTTCTTCCCCATTAGGTATAATGTGGACTTAACTAGCATTATTTTACTCTGGTAACACACCATGAAAATGAATGGAATTAGTTCAGCTTTTAAATGTGCACTCAAACTAAGATCCAAGCCTGATAGCACTACTTGTTTTCCTTACAGTTACTCCCTCTCACTGATGTTACTGTTCCTCCTTTTAGTTACACAGGCAAGCAGGAGTGGAAGAGAACTGTCCTTTCCTTCCTACTTTTGTAGGCTTTACCTCTTCACATAAGCCTTATATGAAAGTAAATTTGGCTTTCTCGCTTATCTCTGAACAAACTTTTATCAATTTGCATAACTACATTGTAAGATGTGATTCACACACTCGAGTAGTAATTCCACAAACCTAAGAGCAGGAACCCAGAGCTACACCCCATGAACTGAGGGTCCCTCCAGCGGCACCCAGGCTGCTCAAGTCACACATTCACAGCACATTTCAGGTGGACCCACCCTCCCCTAAACCTGCAGTGTTGCACCTGCTCCGGAGTCAACAACAACGTTGGGCCTGTGGGAAGAGGCAGGAAGGAACGTCTGGCAGGACTGGCAGAGGATGGGGATGACTTTGCACAAGGCCGGGGTGAAATCTGTGAAAACACAAAAAAACCAGAGCTTGGGTTGAACAAAATTGCAGCAGGCATCCTGCTGAGAGAGGACCATCTCTCAGACTACACAACTGGGCAGCAGCTTCCTCATAATCAGTGCTCCCACGGAATTTGTTGAGCAAGGCCTATTTACAAAAATAAATCTAACGGCTATTTTGTAATGAAATGAGGCTTGGAACTCAAGTATCTTTAGAAAGGGTTTGCAAGTAAATTCCATCACAGGACAAAGTGGGAATGGCTCAAGAACAGGCTAGCAAGGCATTATTAAGTCATCTAAGAGCAAAGAGTCCTTCCCAAAGTGCTAATTCAGTTTTGCAATGAAAGACAGTTCGGAATGTGATGACACTTGGAAGCAGTAGAAGGGCTGGGGGGCTGAGTGTGGGTCTCTGCAAAAGGTGAACTACAAAAGCCTCCTGGATTGAAAAGCAGGAACAGTCTGAGAAAGCTCCACCTGCATTGCATCTGAACTGACTGCTAAAAAAATTGCAAATGCAGATCCCAGCCTGCACTACACACCACAAACCCTTCACTTCCGGGCAACTGAGGGAAAAACTGTGTTCAGGTCTGCTAAGACAGACAGTTTGCCACTGATTTTAACTGGCAAGTACATGAGGTAGACAAAATAATCTCTAATGTACTCTGTAATGTGAGGGAAAAAATTAGTATCTATTGAGAGCAGTCTTCACACGGCTTGTTCAAACAACATTTAAATACATAAGCTTTTGTGTACTCCACTATTCAACCAGCAGATCAAACTCAGGATAAATCTGAATTATTCCTGTCTGCACTGATTATAGACATCTAATTCTGTAATTGCAAGATTCCACCCAGTGGTGGAAGGCTTTCACACTGCCCAAAGATCTTGTGAAAATTCTTCTAAAAAAAAAGAAATCTAGAAAGAATGGCATTAAACCATGTACTGTATTTTCAGCTGATGTTCAATGCTCAAACCATACTTATATTTCATGTCCGAAATGCCACAGAATACTACCTCTGACATAGGCTTAAATAACACTTACTGTGCGTGGTGGAGGATTGTGCAAAGCTGGAGAGATATGCAGACAATAATCTTTTCTTACAGATTTCTACATCTCTCAATTTGATCTTGAAGATAGATGATGCTCATGTTCTGAACAGTACGTGTTTTTGTGAAAATCTTACTCATTTTTGTTGAGGCTCTCAGAAGCTGACAAGTTTGGAGCACTAAGCACTTGTTTATTTTGAAGTAAACAGCATGCACAGATCTTTGAAAGTCTCAAGACAGAGGTGCTTCATTTCTGAGAACATATCCATGAATCTGTACTTGGAAATGAAATAAACTACTATATAGGTCAGGTTTCTTTGTTGTTATCTTCACTGTTATAATTGAAACTGATTCCTGCTCACGTGCTTAAGTAGTTTGGTCATGCTCTGCCCTGGAGCATTTAAATAAAAAGCCCAGATCAAACACACCTTCTGTGAACCATAAAATTAACACATACTGTTTCTGAAGTGTCCTTGTATATCCTCACCTTAGATCCACCACTGGTGGTGTCAGAGGATGGGAACTCCACTCCTTTCTTCAGCAATTCTAGGTAAACTTCTTTTACGTCGCTCACATCCACCATCCCCTGAAAACCTCGTGCCCAAACCTGGTTTTGAAACATCAGGGACAGTAACAGTCACAGAAATGGTCAGTCAGTGGGTCAGACAAATCCTTTTAAAACATGTCCTAAAGACAGGTCATTCCCTTCTTCCACTCTGTGTAACTCCATTCAGTGCAGCAGGAACCACAACAGCTCCAAAGTTAAGGTCTGCTTTAGGAAGAGGTTCCCAGGATTTAAACAGGCTGCACAATTAAACATTTACCACATAGCACAGACACTGTGAACACTCACAGTTTACTCCAGACTCACCATGATAAAGGTCAGGATTTTCTCCTGCATGTCAATGGGCAGGCTGTATCTTGGGTTCAGCAGTTTCACCAGCTTGTCTTTGCAGAAATCCTTCTTCACAACTAAAGACTGGAATCTTGGGCCACAGTTCTCCATACACATCTCAAGCAGCTGCACACACAAAAAACCTTTGGTTACACAAAGAATGGGGGGGGGAAAAACCCCACAACTTGACTGCTTTTGTTTCTTTTTGTTTAATTTGTTTCAAGGAGTTATGGGGAAGAGTAGGAATGGATATGAACAGATTACTGCTCACTAGAATGCCTGATGAGGTTACTTCAGGGAAACAGCAGCTCCCTGAGTGCTCTGTTAGACCCACACAGTTCAAAGGAGCTGTGCCAGCCAGACTGACACTGCTTTAAACAGAGAAGCACGGTTACACTTGTTTCTATGTCACAGCAGTTACTGAACACACAGTACCCTAACAGCAGGAAATCTGCCCCCATCTTAAAAAAGTTACTTGTACAGATTTAGCAATAGAATTAATTCACTGCCTAGCACATAGGTACCCTGGTCTGACAGATTCTGAAGAGCTCTGCAAGAGAAGAAAATCAGATTACCAAATGCCTGTCCTCTAATCTGCCCTGTGAGTGAGAGACTAATGATAAAACAGGAAAGAACAAATTCACCAACTTGGAGCACAATTTCTCCATGCATTTCAAAGGTCACATTGATTTGAAACAGATGAGCTGAAATGTTCCAATTGTCAGATTCATCTTCATGAAGGAAGTCTACTTCCAAAACCCTGCTTGAAATGCTTAGAGCAGGATCCCTGCAAGCACTGTGCCTGCCCTATCAAACACAGCAGGATGTGGTAAGGACCTAACACTTCTCCCTGGTACATCTGGAGCTGGCTGATTATAATTCCCATTTTCCAGAAGAGAGGTCAAAAACTGCCATTACAGCCCAGTCACCTGGGACTTGACAGGAAACTGGGGTCAATCAGATCAGGTGCAGAATCAGGAACAGAACTCATCTTGCCTGGCCCAAATCTGAAGATGGATGATGACCCACAGAGGGAAAAATGGTCACTCTTGTGCTTCTTTCTCTTCAACTTCTCTTCATTTTCCCTCCCAATGTAAGAGGGAAGATAGAAAGGTGAAAGTAAAGGGCTGACATTAACAAAAGGCTGCAAAACTTCCTGTGTTTTGAGACAAAAGTTCCCCTGAATCATGTAACAGGCAGGACATACTCTCAAAAGGATACACATATTTAAAGGGATGATACTGTGATCTTGATAAAAGTTGGTTAAATATACTTTCCTATTCAGAGCAGACTACATTTGACTAAGTGAAATCATTTTAGTAACTCATTTTCTAACATCAAGATTCAGGGATTTTTCTCTCAGTGTGATCAGGAACTTACAGGATAACAGGCTTAAGACCAGAAGAAAATATATTGCCAAAATGAAAACAGGGTAGAACAAAGAGATACTGGCAGACTGCTGTGCAAAAAGCTAACTGAAAGATAATTACAAAAACATCTTGGCTCAAAACATTGCTTTTCACATAAAGTACATGAAACATATGCAAATAAGCAAAGTCATTTGCCAGTGCAGTACTTCAAAGATGGTCTGTGTAAAATATTTTCAACCCAGTGCATGGGAAATTTGTTATGCTACTCCCTATTATTAATTCTCTACTTAAGGGACTGAGTATTTACCCGCTAAATGAAAGTACTGAACTAATGGTCTGGATCCCCCACTCGATTATGCCACCCCAGCCCACTCACTCAGGGTAAAACTAAGCTGGTGTAAGAAAAAGAAGAATTTGACTCCATTATTTTTAACTGGACTATTCATGAACAAGCCACTTTTATGCTAATAACACCTTTCACTACAATTTCAATATGGGTATTTATCGTGCAAATAGGGCTCCAGTGCAAATAGGACTTCACAGTCCCAAGCACTTCCACTGGAAGGAACAGATCCAAGCTGGCCAAGCCAACCACTGCTCCACACAGCACAATGGGAACTCAATAGAAACATATTTTAATAACAAAACTGGCAAATTAACTTCAATTAAACCATTAAACTTCCTGTCAATAACAAACAGGATGTGAGAAGTGTTGGAATTGACAGAGCTGCTGTGTTCCAGGATAACTGATCCAAGATATCTGCACTGAGCTAAAAGGGGGGCAAATGGTGTAATCCAAGGCCTCTGGTTTACAGGACTGAATCAGAACTAAAATGATAAAAGGCATCTACAGAGAGCTGAAGCCAAACTGAGGCAGAAACAGAAAAGTGAGAAGTTGGTGAGTACAGCAGAAAGTCAACTATGTTTCCTACCAACAGAGACCTCACTCAGATTTCAGGACTCACTGCTCATGGCAGCCAGGTTTGGATGCAGCTTGTGATGGACACTGCTCAGACCCAAGGTGGCTGCAAGAAAACCCACATGAACATGCTTCTTCGCACTTCTGATTCAAGGGGAACAAGCCTTTAACCCATCCCCAGGATTACACTCCACTGAACACATCCTGATGCCTGCCCAGCCGATGTTTGGAACTGCAAGGTGCCGCTTCCAAGGCCAGCATTTAAACCAAACCGGTAGGAGCAGCTCTTTCAGCTGCCACTCACCAATTACAGTGCAGGGGCTGGGTACACTTGATCAGGGTTCAGCATTTCAAAACCACAGAATTTTCAGAAGTCTTGAGTTTTTCAGATTTCACATTTCAAACACTGAGATTTGGATTTCTTTTGCTCCCGTTCAATGTCCTCTTCTTTTCCTCTTTGCCAGCATATACCATAAAGTATAATAAAATTGAGTAGTACTCTTTTAATTGAGGAGCTGGAGGACTTTCTCATGTTTTTGTTTTTAGATCCTCTGCTTTGTGAAATGTTAATTTAACAAAATAAAATCTGAAGGTCACATGTGCCATGCTAAATTTTTTCTGCATTAGAAAAATTACATGCGATTAAAAGAAAAAGTAGAAATATTCTTAGGGAAAAATACCCTTCAAAATTTAATTCTAAGCAATTACAGGATGGCTTATGTTGGAAGGGACCTTAAAGATCAGCTAGTTCCAACTCCCCTGCCATTCACTAAATCAGGTTGCTAAGAGCCTCATCCAACCTGGACTTGAACACTTCCAGGGATGGGGCATCCACAATTTCTCTGGGAAAATGACTTCCTTTAAAATATTTTCCAACAACGTAATACAGAGGTGAAACAGCAATCTTAAACTTCTTCCCACTGCTTTGAATGCCAGAGTGAGAAGGGTACATTCAATAACAATTTCCCCATGTGCTGTTCAGCTCCTAAGACCTTAGAGGCATCAGAACTGGGGCCCTGCAGCAAACGCTGTACAAAACCAAGGGAGACCTATGGAGGTAACTGAAAAGCTGCCTCACCGTTCACCACATGAACAGAATTTATGCATCTAAGGTCTACTGGTAATAAGAAGTCAAGTAACACACACACAGTCTGTTGCATTCCTGCCTGAAAGCTCTAATCCTCTTCACTCTGATTGTGCAACCTCCAGTGCCAGCCTTGATCTCTCAGTGTTATCAAAGGCTGGGCATGAGGCAACTCCATGGCCTGACACACAAACACCTCCATCCATGTGACTCTACAGGCACTTCAGCAGCTCAGAGCACCTGGAGCCAAGCCATAGCCAGCACATTATACAGCTGGCACTCAGCCTTCTTCCTCCAAGTAAATAAAGAAGCAGCCAAGAGCGAGGAGGAGGAACACACTTTTGAGATTTAACCCATCTCAGTAACAGAATCAGGGCTAACACGTGCAGTCAAGCTGCTTCCATGAAGACTTTCTCACTCCACTCTGTGTGCATCCTCTGGGAATGAGCTCCTTAAGCAGCTTCATTAGAAATATTAAATTCTAGGATGTCAAGGTTGAGTAGATAGAAGTAGATCAAAGTGCACTTCAAAAGAAATGTGGTTTGTAGATCCTTCTTAGTTGTATCTAATGTAGGTAGGAGAGACAATCTGATGTAGAGTCTCAAAAGCTAGAGGACCACATTTACTGTAAGAAACACAGGCACTAACAGTTCATCCAAAAAGAACCCTTATTTTTGCAAAACTCTGGGAGGAAAACAATTTTTAAGAGATGGAGAGTTGCACAGGAAGGGAAGGGCTTGTGTTTAAGGAATTGAAAATTATTACTTTTTTTCCATTTGCAATGAATTGCTGTTGTCATCTGAGCATTTCAAAATGGAAAACAGGAACAATTTCATTAAGGCAATTAAGAAGATAAAACCAGAAGATACAGCACATAGGAAGAGTGATGTGGGAAAGGTAAAAGCCACACATGGCCAACAATGAGGTCATCAAAGGAAAGATTTTACACATGGTAAAAGTATGGCAGTACTGGTAAAAAAAAAAAAAGAAAAAGGAAAGAAGCCAGAGGCAGAGGCAAAGCATAGAAGATCTTATGTAAGATCTAAAGCCAGAAAGAGAGAGAGAGTTAGAGGAAAGGCTGGAACTTATTTAAATAAAAAAAAGTAAACAAGATTAAGGAATACAGGGAGAAGAGCTCTGCAGACAGAAAACAGCAGCTGGGCCAAGAGGATGCGACTGCCTGGCAGGCAAGTTACAGGTGTGCATGGGAGTGGGTGAGGACAGAGAAAGGGGCTGGAACAGGACAGGAACTGCACTCCCAGCTGAACCTGCTGCATGCTCCATCTGCAATACAAACTTCCAGGTCAGTGTGATAAAGTTCTTCCTTGGATACACCTGGAACAAGATCCTTCCCCCACTTCTACATACTCAGAAGCTAAGCTGTAATGTCACCTTGGTTATATCTGCACTGTAAATACCCAGGGAACAGCTCCTAAACCTAAAGCCTGGATTATCAGCAGAGACTGTGTCAGATAATCAGAACAGGACCTCGCTGCACAAGGGCTGCAGGAGACAGACCTGATACAGGGATTGCAGGTACAGTAGAAACCCAGTGTTTCCATTATGCAAACACACAGAACACACAAAAATGTGACTCATGAGACAGTGGAGGAGGAAGCCAGGGAAGAAGTGCGGAAATGAAGTGAGCTGAAGGTCTATATTGACATGTTTAACACAATTATCTCCATCTCTAACTTGTCAGGAGACACTTGGGCAATTGCTAAGCGACCTACAATTTGGCACTATCCATCACCCATCTTCCTTAATCACTTCCCAGCACATCTTGATAATGATTTTACACAACAAATACCAAACCCATGATTAATAGTACTCAAAGTGACGTAGACTGGCCTCTAAAACCGCAAAAAAGGAAATGGTGAAAAAAATACTTTTAGCTCATTAATCAAAGACTAAAATCCTCAAGAGCTTAAAATACAAATGATATGACTCTTGTCACAGTGGCACTATTGGTAGTCAAGAGTAATTCAAGTCAGAAACTCAGGACTTAGGACAGTATTAGAACTTCCTGCATTAACATACTCAGTAAATCTTAAATTGACTGAAATCACAACACCTCTCCAAACCCCGGAGCAGTTCAGGAACACTGTCAGATTCTAGAGGCCAGGTTATGTCAAGTGAGGATATTCCCAGACATGCCAACCTTTAGCCATAACACCTGAATTTCACACAGCTCACCCTGCCTCTTGCCCCCTTACTTAACTCCCCATGGTTACCTTTTCCTTCAAGTTTATCATTTATACGTGAAAACATTTCCTTCTACCAAGCAGGTATCACACATTCCACCATGCTGCACACTGTGCTTAGTTTGACTAACTTAGAAGGTGAGTGAGAGAATGGTCAAATGTAGCTTTTATGTAATATCCCAACCTCCATGTCTTTGGGAGGGACAGCCACTGGAGCAAATAAGAACTATACTACTTTTACACAGAACAAGTGAAAAAAACCAACCCAAACCAGAATTTGCATCATCCAGGAGTCCATGGAATGCCAGCAAACCATCTGATCTGCACTGTGGCAGTGCTGTACACAAAACCAACAAAGACTGAAAACATCCTGGAGAGTTGTGTCAGGGGTAATTTGCATGCCACCTTATCGTTTAGAATGTTTGCCTTCTTAGTGTCTAATTAATATAAACATAGCTGTACTTACAGACAAGGTAAGCCTGATCTCCTTGTGGTTACAGTTTTTTGAAAGCTTCTTCTTCAGTGCTTTAACTGCATCTTTAGGCCTGTGACAAGAAATTAAGGAGGAAAAGTTACCAGTGAAGTTTTCTAGTTCATAACTTCATCCAAGAACCAAAAATACCAAGCTGAGACACAGGACCAAATCCGTCCCTGTGTTTACACCCACATAAACCAGAGCAATTGCCCCACTGATTTCAGCAAAATCTCTTCAGCACTGAAGTAGAGCAACAAAGCAGTGAATCAGGTTTGTTACTGCAGACTGTGCATTAGTCCAGAGACTCGTGCAGAGAAATAGTTATTCTCCTCTGCAAAGTCTGCTCCAAAATAGTATTTTTCACTACTGTACAATAGAATTACTTATTTAGCTTCTGTTGCCATGAAAAGGAATATCAATTGCCAGCTGTATCAAGAGTTGACTGGTACTTTTCAGGTATGATGCAATTAGAAAATATTCTCCTGGGAGTGCTATCAGGAGCAGAGGTGTCATGGATAACTTCCAATCTTATAATTGCAGGATGCACTTAACTCATCTGAGTAATTACCATGGATGGATGGACAACCCATTCCAGCCCAGAGATAGGGGCATTTCTAACCCAGCCATTTTCATTTCTATATATACACCCCATATCTTTTAACTATCTGTGCAGGAGGAAAAGGGTGGAAGATGGTATCGAGCTTATCACATGTGGGAAGCAGTTTTGCCTCATTAATATGGACTATCTATAGTGTACAATTATTAGGGCCAGCCCAACGCTCATGATCAACATAAACAAGATGTCCTAACTTCTCTTTAGGATCTCTCTAGAATCTAAGATGGAGAAATAGGCACAAATACAATGTTCCACTAAGATAAAAATAAGAAATCTTTGTTGAAAACATTTCAAAGTTAATGAAATTAAATGGGTGTTTACCATTACTGCATTTCTTAGTTTGAAGTGCTATACTTCATGAGAAAAAAGAAGAAGGCATTTCTCTATTTTTCTTAATCTTATGTCATACCCAGGCACATCAGTAGAGCATCAAGTGATGGATGGGAGCATGAGAGTGGAGAAGTTTCCCTTGCAGAGAGCTGTACTACAATTCCACTCCTGCTTGCTTCCCTCGCTGAAGCATCTGGAAATGCTCTGGTCAGAAGCTGTATATTGCATTAAAATAACCATTTGCCTAATTAGGTGCAGCAGTTCTGCTGCTCCTACTATCCTGTTACAGATTGTGACTAGTAGTAGCTGCCTAGGAGGAAGTTAAAAGGAGTTCCTCTGCAAGCCTAAGCTGTGCACAAGAGGAAACAGTTTATTAAAAAAAGGCTCTGTTGCATGGAAACTTTACATAAAAACTGAGGGTCAAAGTATGCTGTTGCTTATAGCAATAACCAGAAAGAACTAATTATTATTGACATTCCAAGCATTAAGAGCCACGGGTGAGAATGTGGAATCCAAAACAATGAGAGGAAAGAAAAGTTGATACCTTTGAGGAAAAAAAGACACGTGTGCAGAAAGTAAGCCATTTCTCATCGTCCTGGAGAAAGCTCTTCAGCTAGTGTTAAAATATGCTACTGCTAGAAGTGAGTTCTTACAATGCAATGCTGAAGCAGATCTTACATGAGAACAAGCTTCCTTTTGCCCCCCTTTTACAGGTGGAAACAAGGAAGTTCAGAGCAGCAAGTGGCCGAGCAAACCTGGATGTGGCCATTCAGTGTAAGAGAGCACCTCAGTCCTGGGAGCCCTGGGGGCACACCCGGATGGGATGGATCCCACTGCACAGGATCCCAGCCCTCGCTGCACCCCTGCTGCGGCACAGCCCGGCAGAGACACTGCCCGCTGGGCAACTCGAAGGCAAAAGCCAAGAGTCTTAAATAGTGTTGTAGGCACCCAAGTGCTCAAAGCCATTTTCCAGGTGGGTTTGCAGAGCACCCGTTCAGCCCGATGAGCAGTACAGGTTGTACAAAACACGTCAAACTCAGGTGAGAAACCTCTGTCACCACCCTTCTCTAGCGTGTGTCTACGGGGAAGAACCTCCGAGCCTAATCCCTGAAAGCCCCGATGGCCCCGCGACAGGCAAAGCTTTTCCTTGGGGACCAAAGCTATCTGCTCCCTGCGCTACTTGGTTTCGGGTCACTTAACATCAGCGCCCTGCCCTCGAGCGACGCCGGTGCCACCTCCGCGCCCCGCTGCCCCCGGCCCCGCTCGCTCACCCCTCCTCCGTGGCGTTGATCACGTCGCAGATGTGCATGAACTGTCCCCACTCCTCCGTCTGCAGCGACCCGAGCGTCGCCCGCTCTGAAAGGCCAAGGGGAGCCGCGGGTCAGCGCCCGCCGGGGACAGAGGGGCGGCAAGGGGCACCGCTCCAGGCTACTCACCGACCAGGCTGCCCACGGCGGTGCCGAACGGGTCCCTCGGAGCCTTCCCGAAAGCCATGGCCGCTGCCGGCAGCGTCCCAAGGCTCTGCGGGGCGGCAGCCCCAGCCCCGCCACCGGATCCGGCCGCTCCCTCCCGCCCCGCCGGGCGCTCCCTTCCTGCGCTGGGGCGGGACCGCTTCCAGGTGCTGCCGTGACCCCTCGAGCCCGATCGCGGCACCGCACCGCCCCCGCGGGGCCGCGTCCCAGCCGGGCAGCCCCTGGGCTAGGGCTCCCGCCGACACCCGCCGGGGCTGCGCTCCCCCCGGAGCATCCCCCGGGACAGGGCTCTCCCCGACACCCGCCGGGGCTGCGCTCCCCCCGGAGCATCCCCCGGGACAGGGCTCTCCCCGACACCCGCCGGGACAGGGCGGGGATGCCTCCGGGCCGGGCTCAGGGTCAGCGGCGACTCGGGGCTGGCCGGGGCTGCCCCGTCCGAGGACTCCGGGAGCATAGCCCCGTCCGAGGACTCCGGGAGCATAGCCCCGTCCGGCAGAGCCGCACGGACGGGTCAGCCCCTCACCCCGGCCCGGACCCCAAGCACCCCCTGACCTCCCCGGGTCACACAGCCACGGGCTCACTTTCCTGCCACGGCCCGGATTTAACCTGCGAGCCCCCCGCTCGAAGGCAGCGGTGGCTCAGCCGGCTCCCGGATGGATTTCACAGCTGAATCCACGAGGAACTTGGCGTTTCGTGAGGCAAAGCACCCTCAGAGAAACACCCTCAGAGCCCCTTCTGCTGCTGGTACCACGCTGCACCCCATGTGCAGACACAGTTCAAACCTCTGCACCCACCGCTACGCAGCCCCCGGAGCCCCCTGCTCCTGCAACCTCCCTACCGGTGCTCTCAAACCCCCACGTTCTTTTCTGATCCACACATTTTAAAAGAACACACGCAAAGATCTCAAAGAAACAGGGAAAAAAAAACCCCAACGGTGCATCCAAGTTACACTCATAAAGTCATCCTTTCTATTCTGCAGGAACCACTATCGCGTTCCTCCTTGCCACACACACCTTTCCACGTGTGGGACTTCCTTGCTACAATTACTGTCAACGACTTCCATCGTGTCCCTTCATCACAAGCCTGACTGTATCTCATACCTGTACAATACCTGGGAACGAACAGAGGATGAATGAAAATTAAAATCTCGGCTGTAAGTTTTGTTGGCTGAGAGTTGTAATTATTTCAGTATCAAACACACACGGAATCATATTAAGTAGCATTTGAGTACAGCTTAATGAGTCATACAGTCAGGACACAATATAAGTAAATAAATTATTTGCCTGACAGTAGAATTTAATGGATTAACAAAGCTCTATTTGCACTATGAGAGTTTTTCCTGGGAGGAACTAATCTTACTTTATTTTGCGTTTTGTACAACTCTGTGGCCCCATCTACTGGATGATTTTAACGGGAATGGAGGAGGAAACCACATTTTTTGGTGTACCTGCAAGTATCTCTATGAAAAACAAGTAATCAAAGAACTCTTAGGCAAATTGATCATGTGACATGAATGTAGGAGTCTTTTTCTTACTCAGCCTGTAGTAAATGGGTGGAATTCATCATGAAGCCCAGTGAAGCTCCATTTGAGACTGTTCTAATGAACACATCTCAATTTTCCACACTTCTGTTACCCTGACATTTGGCTAAAAGCCAGACACCAGCTGTCAAAACAGGAGTCCGTTTATTTATTCTTGTTTGCAGAACTTTGAAAGACACCCTCTAAACTTAGGTGTTCAATTCATTTAATCTTTAACACTGGAACTGAAATGAGAGCCTATTTAAATTAGCCCTTGTTAAACCTGCAATGTGAGTCAGATCTTGTTTCAAAGAGCATATTTTATTGAGCTACTCGGAGGAAAAAATTCCAATGAAGCATTTTTTCACGGGAATTTACTGATTAAAGTTACTCATTGAAATCAGCTTTTGGTCTAGATCTGTGAACTCCTAGTGGGCTTCAGGTTCTGCTTGAAACAAACCTCTCTGGCTCCTCAGCCTTCTCAGGGCTGAAATCCTCAGAATTCATGAGTTGGTGGTCAAAGAGTCCCAGGAGAATCCTAGTGCACTCCTTGCAATTTTACTATTATTGCAGAGATAGTGTTACACTTAATTATTACTATTAATGGACATTTTCTGCCTCTTGCAAGCACATAGAGTGTGTTATAAAAAGAAAGAAGGAAGAGGTTAAATAACTTCTCTTTGCAAAATGTTTTGAAACAAAAGTGTTGAGTGGCATAGCTTCTGTCTGCCTCAACTCAGCTAGCATGTATTATACCAACATAAGCAGGATTGTCAATGGAATTTCATTTGTACCAGAGATTTTGATGATGTTGTTATGTCAATTACAAATAAAAAATGCCAAACTGCTATAGCTATGCAGAGATTTTTTTAAATTTAGTTTTGCTGGCTTTACATTTCAGAGTTGTATCTCATTAATTTAGCTTTAAAAATCACACCTTTACCTTATTTAGGTTTCAGTCCTATTTTCAAAGAACCACATACAGAGAAAACATTGAGTGAAATACTTAAAACAGCTGTCATTCATAAACTGATTTATGGTATCGACCTGTACCTGCTTTTACTTGTTATATGAAAATTATAAACCCTTGTGATGATTTTTTGGTTTAAAAACAAGAGATTCTTAAAAAGTCCTTATTCATCAGACATTAAGTGAAGAGCTGCAAAGCATTCTCTTCTCCATCTCCCAAGGGCTGTGTTTACTCTCATTGCCTTCACCAGAAGCCTATTTTAGTGTGACTCTTCCTTGTTATCCAGTACAACAGAGATGCAGTTGGTGGGATTCTCACTGTGGCTCATTAGACCAGATGCTGGTTATGGCCTGTGCTGGGAGCTTTACTTGAACAAACAGCTCCAGGGTTAAATCAAATCCCTTCTGCATCATCTCCATTAGCTCACTGCCTTCAGATAACAGCAAACCTAATCAGGAGCTATTTTGGCAAATTAAATTAATGTTTGGGACCCAGTTGCACTAAGAGCTGTCCCCAAATATCTATTTAAGTAATTACTATTTTATTAAAGAAAAAAAAAAGAATATCCAAATGCTGTTATGTGAGCAGCACATTTAATTTGCCTGTGTAGAAAAGGAACAAATCTGGCAGTGCCAGAGGGAGGTAGAGGCCTGCAGAGGGCAAACTTGGTCAAGGAATCTCCTCATTTTTCATGCAGCAGCTACTTGAAGTGAAGGGTGGCTTAGGAAAATTCCTCCTCAGCCATGTTGGGTTTTCTCTTTTACACACTGAGCTTCAGATGCAGCTCATTAGCACTGCAATGCTGTCTTGCAATTTGAAATAATAAAACAAACAAACAAACAAACAAACCTCAGTAAATGCAATGCCAAGCTCTCAAAAGGTAGGAGAGGGTCAGGGATGTGGCATTTTTGTGGATGAGAGTCAGGTTTTCTCCCTCTTGACTGTGCTGCATTTCCCCGATCACATACCCTAAGCAGCTCCCACTGCCCTGGGACTTCCAGGTGAAGTTGAACAAATCTGTATTTCTCCCCCTCCTAAAACACTGAGAATTCCAATGTATTTTTTTTTTTTTTTTTAATGACACACTGCAGTAGTCTCAGCTAATTTAAAACTAAAATCATGTCTACCTGTTGCCTTTCCCTGGTCTTAAAATTAAGAATCAAACACGGTTTAAGGGAAAAGGGGTTTTTACCTTGGTATTTATTTGAGGATCCTTAAGGTGCACGACTTTGTCCAGGTGGAATGCGCCAAAATGCACACTGAAATGCACCCAAAATGCACCTGAAATGCACCCTGAAATGCACCCAAAATGCACACCACAATGCACCCCGAAATGCACCCCCGTAATAGAGCGCAGATACGTTTCTAGACCTCGCAAAGCAGCGGACTATCAAAGATTCCCCAGTGAGACGCTCACATGAATGGCGTGGTACCCCCGTCCCGAGGAATCCCCCCCGGATGGGCCTGGCGTAGCTTACAGGATTCTGTTCTAGAGAGGACCCTGGTTCCTCAGGGTAGCACGGGACCTTCTGACCCCACCTGCGAGGCCTCCAGGATGTTTGGTCTCCTGGCTTCATGGAATACTAGGACTGTGCTAAAATAGCCAGCTTAAGGAATTACAGACATGCGTCCTAAAAGCACTGGGATACATAAAAGCTCTATAAAAGGGTATATAAAAGGTGTATAAAAGAAAAGGCAAAAAATCACCATGGCATCAGACCGAGGCTAGAGTCTTGCAGAAAATAAGTATTTTGCATCTATTCAAGGGTTTATTTTTCTGGGTTTTGTTTGTTTGTTGTTGGGGGTTGTGTTTGTTTGGGGCTGTGGGGGTTTTTTGGGGGTTTTGTTTGTTTGGTTTGGGTTTGTTTTTTTTTTTTTTTTTTTCAGTTGGCTTTTTTTTTTTTTTTTTTTCAGTTGGCTTTTTTTTTTTTTTTTTTTAGTTGGCTTTGTTTTTTTTTTTTTTTGTTCAGTTGGCTTTGTTTTGTTTTGTTTTTTTAAAGATATTACACATTACCTCCCTCTGGGATTTTACCCTCACAATGTGGTGTTAATCCAAAAACTTTCCTCTCCTCCCTTTCAGGAAACAATTCTCGTTTTTCCTTGGATCAAAGCTGGAGATCATATTCTGTTGTATATTCAGGAAACTTACCTAAGCCTTTTCTGAAGTTCACCTTCTCAGAGACAAAGCTGCATCATCCAGTTCCCTGAGCTTCTTTCCAGAGGCGTATTTTCCTCTAATGGATTCTACGTTTATAAAGAAATTATGAAATTATTATTATACTGCAGAATATGGTGAGTCTTGACTTAAGTTTCCTGTAGGAGGTTAACTATTAAACATATTTTACCCACTGGAAGGTAGAATCCCCAGCTTAACTCTCACAGGAAAACTTACAAAGAAATAAAGACTCCCTTAATCTTAAATTACAGGAATTGTAGGTAGTTTTCCCATTAATAGGATGCTACTGCTATATGTGTATATATATATTCATATAAATATATAGATATATCTACTGCTGCACAAAAACAAGCTCAAAATTAAATATGAGGTATGAACTTGATAATTCAGATTTATAGCAAACTACCATATGAGAAGTTGGGAACTTTTCTATCATCAAAGGAAAGTGGCAAACAAGTGGTTCTGATTTAAGCTAACAATAAAGAATATGTGAATTAGCCAACCTTCTCTTTGCATTAGAGGCTACCTAAAGAAGTTTATTTTGTAGGAGATCCTTTGGGAATTTGGACAGTTGTAAAACACACTTGTCCAATTAAATCAGGAGTGCTTTTTGAGTTACATGGCACTGGTGCACAGCAGGACACTCAGGTTACACATGGTACACATTGCTGTGTGCTACAAGTTTAGTTTAATTTTGTTTTCAAATTATTTAAGTTCATGATAAAAATGTCTTACATCTCACTCCAAGCTGCAATATAAATTTCTCTGCCTTCAGCAAGCAAGCTTGAGAAAGCTTAATCTGTGCACTTTTTAAAATTAAAAAATTACTTGATAAATGATGAGATCTTCAGATCGATGTTTTCATCTTTAAGTGTGCTGAAATTCAATAAAACTACAAATATTTTTGTCTGCTGTTCCAAAACAAAACAAATCAGCCAATCTCCAAATCCTTACATATCGAGTATGTGGTATAAGAACTTAAGCTACAGGAGTCAACAAGCATCAAAGCTGAATCAAGCTGGTATTTTCAGTACCAGCAACAATCTTGATTAGTTGGGCACCAATGCAATTATCAGTGTGGAAATCAATTCTGGAAGAAACTAAAATCCTCAATCTTTGCCCATTAGCAGCAGGTATGGCCTTTACCAAGGAGTTCATTTTTCTCTTCATGACACTCCCACTGCCCCTTGAAGTGCAAAACATCTCTCAGTAAGAGCTTAGTTCAGCACTGCTTCTTCTCATTTTCTTAGTGCTTAGAGAGAAACAATAACTAAACTCAGATCCTTTATAGAAAATAATTTTTAGGCACTGCATCCAAATTAAATAATCTCAGCAACATTTGATTGCCCACAAATAGATGTGCTGGCTACTGGAACAAACATCCAAAAGCTTCATGGACTGGCAGAAACTCATCACCCACAGAGCCCTAGTTCCAATCCAAGCCTCCTCCAAGCCATGTAGTGCCACACTGCTCACATGGCCCCTTCCTGTCCTAATTAACCAGGAGCCTCAGCTGAGCTCTCTGCTGGATTTTAATTACAGCATTATTAATTCATGGGGAAAAAAAAAAACCTGACAGATGTTTCAGGTTGGTTGTAGCAAATTAAAAGGCAGGTGCTTGGCAGAAAAACTCAGGAATGATTAAACAAGTGAGTGGTGGAGGTTTAGCTGCTTTTCAGTGAGCAGTGCTCATAGTAGCAGTTACTCTTCTGCAGTGCAGGGGGACTTCTCAGCATAAAAATAACAATTGCAACAGATTTGGCTCTGGTTTTTAAAAAAGCTTCTAAATGTGTGTTCTTAATTTGGATTTTAGCTTTTGCTGGGGTCCTTTTGCTCCTCTTTCCTCCAAAAATAAAACCCACTATTTTTTAGGTTGTTAATTTAAGAAAAATTGTGTGATGGCAAGGTAAACAATGGAATTTGTTGGTTACTCAGCAATTATTGTTACACTGAGCATCTCTCATGAAGAAAAACACTGATTTTCATCTCTTATAAGGGATAACAAATGCTGTCATAACTTTACTAATAACTTCAATTGCCTGACAAAGCAGTTTCAAAACAAGTTTGAATGAAATAAATGCATTACAGCAAACGCAGGCAGGGCCTGAAAAGATATGAAGGTCAGGATATTAAGGAAAACAAGAAGAAACTAGCGCCATGATTCTGAGTTTTCCATCAATTATTCTGTTCCATGGGAGTCTTTATCTGCAGTCTCAGTGAGTCTCATCCACTGAGAAAAGAGGCTTTCAGTAGACAGTGAGGTCATTTGGATGCAGGTTCTGTCTCTGTTGTGGTTTTCTGCTCGGGAAGAAAAAGTTACAGGGTTTGTATGCTTTGTGTTTTATTTTTTGTTTTGTTTTTTTAAACAGAACATACATATACAATTTATGGCTCGATCCTCTTCAGAAATCATTTTGTGCTTTTGTCATGTGTTAGTTCCATATAAAAAGGAGAAAGTGTTGGGATTCCCCTAATGTTTCTGTTTTTTCTTTAACAAAACAACAATTTAAACGGTGCTTCTCATCCAAGTGTATCCAAAAATTATTCAAAGACAAAAAATCATTAGGTTTCATTTAGAGCATGCAGAACCAGATACACTAACAATTTCAGAATTAGAATTTTGGACAGTTTTGATTTTGACAAGTCAGTATTTGCTCATCAGAGGTGTTTTGTTGGAAAAATTTCCCATCAGCTGTAGGTTTTATCACACATTAATTGCCTCACAGCTAGAAAGTGAAAAACCCAACCCAAAACCTCTTTCTACTAGTGGAGGCAGTTATGGGGACCTGCCAAAAGATCCCACTTGAAAGGCAGTGACTTTCCCACTATTGGAGAGCAGGATGTAGAGAAAATTTTGCAACTTGTTTACTGGAGAGAAACGGTCATATATCTGCCAGTTAATAGAATAAACAAATAAATGCAGATTTTAATGCTGTAACTCAGTGAAAGATGAAGAACATCTTTCCCTGTTTCTAAGGGAGGCAAATGTTCATCTGGGTTCTTAATCTGGACACAGAAACAAAGGCTGCTTGTGGTTGGACTGAACCTTCTTCTGAGTAGGAAGGATTCAGATTTCTTTAACTTCCACCACACCTGGGCACGGTCAGTGCAGGTGGCTCTGACCTGTGGGGCTGCTACACAGCCCCAGCTGTTAATCTGGGGCTCACAGATTAACACATGTGGCCTAAATGGAGATTTGTGGCACTGTCACCTCTGTGCCACCCTGAGCCTGGAGTTTGTGGAGCAGAGGAACACACACATTTCTCGGAGTCCCTCTGCACTGCAGGTTTATAGAAACTGTTCGGCAGTTACCTGTCATGGAGCCTGAGCTCACTGAAATGAACTTCAGTAAGGAGAGAAACTGCAGAATCCTCTGTGTCAGGGTGGAATTAGTGCTAGTTGCTGCTCTGAAACTTAAGGTCAAGATCTCTGAATCTCTGTTCAGCACAGCTGTAAACCTCAGAATACACTCCCTGCTTTGGCTGCACCTCCACACTGATGTTTCTGGCAAACAGTGCAGTACATTTTACCCAGGGAGCTGCAGCACTGGTGTTTGCAAGTGCAGCTACAAGTAATTTAATGTTGTGTGAAACAATTATCGTTATGTCTAAAAGGCATAGTTCACATGCTGCAGGAATCCCACTGGTACTTCCAACAGCAGAGGATGGTTTGGGAAGCACTGTGCACGCTCGCTCTAGGACACAGCACAAGTTCTGTAGACAGACTGGAAATTTCTGCTTGTCTGTACTTCATCTTTCACCACAGCTATCTCTGGGTAATGATGCAGTAATGTCAGCAGTGAAGGGTTTTTTAAATGAAATATTTAATACAGAAAAGTATCAAAATTATTTGATTATTTGCTTTTCCCACCACCACAATCAATACGTCAGAGGTCTTCCCATACTAGACCATCACACCAAGTCTGCTGCTTCTTGCTAATGTGGTCACTCCTGAAAACAGGCAGTTCTTCCATCTTTTCTACTAATTCAGGACACTCATTTTTCCTTGCAATGAAACTCATTTATATGCATTCCCTACTTCTGTTCTTATGAGCAGAAAGACTCGACAGTACCCATAGCTCTGCTCAAAAAGAAATGCAGAGTTGAACTGTACTTCTGGCCTCTCAGCTTAAGAGAATCACAATCCTTGGCTTTGCACTGATGTTTTCTAAGCACCACTGCTGAATTTTGGTAGGGATTCACACATCCAGTGGATAAGGAAAGATGGCTGGGGCTCTCCCTGCATGTTTGGTTCCATACAAAGCCCAAAGCCAGGAGCTATCCATGGTTTGGTGCAGGTTGTTCTCATCACTAAGGACAACCCCAGGCTCACACTGACACACTTGATAAATCACTGTCTTCTGGCAGCCCTACTTTAAGGAGCTTTTGAGATCCAGCAATAAGTAACTCAACTATAAATTGCCACACTTCTCTCAAGTTGAGATTTTGTGTCAGAAAATGCTCCTGAATAGTCAAAGTGGTTATTATTACCTGTCATGGGTCAAATGGGAAGAAGGAGAGAAGATGAGAATGAAGAAAATGCTATGAAGTGTAACAGGAAGCAAATAACTTTTTAGCTCAGGGTGAGAAGTCATTTGATAAGGCAGCATCCTGCAGGAGAGAAGCATGAAACTTATTTCCTGATGTACTGCATGCATGCTCACACACTCACCTTCCTCAGATACTTGTCCACCGGTAATTCTACAGAATTTGCCCCAAAACATTTCTCTCATTTCACAGAAGGCCCACCATACATTCCTTACTTGATTTAATATTTCCTCGCCTTGTTTCTCAGTTACTTTTGACCTCTAGAATCTTTGCCTGGCCCACTTCTCCACCCTTTCTTGTGGCAGAACATTCCCCAAAATGTTTTCCATTCACTTATTCCTGGAACTATGTCCACAATAAAGATTTCTTCTGTAATGAACTGAAACACAAAGCTACCAAAAAGGCACTGACACCACTGCTTTATGACCAGTTGCTTACAGAGCACCTACACCCAGTCTTTACATCACTGCTGTGGAAGTGCCTGTTCTGCAGTCTTGTCTGCAGGGCAGACCTTTCCAGACTGGCATATCTGCACACAATTGCCCCCCAGACAGCTATACCTGTATGGATCAGAGATCAGACCATTACCCCTGAAGACCTCAAACCTTCCCACTGAACTCACTTGTAACACACTCTGGTGCTCAAGCTCCCAGCAATTATAAATGACAGCACCTATCAATTTTAGCTGCTTAGATGTTCCCCATTGCTACAATAACTGAATGCTTTACAGTCCTTAATCCACTTACCTTTCAATCCCACATTGAGGTCCTGAAGCAACAATAGGAAGATTAAATGTTGGAGTTGTTAATTTCTCCAAAGTCCCTCTTCTGATGCCTGTTTCCAGGGAACTGATGCTTGAAACATGCTCTCAGCTGTGGCTTGACCAGAGACCAGAAAATTTTGCTCCCGTGCCTGCCCACAAAGTCTTTTGTCATGACTGAACTGAATTACTTAGCCCCTAATTTCCACCTGCCTTCAGGAGCAGTAAGAAACTGGTGCTCTGCTGTTGCTGTAAACAGGAACAGAGGATTCTCACTGGAGATATGGAGAGTTATGCCTTCTTTCATAGAATTGGCTTCCTAAAGCACATAGAAGGTGAGGTGCTGAGGGTGCCTCCTTAGTATGCAGCCTCTGTGTTTTTAATTCTGCACTCCATCCACTGAGCCCTTCTCTCTCAAGCATTGTGTAGGAAGTCTGAGCATCATTGGGATTTGAACTTTCTTTGCTACCCTTACCTTACCCTAAGGTTTGAAAACCCTTGTTTTTATCTAGATAGAAGGAATTTGGCCAAAGTTACACAAGAGACCTGTTGTAAACTAGGGCCTCTTATATCTTAGAGGAGCAGCCTGACTGCTGCTTTCAGAAGAGCTTTGGTACATTTGAGATGGATTGGTCAATAGTTAACTCCTGTAAGCACGAGTTAACTATTAAGAGTCAGCAAATGTTAATCACAAGCTCAAGAAGCAGGATGCGCCTTAGCCTTGTCAGGGTGAGATAAACACAATGAACCTTGTCAAGATAAGAGGAACAGAACCTGTTGAAATCAGCGCAGAAACCGCTGAATCAGCCAACGAAGGGCTGCGCACGCTCCAGAGAGAAAGGTGAGACGTGCACTGTGAGGAAGAGCAGCGGCCTCCATCAGAAAGGCCCCCAGGGAAGACGCACAGCCTTCCTCAGTGCGGCCACTGGGGTACACAGCACCTGCGTGGCACTGTGCTAATGATATCAGCGACTTCCGAGAAGAATTTGTGTAACCGCTCCCATCCCAAGGAATGCAGTGAATATGCATGAGTGTAACCACGTACTGTGCTCTGTGCAGTGCTGTGTGTGCGTTGGGAGGAGCGATCCCCCACGCCCTGAATAAAGCAAATGCCCGCTTCTCTGACTCTGTCTCTCAAGTGTCTCTAGACTCGGTCTGGAGCGATTCACATGATACCAGCTAAGTGGCTCAATGACTATTCTGTGGATTACCAGAGGGCAGATTAACTGGAGGCTATTGAATTTTTAAAACATAAAATAAATATCTCCTATAAGCTCTTAACAGGTTTCTCCTAGCAAGGTTTTGAGGAATTTCCACCTTCCTAATTCTGCATGGGTATAAATGCACAGAAATTGATAGTACATGAACCTACCTAGTAGTAGAGCAGAGCTTCATAACATTACTTAAGGCTAATGAAAGGCAATGTCATTCCTGACATCCCAGATAAATCATGTTTTCCATTGCTATACACAAATGGACTGGAATATAGTTAGCATTTAGTCTGCTAGGCAAGAATAACCTCAGCCCCTTTCAAATTGGAAATCTCTAACCACCCACGAACGACAAGATGATGTGCATTTACCATCAATTTTCTGACTTTGTGGGGAACGGGGACTGAGAGCAAGGCAGACAGAACCTCTCATGCAGTGCCTTGTTACTTACAATTTCTTTACTGTGACTCTGTGCCTAGCCCTCAGCTGAACCACATCCCTTTCAGCTGCAGCTGATAATGCAACACCCACAGCTCAAGGTCACTACCTGGAAATTGGTGCTTGTTTTTAACCGGGCTCACTTGAATGGTATTAAGCTTCAAGTGCTGCTCAGTCTTAGCTTTGATTTGGTTAACAATGCACCATCATCTTGTGAACGGGGCACTTAAGCCGCAGTTAGACCCTGCTTGTTCCCGTTGCTCAAATCAATTGCAGAAAATGTGCCATATTGTCAGCAGACTTTTGAATACAGATGTGTTTACCTGCACACCAGCAAGGTGATCGCTGGTTTCTCAGTGCTTCTCATCAGCTCTAGCTTTCTAAGTAACTCCTGCGGCAATAGAATACAGATAAATATAATAAATATAATAAAGGAAATTTATTGCAACAACCTGAAATAGCAGTGCCGAGGTGAGAGGCACAGATGCAGCACACAGCACACTGGTGGTCCTGAGACTGCCCCTTGGAAGACAAAAAAAGAGGAATCTTTCCACTGCTCTTCTTTTAATCCTTTTATTTCTGAGGCCTAAAGGGAAGCCCACTAGAGCACAGCTAATAAAACCTCTTTAACCACTGCGTGGCTGGTGGAGCCCTCACACACACCAGGAAGGGAAGCTGCTACAAGGACCACCCCAATACCCTGCTCGTGTTCACTGACACCTGTGTGAGGGGATTCGCTCCAAAGCCTCTCTGTTCAACAGAGACCAAGACCTTTTTGTCTGCATACTAAAGCTACATTTAAAACCCCAGCTTGATTGCAAAGTGAAAGAGCCAAGCCCTGTGAGGAAACAGTAATGACCTTTGCTGGTGCACAGTTTGCTTTGCCCAAGGATGTTTAACTTCTCGATTTAGTCAGTCAGTTTGGACAACTCAGTTTGCCAAGTCCTTTGTAATTTCCCTTTTCCTTATGAACACAGTTAATACTTAGCTATCAGCTGAGTCAATCTTTATTCCCCTGTAATTTTTTTTCAGTTTGTTCCATATTTCTAATGACTGGTTGTAAACATACATTCCACAGAATGATTTTATATTTTTAACCAGAAAATCTTAGTGCTTAGTCCTTTTCCTTTTTAAAAATAAACTTATCAGGGGTTTAATTTTGATTAGGACCATCATCCAACAAACCTCTATAACTAGTCAGTCATTCAGTACATTCTCTACATTCACAAATAAAAATGTTTTGCTTAATGTGTGCTTTATCTAATGTAAAATGAATTTTTTTTAGTCAATACACATTTTTGTAGCTGGGGGAAGCACTGCTGCACCTCTTAGGAGTTACACTTCAGATCTTCACAAGTTCTTCTCTGGGGATTGAGGAGTCTTTAGACTATCCTCAGAAATCACAGCTTTTCCTCAGGATCAGGCATCACGTGAAATTGTGGGATATCCATGAGCTTGGTAACATGGAAAACTCTCCAACCTTTCAGCATTACCAATGATTTTCCAAATATTTCTCTACATTCCTGACATCAAGGTAAGAACAGCAGCCCTTCACTACTAAAGAATATTTTAGGCTGACTGGCAAAGCATTAGGAAATACAATCCTGTTGTGCAGCACCTTCTCTTCCTCTCTTAATGCACTGGGACTACCTCCAAATATAGACACATCCAACTCCTAATCAGAAATGGTATTTGATGGCCCAGAATTACTTACCAGGACTCTGTTAAATCAGAGATAGTGCAGTGCAAGTTATGAAACCAGGATGCAGGAGCCAGGACTCTTGGGCTCTTTCTTTAAAGCTGGCTTGCTGTGGTCTCAGGGAAAACAGAAAAAAAATAATCACTCACTTCTATGATGCAATTTACTCATCTGAAAAAATGAGATAACTTCACTGATCTACTTCACACTGTGTGAGTCCTCAATAATACTTGTGAAACAATACAGTGATCTCTTGGCAAGAAGTGTTCTGATGGAGCCCAAATGTCAAAAATTGTTTTCAAATCAGGGAGTGAGTGAAAAGTGTGCACCAGACAGACATGGATGGTGCTGTGGTTATTTCCACTATGATGCCTCTCTTACTGTTTCATCTCCTTTACGACCTATTTCCGGGCCTATTTTGATGAGTTAGCATTGCCTAATGCTTTTTTCCTCCCTCCAAACTTTCAGATGTCCTCCTTAACCCTGCTCACTTTTCAAGTTTTTTTCCTCTCACAACCCGCTCATGAATTGCCTTGGCAGTGAGTAAAGTGTAAGTACTTTCAGAGTATGGCTCATGGTTCAGTGGCCATCAGCAGATGCTGTCAGAGCTGATACCCTTCAGCTGGGAGGGAGCAGCAGCTTCACTCACGCCATCCCTCACCTGCTGCAGGGCTGGACGGGAGCCAGGATGGAGCATTCCCAGGCCAGGCCACTGCCAGGAAATTTTATTCATGAGGCTTCCCACTGGCCATGAAATTTGAGTACCCAAATAGCTGCGATATCACACATTGAGGAAAATAATCAGCTTTAGAAGCAGCTCAGTGTGCAACTGGAGGAGTTGTGGTTGCTCAGGTACACCCCCAGGGCTGCCAGAAAGGATGGGGCAGACTTTAGGTGAGGACAGGAAAATGAAGGATCATTACTGCTGTAAAATCTAAAAACATGGACAACCACATCTCTCTCCCTCTCCTTCTACAGCATGCTAGAGAACTAACTAAATTTCAGAAGTTTAATACCATACTTGAGTGTTGAACTAGAGCCTCTGAAATACAGAAAAAAAGGTCCTGTTGTATCACTGGGTGCTTTCCTTAAATCTCCTTTTTTCCATAAGCCATTAAGAACTTACCATCAGCATGTGGTTTAATCCTATTAAAATTAACTGAGTTTAGGCATACAATTTAGTCATTTAGATTCCTAAATGGAAAAAACCCAACTTAAATTCTTAAATGAAAAAAACCTAACCCCAAAACTTGTTTGTTCTCCTGCTTCATCCATATCCCTATGCAAGCTCTACATGGTAAAAGAACAACTGTCCCATAAACAGAAACATGAAAAGGAACTAAAATTCTTTTAGATTGATCTAATACTGTATTTGTTTAGAACTTCCTGATGATTCCAGCTGCTGCTGCTGACTAGCAGGTCTGTTCCAGGAAGGCACAAACCTGCTATGCAAAAGCAAGTGCACGGTTACAGTGCCATGTCCTTTCACACATTCCTGCTGGAAGTCAAATCTAGTGGAAGATTTACTTACTGTGCACAGCAGGGTACTATTCAGGGGTAGAAATTCCTGATATTTCTTGCATTTTTCAAATAAATGGCAGATTTAACCACTTTGATTAATACACATTTGGGAAAGAAGTCATCTCCACATGCTTCAGCTGTATGAGTAATGAAAAGACATGTGAAGACACTCTTCCTCAGAATCCTGGCAAGAACTTCAGGCTGCCTTTTCCTCTTCCCCGTGTCCCACAAGGTCATTCCACTCTGCAGTCCTCACACAGCTCCTTCCACAGGCAGCAGCTCCTCTTCCAGCACTGCCACATGCTGCAGCTGTGAATGACTGTCCCTTTTATTCTGATTTTTGGTTATGTCTATTTGTCTTTTTTTGAATAGTAAGTAAGTATCTGGCCTGTGGTGCAGTATTTTCTGCCTGCTTTCAGTCCTTTTTAATGCCTTTAAGGTGCTGTGGAAACAATGATGATTTTAGCCAGTAGATTTTAGAGAATAAAAAAACAATCCACAGTTATCAAATGCTCAACAATTCTCTTTAAATGCTGCTTGAAATCAGAGCATCTACTTTTATTTCAAAACAAATTTCCATCTAGAAAATCTTGTATTTATGAATAGGAAAATGCTAGAATTGAAAGCAATGCTTCATTTTTCCTGCTCTAGGTGAACCTTCTTCAGAGGTCTCTTCCAACCCCAACCATTCTGTGACTGTTGTGAAATCAATCCTATTCCACGAAAGACAGGAAAAGGCTTCAATTCAGAGCCAAAACCAACAGTTGGAAAACGAGTCTCAAGTGAGTCCACGTGGAGTTCTGTCCGTATCTGGGGCCAGCGGGACTGTGGAATTGCAGAGCTCCACGCTGCACTCCCAGCCTGTGCTGGGCACTTCTGCCAAACCAGGCTCAGATGCAGCTTTTGGAACTTGAATTGGCATCTTCACACAGAGCTCTGCAGGTCTGTGGGTGTGGAACAGAGTGGGTCAGAGAGCTTTGTTGTACTCCCCAAACAGCTGCATCTTTTTCTTGAACCCGGAGAGCTAATTTGGTGAAGAAACAACTGAAATAGCCAAAAAGCAGAAAACATCTGTGGCACTGGACCTGGTTTCCAGGCTTCTTACAGTGATTAGTGTTGCTCAAAGCAAGATGTGCAGTATATTGCCCCTTACTTGCTAAGGGGAACTGCATTTGGTGGGGAATTTATGTCCAGACTAGGTTATTTCAAACTTCAGACACTGTGTGTTTCCTTTGGAATGTTTGCTTTGTGTTGGTTACCTGTTTTTCTTATTACTCAATACGCAGTTACAGAGTGTGGGTGCAGGAGGGTGGAGGGAAAATCCCACAAAGAAAAGGAGCTGGAGACTGCATTCACTCCACCTCATTTTCCCTGTGGCACTGCAAGTGATCTTCTGTTTCTGACTTCCACCTCCTGATACAGACTGAAGAAACAAACGGAGAGATGGTAGTTGTGGAACTTAGTGCAGTACTGAAGAATCCTAAAGTGAGGAAAATGGTTTTACGATCCCTAAAAAAGAGAACGGGAGCTGAAGATGCAAGAGGAAGCAGGGACTGACTTAAGAGACCAGACTGGCAAAAATCCACTTAGAGTGACACATTTAAACTGCATTAAAATAAGTAGGAGCTCCTCCAGCTCTAGCCTAGAGATGGACCACAGGGGCAGACACTTGTTTTCCCCTTGGCATAAGAAAATTAATATTGATTCTGCCTTACCCCTGCTTTTAGTTCTGCTGAAGTACTGACAGGGCAAATTCAGCTTTACTAGAGCAACAAGAAGAATTTAGCAACAAAGTTAATACAGAAAGGTGATGAAAGATAAAACTCTTTCATGCTTTAAATTTATTTGAAACGTATTTGAAACACACATGGAATTTTTCTCTAGCCTATGACATCCCACAAACACAAGTAAAACCTTCCTGAAAAATTTCTGGATGAGTGCACCGAAGAAAGCATATATCCAAACAGCTGGCCAGTGGGAGAAGAATAAGGCCAGACACATCTCCTGGTTTTGTAACAAAGACCAGAAACATCACATTTAATTTCAGATCTCCTTGTTTCAATCAACTGCTTTTCCTCTGTGCACATGCTTCCTCTGAGGGCTTTCCTGCTAAGAGTCTGCATCAGCAGCTTGTCTTTAAGTCTGCATCGAGCTGTTTTTTATAGTAGTAAACACACTTGGAAGCTACAAAGACAGTGTGTTTCTTGCTGCCCTGCTTATCAGTCACAGCCAACAATTTATAGCTGCACTTGAAAAAAATTAAACTAGTACATGTTCTAAATAGTGCAGGAGTGAAGTGATTCTATTCTAAGGGTTTGGCACAAAACCTGGTTGTGAGTCAGGTAAGCTGAAAAACTACTGCATCTCAAGTTTTGGAAAAAATTTTAAATGACTTACTGGGTTTCAGCCTTCAGTCTCAGGAAAGTCAAAAGCTGCTGTGTTAAATTATCCACACGAAACAGGATGTGCTGAATTACTTTCATATTAGAACAGAAGCTCCATTATTGATGGGGCTACAGACCCTCAGGCTGACCCTTTTACTTCTTCCAAAATCTAATTCAGATTGCCCCGTGAGAGGGACCAATCTGATTTT
>VXAD01013796.1:949675-1176791 GCA_013399195.1 Dicrurus megarhynchus | reverse complement strand
ATATATATATATAGTAGTAAAGAACTGTTATTCCTATTCCTCATATCTTTGCCTGAAAGCCCCTTAATTTCAAAATTATAATAATTCGGAGGGAAGGGGGTTGCATTTTTCATTTCAAGGGAGGCTTCTGCCTTCCTTGGCAGACACCCATCTTTCAAACCAAGACAAGAACAGAGTGAGTTCCCTTTTGTGACTAAAGGTGTGGTTCCACAGAAATTAAGGCTGATGAAAGCTTGGGCTGCTGTAGTTTCACATTTTCTCCTCCTACAGCTGCATGTTTTCCCATTGTCCCTCTTTTTGGTAATACCATTAATGCTGCAATCTTGACCCTGTTTGCCAAGAAGGCCAGTGGTGTCCTGGGGTGCATTAGGAAGAGCATTGCCAGCAGGTTGAGGGAGGTGATCCTGCCCCTCTACTCAGCCCTGGTGAGGCCACACCTGGAGTGCTGAGTCCAGTTCTGGGCTCCTCAGGACAAGAGAGACATGGAGCTCCTGGAGCAGGCCCAGCAGAGGGTGACAAAGATGATGAGGGGACTGGAGCATCTCTCTTACAAGGAAAGGCTGAGAGAGCTGGGCCTGTTCAGCCTTGAGCAGAGATGACTGAGAGGGGACCTCATCCATGTCTGTCAGTATCTGGAGGGAGGGTGTCAGTGGATGGAGCCAGGCTCTGCTCAGTGGTGCTGAGCAATAGCACAAAAGGCCATGGGCACAAACTGATGCACAGGAAGCTCCAGCTGAACATGAGGAAGAAATTCTTTACTGTGCAGGTGACGGAGCACTGGAACAGAGACGTTGTAGAATCTCCCTCACTGGGAGAACTTCAAGAACTGTCTGGACACAATCCTGTGCCATGTGCTCTGGGATGAGCCTGCTTAAGCAGGGAGGTTGGACATGATGACCCCCTGTGGTCCCTTCCAACTTGGCCCATTCTGTGATTCTGTGACCTTGCATTCATGATGCAGCACAAGACAACACTTCTCACTCAGTGAACAAATGGGTGGAAAGAAGGAAATAGCTGTAGTCAACATCCAACTTTTTAAGAATGGATAATGGCATCAATACCTAAAAATTGGCTGAAGTACAAAGGCTACTATCAAAAAGTGTTTCAAAAACCAAAATGAAAGGATGAAACAAAAGGACTTTGTCCTTGGCAGAGTTGAGAAAGGCATCCAGGGTCGTTGTACCGTGAAGCATGCAAAAAAGAACAAGGAGGATTTTGCTAGGCAATGATGGATGAAAAAGTCACTGTCAAAGCTGGTTACTACACTGGTACTGACCACTGTGACCATTGCCAATGACAAATGTCACCTGTGCACAGGAACAGCTTCATGCATGTACACTGCAGAGGCTGTTTGGAGGGATAGCGTCTACCTGCATCCCTGAAAACACATAAGAGGTGTACTCACCAGCACTACTGATCTCCAGGCAAAGCCCAATCTGTTCAGCAAGTCTCAAGCACAAAAGCTGAATTAAAGAGACATATGCAAACTAAATTTTAGAAGGGTAGCAGCTTAATAGAGGGTTATGAATGTTTTCTTAGCCAGAAGTAAGGCAGTACTGCAGTTCCTCACTAGGAAAAAGCTGAGCAAAATTACTTAATTTGTCTCCTCTCAGTGGGAAATAAAATGAAACAACCCCAGAAGAAAGTTAACTGTAATAGTGGGGGAGATAACTAATCAGTTCAGTTTTGACTTGTATTATATCAGCCTTTCAGCCACCTGTGTCTGTAAGGACTGCCAACTCCAGTGCCTTACATCTGCAGGAGGCATTTCATCTGGAGAAGGTTTGCAGTTGGCGATAGGTGAGAGGTCAGAAAATTGGTAAATTATGTACTTATGGCCTAGAAATATGAACCAGCAGCAAATTAGGGAAAATTTTACCGCCACGAATTCTAAAAAGGGCTTCACCCAACGCTATAGATTACTAAGGAGTGTGAATCGTCAGCACCTCAAGTGTTTGAGGACTATGAAGGAAGTGTTGAAAGATAAGTGGTATGCTTCAGCAAAACTGAATGTGTTCATATCACAGAGGGAAGCAATATAGATCCTGGGCATGGTATTCAGGAGACAGAAAGCAGCTGAATTTAATGTGTGAAAAAGCAAACCTTTTCTTTGGAAGACAGAAAAACGTCTTTCCTGAGGCACAGATAGGATCTCCCTGAGGGATCTGTGTTATTTCAGTTGGAAAGAGGCATTTGGGCAGAGAACTGAGTTCACTGGGATGGGAAACTTCCATAATGACTTTTCTGAACAGAGTTTACTTTTGTCTTATCCCTCTAAAAATCACTCTTCTCCCTTCTGTAGTAGTGTCTCTCTGACTCATTCCCACTTTGGCAGTAGTGGTTTGATGACCTGTGCCCCTCTAGCAACCTGACTTTCACTTCTCTATCTGGCTGCAGTCTGTCCCACAGAGGTTTTTGGCTGCATTCAGAAGAGAAGGAATAGAGTAGCTCTAAAAAAGGCAGTGCTGTGTTCATCTCTGTGTTCCCTGTTTCCACTAGCTCACTAGTTCTGTGCTTGCTGGCGTGAATTGTCCCCAGACTGGTGTGAGGGCTCATGTGGCACTGCCAAATACCATTACACAGGCTCAAGCATACTACTTTGCTGGGCAAGTGGGCCCCTGCTCTGCTTTGCTGCTTAAAAAAAAAAAAAAAAGTGCCTGTGAGAGCCTCCCTGCACAGCTGGATTTGATTTTCTGTTGTTTGTATGTAGTGGGTTAACAGTGAGATTTTTCTTTTTTTGGTAATAAAATCACTAGGTTGTATGCTATTACTTGAAAACTGACTCCATGAGTATTTCAGAAGGTGAAGTGTTTTAACAAGCATCCACCAACATTATTGGCCATTTATTCAAACCAATAATTTATGCTTTAAAAAAAAAACCAACCCAACCAGCATGTTGAAAAGGGTGGCAGGGGGAAGTCTGCATATAGCCCAAAATAAACTATTGCACAGTCCAACCATTAAGCACTTCCGTAAGAGAAGAGTCCATGCCCATCCTGGCTCCTCACTTGGAGAGCAAGCTGTTCATGGCCTGCCTGGTGTGATCCTTCTGGTTCATTATTGTGCTTTCCCACTGCCCCTAGGGAGTTTGTATACAGACCATGCAAGATTTTGAAGCAGAAGACTACTTTAAAATACTGAAGAGAGGAGGAGTAGTAGTAGCAGTACTAGTACTACTACTACTAGTAGTAGTAGTAGTAGTAGTGAGTGGTTTCTCATGGCCATGTCATCCTAAGCATGAGTGGATAACTACATGCTTACTATGGAATTGTTCACATCCTGTCACTGCTTTAAAAAAAGAGAATTTATATGTAACCAGAGTGCAATCCTCTGGTGTCCCTTTCCCTTTTAGCTGCATAAAACAGCATTCTGTTATTTACAGCTACACAAATACAAAAACTTTCTTTGCAGAGGCTTTAAAGGCTTAGACAACATTCTTGTTTTTCCCTTTTTTCCCTCCCCTGAGAGGGAAACAGTGTGTTAGCAGGAAGGATAGAGAAGTGCAGACCAAACTTGATCTGCTTGCAGAGAGGAGTCTCCTGCTCAGGCTCTGTTCAGCAGAGGCCTCAGCTGATGCAGTGCTGTCTGCTGTGCTGCAGCCCTCTTAAATCTCAGGGATTTAGCCAAAATTAGCCTGGTCTGCCGGCTGATACTCCAGGTATTTTTGTGTCTGGGCAA
This sequence comes from Dicrurus megarhynchus, assembly GCA_013399195.1. Lineage (NCBI taxonomy): Eukaryota > Metazoa > Chordata > Aves > Passeriformes > Dicruridae > Dicrurus > Dicrurus megarhynchus. The sequence goes on along the minus strand of VXAD01013796.1, from coordinate 1,173,113 downwards.
GTGTGGAGGCATCCCATGAGACAAGAATGATGCCTCTGGTGATGGATGAGCATTTTGTGGTACCAGGGCTGCTTTTGTTGTGTGAGCTTAAGGATGATGTTGTAGTGGCTTCACCCACAACCTGTGCAGAGGAATCTAGCCTTTAGAAACATGGTGTTCATCTTGCTGCTCTTGCTGAGAGAGGAGTTGTTTTGAAGGGAATGTGGAAGGAATATGGTAGGATGGAACCTCTTATTGGAAAGAAATAATTAAAAGATTGGTATTTAAATTTAGTGTTTAAATTAGCTCAAGGTCAAAGACCTGCAGAGATCTGTAGAGTTATATAGGCAAGTGAGGTTGGGGGGAGTTGCTCTGGGCTTTTATCACTGGGACAGTGAGGTGCCAAGGAGAATCGGGTGTGATGCTGTGCTGTATCAGTCCTTCCCACCTGCCACACTTCAGGGACAATCAATATGTGCAGTTCAGAGCAGCCCGAGGCAGCACAACTTGCACAGGGTATACACTGGTACAGGCTCAGAGAGGGGCACTGAAGGCACTCCCATGCAGTCCCTTGATCCTGTGTGCTGGAAGCGTGTGCAAGCATCAGCACTCACAAGTCACAGTGCCAAAGGTGGGCACCAGCGTAAAGCCGGCATGCGTGAAGGGCCAAGCATGTCCACTGAGATCCCTCCACTGAAAACAAAACAAAAAGCACAGGCAAGATCCTCATGAGAATGAATCACATCAGATTGGGGTTACAGATGATATTGGCAGCATATACTTGAACTTTCACACTCTCATTTACTACTTTATGCTGTCAGCTACTTACCATCAGTGACAGAGTATGTGCTTTGCCCTCTAGCAATAGTACTTACAGATTAATTGTATTTGATCTTATTTTTTTTAATTTATTTTTTTAAATTTTTTTTTACTGTTCAGAAGCAATTTATTTTTCTGTGATAACCTTGTATCTCCCTGCAAAAAGCCCTCCCTATATGCACATGAACTGGTGTGCAAACTCTGATCAGTGAGGAAACATCATTTAATCTCTTTTATACACATTTCATGAGGTACTTTGTACTGTTTTGTCAGTTTGCGTTTTTTTTTTTTAAACCAAACAAACCTCTACTAGATAGATCCTGCCATGATATGTGAAGGCACTTGCATACTTTCATCTTTGCTGCCCCAAACACCACAATGTGCATTTGAATGGGTCAGTAGGGGATGTTCAAGGCTTTGTAACCATTCTGGCAAAAATGAAGGGCTGGAGTCTATGCTTTCATGGACTTCCTAGTCTCAGTCTTCATCAGTGACAGTGGAAGAAAAGATGAGACTGAGCACTGTATTCACTTTTCTAAGGGACAGATGGAGAATAAAATGTATTGTGCTCATGTCTTCACACATGAAATTGAGGAGGGGAACAAGTATTGTACTTCAGTGAAAAAGCAGGTGAGAATAGAAATAAGTATTTCAATCGCAAAAGGAGGTGCTGATATATGCCTTTTGCCCTTATAAATAAGGATAACTTGGGTTGCAATTACTGAAATGTCTTAGTGAAAAATTTGTATTAAAAAAATATTAATATTACTATGTATATGGCCAGATTTTAGATTTGATTCTGACTAACTGGAGAGGAGATGTTGGCTGGAGATGATAAAAAGCAATGTAGGTGAAATAATGATCAACCGATATGCTTTTGGTGTGGAAATACGTAAGATCAGTAGAGCAAGGAGATCTCATTTTCCCCTCCTTCAATTTTGTGCTGACTCAAGTATTTTTAACAGGTTTTTTGGTTAACTTTCCACAAAAATGGACAGTTAATACATAACACTATTGAGAAAAAAAAAAAAAAAAAATATATATATATACACACACCTTTAACGAAGAAGATGAAGGGAAGGGTTAAATCGATGATCCCCAAGCTGTGGTCTGTAGTTAATATGTGCAGCCATAGTTAGCATTAGCAGGTCTGAGCTTCCCATCTGCATACATTGCTGGGCTGGGAGAAAAATCCGACATTCAAAAGACTTTGAAAGCATCTCTGTTAAAAGTTAGGTAACTGTATGAATGAAGATTATTTACTCAACTACTAGCTGAAATAATCAGACACTCACTGAAAGCTGCCATTAAAAACTTTTGAGGAATTTTATGGTTCTGAAAAGCTGGAAAAGAGTAAGCTTTTGGGTTCACCTTCTTCTACAAATAGAGGTGTCAGGTGACGCTGATCTAGAATAACCAAATTTATTTATGAATCGGAGTCTGAGCACCAAACAGATAGTAAGGCCTTTTGTTTGATAAGGTAGTTTGCAAGAAGAATCCTTACTTAAAAACTAAAAAAAGCTCCAATTTCAGTCCATATGAACTGCAGCTAGAGAGCAGGAAAAAGATTTCTAGCTAAAAGTTACTTTGAAAAACTCTGGCTATGGCTTCTGTTTTTTTGAGATCATGTGTGCAGACACAGATGCCTGGAGTAGTTAAGTTGTGCTTACCTTGTCACGTAAGAGGGGCTGGGAGTAGATCTTCTGTGGGGAACCTTTCAGCACTGTATTCTTACGTTTGTTCCAGAACTGTTTTTCCTTTGTGAGGAAAATTAGTCAGGAGAACCAAACTGGAAGCTTGCTTTGAAGGTTTAGAAGGCTTTTTGACTTGAATAGTAAGTCAAGCCATAAGAGAGAATAATTAGTCTCTTGAGAACCTAAGCAAACCTGTTGTTCATTTTATTTACACAACAACTTCTACACTTGTTTTACTGAAAATGAATGATGAAATTCCCATTGCCTTCAGTACTGTTGCTTGAAAGTCTTAGGTCTGGTCTTTGACTTGCTTGTCTGTGTGAGGTGTTATTTGCCTGCAGTTTAGGTATCTAAAAAACATCTGCAGGAACATCATACAAGGGAAACTGTCAATAAATCAGAGAAAAATTGCTGTTCCCTTTTAGCAGTGACATATTGTTTATTTGAAAAGGGCAACAGCAACAACCAGCTTAGTTTTCAAAACTCAATTTTTTTCTTTGTTAAGAAAAAATGCTTTTGCTTTATTAAGTTTTTTCTTCTTTCCCCTCATAATTCAGACCATTACCACAATTCCTTCTGCATACACACCTGCTGCTTCAGGTAGCTGGCTGCTCCATTACTGTAGGCAGCAGCAACTTGTAAGGAAAGACTGAATCAACAGGTGTTTCTTCAAGCCATAGATTACTGAGGAAAGTTATGTCTTGAAGCATTGCTATTTAGAAAAAAAGAAGTATGCTTTTATTGATTTCCACGGTCCTTGGACCAGCAGTGATAGCTTTATACTTCTGCAAGAGCAATAGGGGCAAGACATTAGCAAAAACGAATAAAGCAAGGCAAATGAAGAATTAAAACATATCTCCAAGACAGGGTGCAGAATCTTAATGGCAGGAGACGATTAAAAAGGAGTTAAGACATCCTCTTTCCCCGAGGCAGGTACATGTGTACTTTGTGTAACAGGTGTGTGCTGCTATCATAATACAGAATAAGGACAGAGAACTCCAACAGCTTTGCTACTTTGGCTTTTGTTTTTAAGATTAAAAAAACCCACGTCAGACAGTAGTAGTTAAATAAGCAACCTGCATTACTTGTACAAAAAGTTATATATATACAAGTTTGCTGTTTTGAAAACACCCTTTCATAAAATAACCAGTAATCCTTATCTTACTGAGATGCTGCCAAGTCACAATTCAGAAGACAGACATGTGAAGTTAAATCCACACTGTGCAGAGACAACAGAGTGGCCCCTCCAGAACAGATCCTTTGTGTTTATCCTGTACACAGTTACACAGATACAATGGAACATGTGATAGCTTGAACATATTTTGCTTTTACAGAAAAGAAAATACTTCCCCATGCTGCATTTTGTTCACTAATGTATCAAAAATATTCATCACATCGTCATCATCATCATTGTTATTATCTTGTTATTAAGGAATTGTCCTTCATTCCATGCATAACTATCATTTCACAAGTTAAAAACATTATCCCTCCCTCATGTCATAGTCTATAAAGCACTCTGTGCACAGTGAAGCAGATCCCCAATTAAATGCAAGTGCTATTAAAAGAAATACACTATTACTGTTGATTTTAGAGGAACAAAATTATGGGGAGATTTGAAAAAAAAAAAACCAAAATAGTTTCATCTGGACAAAATAATGTACAATTATTAATATTGCACTTTTTATACAAGAAATCCTAATAAATATACAGAAAAGATATACATTTACATACACAGAAAGTCATTATTCTTTTTTTTAAATAAAAAGTTACACTGATGCTTATGTCTTGAAGACCCATTTCTACCAAGAGCATTCACTGCCAGATGTGTTTTGAAGTAAGCCAATTTGAGACAGTTTAATCTCACGAACCTGGCACTGACCTCAGTAGTGGACCCCCAGTTTTACCGAAAAATCCACGTCATGGAAGCTGTAGCATAGCAGAACTTGAACAGCATTTCATTAATATACCACAAGGCACTTGCCCCAGCAGGGGTTACAGGAGAGGCACAGCCAAGCCCTTCATTTAGAAAAGGTCTTGAACCAAAACCTGAGATCAGGTAGTTCTCCTTTGAAGTTCCACAATTCTCAAACTCTCTTCTTTGCAGATTTCCTCTAATTTTTTTCTGAGCAGAACAGAGAATGCCCAGGAACCAAAATCATGCAGCACTTCACTGGCTGAATATCCACTGCAGCCGGCCAGGAGGAAAGACTCACAGCCTTCATGCAAAATCATGCTGTGGGTGTGATGTTTGAGTCTCATTTTTTAGACTGTACCTTTGTGGGGTTATACATGGACTTAAAGATCTGCTGCTTTAAAACACCTGTTTTGTTGTGGAGAGGAGCAAGTTTGTTACAAATTATTTGCATTAGTCCTATGGGACTGATGCTAAAGCCATTCTTTTTCTACTGAGTAGTAACAATCATGAAAAAGCAGAATAAAGCTTTTTTCTACTACTTGTCCAAAAGGCTTGGCTGCCAGGAAAGAGAAATTCCGTACTAGCAAAATAGAAAAACCCATTTCCTCTATTTTTTTTCCAAAACCCCAGGTCTGAAAGAACCAGAACTTTGGGAAGTAATACCTCTTTTTTCTAAATAAGTGTTAGTAGGATGCAGTATGCAAAGTGTCTCCCATGTACCACATACAATTTCTATCTTTTCTGCCTATGCTTTCTAGGAAACAGTGTTTGCAGGTTTGTACTTAACTGTGTCAAGCAGATCACACTTGGTCTGCTTTTGCTGGATAATAACATCACCACCTCACCTCTGTGACGAGGGCAAGCCTTCAATCCCCAATCCTCCCTCACAAGCACAAGCTCAAACTGGAAACATTTTCAGGTGTATTTTAGATCCACTTATACTACAGACCATTGTTCAACTTTGCCAGACACCAGATCTTCAAAGATCACAAGGATGTTCCTTGCCTGGTGTGGGAATGAGAGAGGGGTTTAGAAACTAAAAAGGCTTCCAATATGGGACATAACAAAGAAGTTTGTAAAGCAAAATCCCGTGCTTGTGTTCTCAAGGTAGTCCAAGAGAGATGAGAGCTCCTCAGCAGAAAGAGACCTGGGGGTGCTGGTCAACACCTGGGTGAATATGAGCCAGCTGTGCCTAGGTGGCCAAGGTGGCCAATGGCATCCTGGCCTGTACCAGCAATAGTGTGGCCAGCAGGACCAGGGCAGGGATTGTCCCCCTGTACTCGGCACTGGTGAGGCCACACCTCAAATCCTGTGCTCAGTTTTGGGCCCCTCACTACAGGAAAGACATTGAGGTGCTGGAGTGTGTCCAGAGAAGGGCTACAAAAGTGGTGAAAGGTCTAGAAGACACATCCTATAAGGAACAGTTGGGGCAGCTGGGGTTGTTTAACTGAGAGGAGACTCAGGGGTGACCTCATTGCTCTCCACAACTGCCTGAAAAGAGGTTGTAGTGAGGTGGGGGTCAGTCTCTTCTGCCATGTTTCAGACAATAGGATGAGAAGAAATGGCCCCAAGTTGTGCCAGGGGAGGCTCAGATTAGATACTAGAAAAAAAAATATTCACTGAAAAAGTGGCTAGGCATTGGATTAAGTTGCCCAGGGAGGTGGTGGATTCACCATCTCTGGAAGTGTTCAAGAGGAGTCTGGATGTGGCAACCAGAGATATTGTTTAGGGGTGGATATGGTAGTGCCGTTAATGGTTGGACTAGATAACCCTGAAGGTCTCTTTTGACCTTGAAAATTCTGTGATTCTGTAATATGATGCTAGGTTTTTACTCTGGTCCTCTTCCTCACCTGTCTCTTGGTGTATCCCCCAAGCATGTACACAGATCAAGGGGAAGCCTCACTCCTCTCATACCCATTTCTGGTGTCGGAGCTCTCTCTGACTCTTTGCGGTCTACCCTCATGACCATGTTTTTCTGCATTCTGTCTCCCAGATTGATAGAAGGGAAAACTTGTCAAGTCCCTTTACAACAATGATTTGGTAAAAGGTGTTCTTTTTTCTTAAAGAAAAGAGAAATAAATAAATAAAATGAAAAAGATCACTCCATTCCATCTGTATTTTCTGCAAAAGCCTTTTCCTCAGTGAAGAAAAGGCTGTGATCCCCTTGTTCCTCCATTTTAATTTCGTCTGTCTTCAAGATTTTCCACAAGTCCCACAGCAACGTGACTTAAATTGGGTGAGCTGGCAGAGTTTTAGCTGCTTCACTTTCTCACAGTACCTTGTGGTGTCTCTGCACTCCACTGCCAAAGGGGAAAAAAGAAGAAGAAATGGTGAGTAAGCTATGAACAAAGGATTTCTTACCTGGGAATGTATATCCTCAGGTGGCCAAGAGGAGGACCTTTGTGTTGGGAGGTCTTACAGCACAGGTCCTGCTCCTGTAATCTCCCTCATCGCTTCAGCTTCCATTAGGGCCCCCCCAAACTCATGCATTTGGACCTATGTGGTCCACTTTGTCTCTGCTGAGAGGGAGCATCAGAGCTGGTGTGAATATAGGCAAGCACACGTGGGCTCTGCTGCTGCATCTGCAATGAATGCAAAGCAACTGGCTTGCAAGATAGAGGATGAGAGCATAATTTCCAAACAGGCACATCATCTGTTCTCTTTTGTTCATTCAATCTTTTTTTTAATTAGTAACTTTTCTACTTCCCTGGAAGGCCCAATTTGTTGCTTGTAATCTGAAAGAAAGCAGTCTTTCCTGCAGGATTTCCCATCATCCACCTACCCGCTGGATTTGGACTACCACCATAAGTCTGGTTTTGATTTGTGCTTTTGTTTCTGTCTGTACCATTAACTGGAAGTTAATCATAGAGTCATAGAATGGTTTGGGTTGGAAGGGGACCTTGAAGATCATCTAGTTCCAACCCTCCTGCTGTGGACAGGGATGCCTTTCACTGGACCAGGTTGCTCAGAGTCCTATCTAACCTGGTATTGAAAACCTCCAGGGATGGGGCATCCACAGCTTCCCTGGGAATCCTGTGCCAGTGTCTCACCACCCTCACAGTAAAGAAATTTTTCCTAATATCTAATCTAAAACTACTCTGTTTCAATTTGAACTCATTTCCCCTTGTTCTGTCATTACATGGACTTGTAAATAGTCTTGCTCCATCTCTCTTGTAAGTTCCCTTCGGGTACTGGAAGGCCACAAGTAGGTGACCCCAAAGCTGGGCTGTACAATCCCATTTCCCTTGGCCTTTCCTCACACGACAGGTGCTCCATCCCTCTGATCAGCTTGGTGTTCTACTCTGGACTTGTTAGAGAAGACTGCATGAGTTATTTCTAATGCTGTTAGAAAGGGGACACAATCCCAGCACCTTTGCCAAAAAACCCCACAATGGGCAGCATTCCTCTCTGGGATGCTGAGCTTTAGACACTGGATTTTGCAGATGTCTGGGCTGGAGGTTTCCTCAGGATGCCCAGCTGCAAGGTCCAGTGCTGCGTTTCTGAGAGACGACTCTGCCGTCTTTCCTACTCCTGCAGCGCTCTGCCTCCCCTCCTCCCAGCAAAGTACCATTTTCACAGGGTGTGATGTTGCAGCGCTGCCAGTTTGCTGGTCGTGGCCTCCAGGAGCAGTGGTGCTCCATCACGGGCTTGTTGGTGCGGATGTGCACGCAGTCCACGCGCCGGGACTGGAAGCCGTAGTTTCCGCATGTAGCCGTGCAGACGGTCCATAGGCTGACCCGCCAGTGCACACCACAGACATCAGTCCAGCAGTTCTGGGTGCTCAAGGGCCTGTGGGCAGGAGGGAGAGAGGAGGAAGGGACAGCAAACATTACATATCCCAAAGGTAATTCACTCAGAGCACTGTATGGGTCAGATCTTCAAAGGCTGCCAAGTGAGGCCAGCAGTTTTGAACTGCACTCAAGGACCAGACCCTCAGGGGGTGCACACTGATATACCAACACCAGGCTAAATGACCATTTGAACCATTTGAGGATTTGGCTGAAATGCCCTCTGCATGAAGGGCCAAACCAGAGATCTGATGAAAGGTGAAATGAGTGGTGACCAATGTGGCCCAGCAGGACTTCGTAACTTTTTTGTGGCTTTACAATTCTCTGAAAACCTCCTTTTCCTTTCACGACACTCTCACAGAAGATATATAGGCACACTTGGTTCATATCTGTCACACAGATAGTGAAAAAGCATGAGTGGGAGCCAACAAGCCAATTACATTAATTTTCAGTCATGATCAGTCATGATTTGCATACCTGTCTCATGTAAAGTAAATGTCTTTACAATGTTGACGGTGCAGTTTATCTGCAGGAAAACAAAACCTGTGGAGACCCTTTTTTTTCTTTTAGAGTTTGTGTTTAAATAAGTGAGTTTTATACTAAACTAAATAGTTAGTATTAAATTACTAAATAAGTAGTTTAAATAAGTGAGTAGCACCTTAAAAAGATATAACACAACCTTGCAGTCAGGATTTGGCATACATAGGAGATTTTCCAGTTGTTGGCCAACTGGCCTGAAGCTCCTAGGAACAAATAGGGAAGTCTGGGCTTAAGCCTGGTAAGATTTGTTACACATAACTGTAAAGGTTGCAGCATGATCTCCTTGTTACATAAGAGAAACCCCTAAGTTTTCAGTTAAGTCACTAATCCATTCAGTATCTCTGAAAAGGGTTGGAGGTTCAGACATAAGACATTTCTGTCCTACCTTGGTAAGGAACTGCATTGATCAGATGACACAGAAGTCCCATCTTTGGTCTGGCAAAATACCTGTCGGTGCTGTACAGCCAGTCGTGGTCCAATGCAAGGCCCGTTACACTGCGAACACAGAAGATTCACTTAGGGGAAGTAAAAGACAGGGCATGTTCCATTCTTATAAAACTGCTAGTGAAACAAAGAGCATATTGCCATTCAGAGACTGTTAAGATTTCAACTACTTTCTGCACCTCCGCAGGCTTTGAAGGCTGACTGTGCAGTCATCTTCTCTACCTCACTCTCCTCCAGCACTGTTTAAACTGTTTCTGTATCTGCTCTGTAGATTCATTACCTCTTCTCTTCAATAATTTAATCTTAAATACATCTGTTAGGGGAAATTAAATTCTCTCATGCCATTAGCCAAGAGCCTATGATCCATACAGGAAATCTCAATATGTCACTTTTACTGTGCATTTTGCAGCTTGTATGATCACAAGTTATGGCCAAATAACTAAGAATGCATTGAACCAAGAACATATTCCACTCCATTTAATATAATTTAAAATAATTTAAAAGCATTGAAGGACAATAAACAAAAGCAGCAAGCATGACAAGCACAACAGATATGCAAGCTTGGTCCAAAACTGAGGCTATCCTAACACATTCAAGCTTAACAATCACATTTCAGTTTAACTGTCCTAATCCTTTCCTTCGATTAAAATGTAAATTGCTATAGGTATGAAGCATGTATTTGTGCTTTTTTAAAATTATATCAACTACTAGGAACTGTTTTTCTCAGTATGTGGAAATTATATTCAAGAGCAAACTGAGGGTTGAATAAGGGGTCATTAGTGTGAAGCAGGAATTTTTGCCGGGGGATGGCTGCTCACCGATCCCTCTGCCACCTCCACTCCCTCATCAGTAGGAGCCCTGTTTCACACTAGCACACACTCCTCAAATAATACTCCCCTCCTCCTGCTATTTCTTCCCTCCCTGACAACGGGGAGAGAGAAGCAGTGACTGCCAGGCTTCCAGCTGCTTCCAGTCAACTGTCTTGTTGGAAATGTCATTCACTGGAGTATGTGGAGCATTTCTGTGATAACTGCAGGGGCTAGCAGTCCTCATCACAAGCAAGCCTGAGTCACTAGTTTAAAAACACCATGGGATTACACAGTGGAGCTCAAAATGCCAGGAACATTAAATGAAGGAAAGGAACTAATTCTACAGATGGGGGTAGAGCAGGTAGGCTGTTGATTTTCTTTGTGAACTGGGAAAGTTGATCACTACACCTGTGCAACAGGGACCTGATACCCCGCCGTACTACCAAGCAGTCATCGATCCACTGAGCCAGTGCAATGTTACTAACTGTGTAACAGTCTTCTGGCTTGGAGACTGAGCACTATGCAACTAGGTGGAATGTGATCGGTTTTTTTTTTGTGAGCTACGTAGAAGAAATATTATATGATAATGCACAGAGATTAGGTCTAAGAAATTAATTCTGAACTATCTGATTGTCTCAGCTAAGTATGACGTCATGGGGAACAATATAGCCCATAATGGATTTTTCGAAGATGATCCAGTCCTTTCCTGGAATTCCATAGGGAATAAAAATTTTTTTCTTTGATATAAAGTGATAATTCCAAGCTTTACTTCTAATACAATAACTCAGTCACCTTTCCAGATTTAAATGAAGACATTTTCAAGTAGTGAACCAGAACAGATCTAGTAGCTGAAGGCACTTTTTGGTACCAACACTATAAAAAAACCTGATGCAATGCAATCTGCGAAGAGAGAATTTGAAGATCTGCAAAGCAGCATGAAGTAGTCTGAAAATGCTTTTAGCCCTCCATTCTGCCTTTCACCATGAAGCAAATCAAGAAAGCTCACACTTTTTGGTATTCTCAGGCAACATCAGAAACTTTGTGAAACTGAATTTTTGTACAATCCCCCTGCCTTGAACCTATCACAATCATCAATCCTGACTCCAGCCAGCCAAGACTGAAGCACTCTCACTGGCTAGCAAGGGGAACTAAGACCTGAGGAAGGCTACTTCCCAGATATGTCACTTACCACTGTAATAAGGAACTGCAGACCTTTCCACTGGAGGACACAGGGGTCTGCAGTAAAAGTGCTGTTCAGAAGCAGCATTTCTAGGGATTGTGGGAAGCTACACAAATCCAAGCAGGCAGTGCATTATATACAGAAAGAAAAAGCTGAGCAAATTAGTGGCCTCCTCAAAAGCCTGCAAACTATAACCTAAAGATACTAGGTTGAAAAATCACTCCCCTCATTCTCTGTCTCTTTTTTCTAGCTCACAATAAGGGGCTAGAAAACGGAAGGGGGCTAGTCCTTGGAATGCTGCCTTGTTCCTTACCTGGCCCCAGGAGGAGGCCACCCACTCAACACAGGGCTGCCTGTTACAGTTCTGTGTGTCCACAGGGCGCTTGGACACCTGGGCACAAGCCTCGTTTGACATTGGGACAGAGATGCCTTTTGCTGTCAGGCGCTGGCATGTCACTCGCCGTGTCTGTACGCCTCCTCCACAGCTCCGCGTGCAAGGAGACCAGGACGTCACCATCCACCTGTGAGAGAAAGGAGAACAGATCAGGGAGCAGCGCGTGCCACCGTCTGTGGGATCCCTGGCATCAACAGGTTGGACCTGTTGGACCAAAGACAGGCAACAGTGGCTTGGCTCATTTAGCGTGCAGTCCTGGAAGGCTGAGTGTCTCAGCCTCCCGTAGTCATCACTGAAAACTGCTCAGAGGATGAGAGCTGAGAAAAGAGCACATTTTTCATTAATTTATCTTTCTCAAGGCTCTTTGGGCCCAGAGTTACTTTTCTAGCCCTTAAAGCTGTTTTTAGAGGCTTAGTAAATACTTGTAGCCCTGGCACGGGGGTTGGGCAGGTCTGCTCTCACACCATGGTGCCATGGAGGCCTTGGTCACAGGCTACAGTCACCATGCTAGGACTAGCCCAGTAGCCCCCCTTAGCAGGGAAAACTATCTCTGTGTAATTGCTGGAGCAGCTCACAGGCCACTTCAAACTTGCTGCGAAACAATACCCAAAAGCCTGCTGAGTCCTGCTGGTGCCGGCCTCCTCTGTTGTATCCCTGACAGCTGGGATAATCCAGAAAAGCCTCAACATGGCTCAGGAATTTTTAGCCCAGGGAAGGAAGGACACTGTTCTTCTTTCCTCTTGAACCCCAACCATGCATTCACCAGCTGAGGCTGAGGCTCTGAACCCCTGTGTACTGGCATTTAAAAAATCCAGTCCAACTAGCTAAAAGGCTGTAATAACAGAAAGTAATAGTCTAATACATTTTGTCACTGTAAGGATCATTAGGTGAAACACACATTCAGTCAGGTTTGGGAAGGTGTTAGGTAGGAATAGGAAGAATGCAATGGACTGCTAGTTTTCTGAACAGTTTTATGGTCAAGTCAGCAGTTCGCTTCATTAAGTTTCTGGATACTCTGCAGGATTTGTGTGGTTTGGGAGTAAAATACTGGCTATCACGTCCCTCACCAGCAGTGTTTATGATTACTTTACAAAATAGGCAATAGGCATTCTCCAGTCCCATGGAGAGACATCCGTTTCTATTTCCCTGTCTTCTGCAGGTGATTAACTCCAGTGGTCACAGAAACAAGAATAAACAAACATATTCCCAACCTGGAAAACAAGAACACTGGTACTTTTTCATGCAGTTTGGTGAGGTTGAACCCGCAATTTCCGCACTGCTCATAAAGCTCTGGTCTGCATGTCAATCAACTTTTATTTCCAAGCTTCTCAGCAGTTCTCAACATATCAGCAGTTTCTCAGGAGTTGAGGGAGGATTTGGGGTTGTGTTACAGTTCAGGGAAGGTATAAAAAGACATAAGCCATTCCCATGGAATTTACTGTCAACACCAAGGAAAACTGCTGCTAATGAGCATGCTTCATATTTCATCAAATCTCTTTTGTTTTTTTTTTCTTATGACTCAGCTGGCAACTCAGAAAACATTTGCCTGCAAATAAGGGTAGGAATATATTTTAAAAGGTAATTAAACAGAAACTTGCAATATGCCCAAGACACAGTAAGAGTGGTCAATCTGGCCACTTCTCATCAGGTTGCTCAGCACCTCTCCTTGCCTCAGCTTGGACTGTCTTTTTTTAATACATCTCCCAAATCACTGTTGAATGAGGGAAGTTGTACTAAATTTCTCTTGAGATGCTCACTACTTTTAAGTGCTTGTATACTGAAACATACCATACCCACACTGGAAACAAGGGAGAGGAGGGAGTAACACCACGAAAAATATGGAAAAACACGTTTACACATCTCAGCTAAGGAGATACTGAATTGCAGAGGCAGGACATTTTTAATATGGAGGGAGCATAACACTGCACTGACTCTCTGGATAAGCTCTCAGGATGTACTCTTCTTTGCACCAAAGGGTATAAAAGAAAAAAAGGCTTTGTATGGGGTGAAGTCAGAGAATCATTTCATTTTGAAATGACCATTAATGTTATCAAGTCAAATCATTAACCCAGCAATGCCAAGTCCACTATTAAACCATGCCCCTAAGCACCACATCCACACATCTTTTAAATATGTCCAAGGATGATGACTCAATCACTTCCCTGGGCTGACTGTTCCAATACTTGACAACCCTTTGCATGATGAATTTTTCCCTAATAGTCAATCTAAACCTCTCCTGGTGCAGCTTGAGGCTGATTCCTTTTGTCTTATCACTTGTCACTTGGAAGAAGAGGCTGACCCCCACCTTAGACAGCCTCCTTTCAAGGCAGTTGTAGAGAGTGATAAGGTCTCCTGAGCTCCCTTTTCTCCAAGGTAAACAACATCACCTCCCTCAGGCACTTCCCATGGGACTTGTGCTCCAGTTTCTCTGTCCTTCTTCTTTCTTGTAGGGAGGGGCCCAAAACTGTACACAGTACTTGAGGTGTGGCAGAGGAAGACCTAAGTGTAGCCAGAAGTCTTTCAAGCTGCCCTGGCTCCTTTGTGTTTAGCAGTAAATGAAAACCAGGGGATTACAAGGGCAGAGAGTTACAATTCCAAGGCAACCGCAAGCTAGCAAACTCCAAAAAGAGGCAGAACTCACTCTGAGCCCCCTTCATGCCTGCCAGATCTGATGGGATGTACCCATTTTACAAAAGATATTTCCACCCTGCTAAGGGAATTCTTTGCTGCTAAAGCTACAGTCCTGCCCACATTGATGCTCAGGCAACAAAGGAACTCAGAATAAAATCACAAAATAGCTTCTAATCTTAGCTTCTTCTCTGTTATATTTTTGGGGCAAACCTCTATGAAGCCATGTTTAACACAAAAAAGAAATGATCCTGCAGTTCTTCGGTGACAACATTTCCATGTGTGCAATGCTCAGAACAGGCGTGATACTTATATCCAACATAGGGTGTGGCTGGAATCACCCAAGACAATGAAAGCTGTGAACTCTCTTTCTACCTTGTACTGTCAAAGTTTTCCACAAATATTGCTACAAAATCCCAGCTGTCTGGTTTAAGCACTGTTAGCCATGACTTCTCCAAACAGGCACTGGAGAGGCTGCAGTGGTATGATGACCCATACAAAGAACTCTTCCAGCACATCTAAAATGCACGTAAGCTATTTTTACATGAGACAGACGAACCGTGAAGGGCAGTCTCTTCTGTTGCATGCGATGGGCTGCAGAGATGGCTTGGGTGTCTCTCTGCAGTAGGAAGCGTTGACTTCTGCCCCATCCAGTAAGCACCTCAGCTGGGGCAGCTGCACCCCTCTGTGGCCGCAGGAAGCCGAACAAGCTGTCAGTTTGTCCACTGACCACCGGTATTCTGCCAGGAAGTGTGGGAGAGGCATGTTAACACTGAAAAACTGACAGCAGAAGTTCAATTAGAAAGGAGAGAGTTGAAGATGTTCTCCAGGATGAAATACAGGGATTCAGTGAAGAGAAGCTACCTACCCCTGCAAGGCACACGATTCAAACCCCTGACTGCCTTTGGTGTAACAAACCCAGTTTTTTGATGGTTAGAAGCATCAGGCATGGAAAGTGAATAACATGGTATGGCAGTTAAGTGAAGCCAGATGCCAGTGAGCAGGACTATGCTTTTAGAGGTGTGTAATTTAATGAAGATGTGGTTAGCTGTAGTTCCCAGCACTATCTATGACTCTATGGTCTTGAAACAGTGTCTCTTACCAGACAGCTCACACAGATCATCCATCCTGAAGATAAATGTGGGAGTTGCAACACACTCAAAATTTTATAGCAAAATTGAAGGAACAGTTAAATTCTTTGCCTCTCCATCACTGACAGATGGGGCAATGAAAGCTGCATATTCTGTTCCAACCCAGCTGCACCACAGTGTTCTGTGGCTTTATCGCCTTTGTCTTATTTCTGGGAGATCTCTAAAAGTTCCAGAACTTTTACAAGTGAAGGGTTTTCAAGGAAGAACAGACTGTGAGACACTGACCTTTGTGTATTAGCAGAGGGGCTTCTGGTTTAAGGAGTTTTAAACTCTGCCACCTTGAACTTCTTGAACTTCTGTACAAGAAAATTGTCCAGGCTCAGCATAACTATAGCTTGAATCAGTAAGGTGTGTTTTATGCTTAGCAGGGCAGAAATATCTGATGCCATTTGGTGAAGTAAAACCAAAGACACTGTAAGGTACCCAGTAGTCCTGCAAATCTATATCCATGGCAATAAATCATTAAGACATCTTTTTCCTGATATGCATGGTGGTAGCTTCAGCAGGGAAAAATTCAGGATGAGAAAGGCAGTGCAGGGGAAGTCCATGGCAAGAGCTTTCCAGGGTGAAAGGACTGAAACTGAAGAGTTACCTTGTATAGCCAGGGACATTATTTGTGTGAGCGATCCAGCCTCATTCTGAGCAAGGCAGCTGAATTCACCATCAGTGAAATCACTGACATTGTGTATTTGAAGAATCCGTCCTGCTGCCAGCAGTTGATGTTGCAGACCTAGAGGCTCACCAGAGTAAAGCCAGGTGATGTTCGGGGTTGGATGCCCATCAACAGCACAACCTGAAAAACAGGTACATGAGAAAAACCTGCTGAGTACTGAACTTGGTACATGCTTTGAAGTGGTCAAAATTAGGGGAAATAGTCGATTCCATCCCATTTTCTCCTCATTTGCTCATAATGATAAAAGTAATTCTGTAGTAAGTAATACCTTCTCATCATCCAGAAAAAAGTACAAAATCTAAAAGCCAGATAATCTGCAACATGGAAAATCTCTGATCAGTTTGGAATTATTTGTATCAGACCTTCTAAGTTTCCCACTATGTCTGATCATCCTCATTTTGGTATTGAAGAAAGTGGGATAAGGAGGTTATAAACCTGGCATAAACTCAAGGACCATCTGTGAACAAGCAATACAAACACAACTTGGTCTCCAAACTTCCTATGTAAGTCACAAGACCATCTTCCTCTCTCTTTTTCTTTTTTTAAAAAAAAAATAATGTTACTTATTGTTTGTTTGTTTTATATTAAAAGTCAGAAATTTTTGTTACACAAAAAAAACTGTTGAAAAACCAAAGAGAGAAAATTGAGCCTTTAGAGGTTTGGTTGGTTTTGTTGCTGTTTTTTTATTTTTTATTTTTTTTAAATTTATTTTATTTTTTTGTTTGTTTGTGTTTTGTCACAGCAATGGGCAATTCTCTAAGCAATAACCAACCAAAACCAGTTACTGAAAAACCCCTGATGTTCTAAAGCATTGTGTGAAGTCTCTGGATCACCAGCACAGATGATGAGATTTAAGTTCTCAGTAAGTTCTTTGCATGGTGACCTGAAGGAAGTGTATCTATGAGACACTTTTTACTGTGGTTCTCGTATCAGCTGAACACTTTGCCACTTTCATGACAAATTGCAGGAAATTTCTAAGACTGGTGTAACTTGGGAAAGACAGCTAAGCTGCCTTGCCTATTTCCTGGGAAAAAAATTAAGAACCACGTGATTTCCACAGTGTAACCCATCCCCACTGAGTGCAGGGATGGGGAGCCAGAAATGCCATATGTGAAGGGTGGCATATATCACTAGGACTGCTTGTGGCTTAGGCTTGTCCTGCACTGCTATGCATGTCTCTGAGACATGAAAGGTCTCTAACTTCCTGTGAATGCAATCTATTCTGATGGTTAGTTTGTTATGCTGAAGCTTTATATTGTTTTGTTTATATTAGTATGGATGTGCATGAATGACTTTATTGTATACAAAATCCCTTCTGAAAGAACTGTCCTATATAAACAAACATAACACATATACATCAACTTTCACACAAACACTGTTCGAAAGGAATGAGGTGAAAACAGAAGAGTATGAATTTAAAATACTAAAAATGGAAGACTCTTCTAAGATGAGGGAATAATCCATTAGCTGATATTTCTTCACTGCCGTCTCCATGTAATTTGATTACTATTTATTATTCATGGAGACAAATAAAGATGTGAATAGGAAGTCTCTGTAGCTGCACTACACAATTAACAGATGCTGCAATGTGACATTTTTGTTACTGCTCTTCCTTCCATTCTTGTTGGTCCACCTGAGGAGAACCCTAACTAACATGTACTGGGCAGGTACAACAAAATACCATTGTCATTAATCTACTCAGGAAGGTTGAAGAGTTTGATTTCCGACCATCGTGACCAAATCCTTGAGACTTAAGGAACTCGTTACTTTGTTTAGGAACCCTTGCTACTCTTTTGAATTTGGTTATACCTCTGAACTAACACTAGGGGACTGGGCTACTGCAGTCTTTACTTGTGTGCCTTTTGCCATTAATCATACCTCCAACTACACTATTCCTATGACAGAAGACACTGTCTTGCCCAGCAAAACTTAAATTCTCTTGCTTATAAAGCAGAGGATCTCACACAAGATGGAAAATGCCACTGGTGACCTGTGGTATGCCCCAGCCATTTTCAAGCTGAGGGGTACATCCAGGCACTGCCACTCAGGAGGGTAAGTACTGGGGCTCTCACTGGTGCAGTGGCTACACGAGTCTCTGCTAGTCCCCTGCTGCTGTCACACCCTGCCTGTATCCACAGTGGGGAAGGGTGTGGGCTGGATACTGCTGCTCTTTGGGACTCCTTCACTCTGTGAAACACGTATTTCAGAGAGCAAGGGCTCCCTGGCAGAAGACTGACATACACAGTAGACTCTGCCATCACAATGACAAAGTTGCACTGGAAAAGAACTAGTAAATGCAGATAAATGTTTAAAAATAAGGAAAAAGGGGAGAAAACGGCAGAATGACAGAGTACAAACTGCCCCCAGTGGTTTCACCTCTTCCCTTTTTTACTTTTAAGGGTGAAGAGTGTGCTATTTGTTTTAATTTCTTTGGCAAGATCTAATGCAGTTTTATCCTTGGCAGTTATCTCTACCCAGCACTCACTTCCTGACAACAAAGACACAGCATTCTTTGCTGCTCAGTCCTTGTCTCTAATTTTGTAAACTCTCTATTTATTCCTGTTTCATTTTTTTCTCACTCTTGTGCTGAAAAATCACTCATGCAGTTTCCAGGATACTTATTCTCAAGTAAATGAGTGACATGAAAGGTTTTAGCCTCATAGTTTTAAGGCTGCCTAACTTAAAAATAATGGAAAACAAAGGAATATACAGGAAATGGACAAACTTAACAATAAACGTCTCTGTGGCTTTTGCCTAGATTATTCTAATTTTTTGTAGTTTACTTGTCTTTTAAGATAAGTGTAGTGATCTCTACAGGTCAGCATATAGCCATGACAACTGAAAAAGACATGCTGTGAGCCCAGTTTTATTGTTTGCATTTGCAAGCAGTCTGCAGAGGGTAAATGCAGAAAGCAGAAAGGTCAGCTTGATGCTACACACAGAGGAACTGAACCTGAATTCAGCATGCAGATGGTCCTAGTTCATGCTGTTCTTCTTTTAAAAAAAATATTGTCAGGAAAAACAATATCATCTTCTTAGTGCTGACTATTTTACTAGTCTTATGTAATATTTCTTCTTCCAAAATGTGTTAGCTAAAGGAAGAGCCAGTAATCAGTAATATGGGGGAAAACTCCCAAAAGTTATTCCCTAGATATTCACTACCAGTAATTATTACTTAACAGTAAAACTTTACTAATACCTATCAATCACATTTCACAAGTGACATTTCCTATACATTTCCCATGTGTACGGATGCATAGGCTCTGGGATAATATTTTAGGAATTTTAAGTGAGAACCAGAGTACAATAAAACTGCATGTTCCATTAATATCTCCTTCTCATCTTCCAGGAATAACTTTAATACCATTTATTGCAGATTACTAACACTTACTCTCTATTTCCCCAACCCCTGTGGACATTGGCTCTTTTATCCTTTTGAAGCTCAAAACTCGTCCCCATAATGCCTGAGAAGGAAAAACTGGCATTGTTTCCAGACAGCACAGCTATTGCAGAGCTTTTAGGTAAGAAAATATTGGCTTCAACTTTCCTTCCAAAGATTGCTGGGACTCTGAATTCATTCAAAGCCAGGATGAGCACTGATGTGCAAAAGCTGGAGATAGAAACAAAAATCTAATAAAAAAGACATCCTCCAGTAGGGAAAATGTTAGTATTTCAAGCATAACAAGGGGGTATTTGGAAAGGGAAGATTGATGTTCCACAACAATGCTAACAATTTCTTGAGAGGAAAGAATAAATGCGCACTGCAGGCCAAAATCAACTGCCCATTACACCTTTGCAACAGTTCCTGAATGACTGCAGCTGCAGAAAGACTCTGCACTAACATGCTAATACTAGGAGAACAAAATACAAAGCATGCATCACTTTTTCACTTTCAGACCTGAAAAAAAAAATGTAAAGGCTGTTGATTTTAGGATTCCTTTTCTTCTTAGCAGCCTGATACTGTATGAAAAATAATGGTAAAAATGTCAAGTGAATTTTGCAAGTACTAAATACATTTGATAATATAAATTAAAAAAAAATACAGCACTGCCTTTAAAATAGATATCTATTCTTATAATATAGACTGTTTTCATATTTATCTAACAAATAGCTCTCTAATTTACTGTTGACATAATGATTAATCCCAGGCAATGTTTCTAATATTTATTAAAGATGGAATGCAAGTGAAGACTTCAGGTCAAGATCAGGTAGTTTTTTTGAAATTTCTTTAAACAAAACAGTCCCACAGTCTGACTGCAACAAACTATTTAGCTTTCCAACTACAGCCCTGAAACCGCTGTGCCTTGGGAAGTAAACTCATCCTTCCCACTCTCCCAGCAGATAACCAAGGGATGTGATGGTGTATGCTGTCTTACCTGAGGCCAAACCATGTGCCAGCAGTGCAGCTGGACATCAAAATCTTGTCTTCTTAGCCTCAGGACAACACTTTCATATTTGGAAACTATTTCCTAGATAGTTGGAGGTAGGTCTTGGTAACATGGCTGGCTGTAAAAACACACTGTGGTAATTCCAACTGTATACAGTTGGAATCCACTGGTATTAATGTTCAACTACATGCTTGTAGTTCAATTTTAAACCTTTGCTATTCACCAGTGATCACTGTTTGCAAAATATGCAAATGTTTGTGCTGCATTATTTCAAAATACTTTGAATCGACCAAAAAAAAAAAAAGGCGCTGAATTTTACAAACATTAAGCACACCAGTTGGATAGGGACCGCATGCATCACGACATCACAAAGTACAACGTAAATGTAGGACAGGAATTTCACAGAAAACTTCAACTAGACTTACAAACCAGAAGGCCTAAGCTCCTGCCTCTGCAAGCCACAGACATGTACCTATCCAAACATAAAAATGGGAGATGAAAGATGATTGCTGACTACTATCTGAAATGCCTGGCAAAGGCGGAAAGAAGGGTTTTGGCAGCAGAATTATTAATTATATTAAGACTGAAATAAAGGAAGCTAAAGAAAATAATTTTGTGTTCCTCTGTTATTTTAGTGAACTCTAACAGAAAAGAGTTGTGGACCACAACACATGGTGTTAAAGCAGTAAATGTAATGCTCCTACAGGACTTGAAACACAACAGTATTTCCACTCTAACCTCTACATTCAAGGAGATAAAGTATGCTTTCAAAATAGAAAGCAGATTAACAAAGAAGTGAAGAACAAAATGCTTGGAACAAAATGTGGAGAAGCTACAGATCAATCTGAATAGATACAAGTTTGGTGCTGAACTGCTATGTTGTGGCTGATACTGTGCTACTGTGTTCACACTGTGTAGGTGAGATTACTGGTACTGAGAAACACTTCCCCAATTTCCTGTCATACCTTATTTTCTCCTTGGCTGACTCAAATGAGAAATGTACGTTACATAGAACGGAGTTAAAATTCAATTCCATCCTGTACCTAACATAAAGATGAAAAATTGACAGGATGTATTCAACCTTTAAAATGCAATCAAACCAAATGAAGGTAACTAAGATCATGTCTGAAAGTCACGTGTATGTAACACCTGTTTTGCTGAAGAGGCAGAACTAAGAGCTATGTCTTTCTAGTTTGTCTTATGGGGAAAGACCTTTCAATACACTACAAAGAGCAAATTTAAACAGACACTTAACTATTAGCTATTATGCAAATTGTTTCTCATTGATTTCACACACTGAATGAAATAAAATTTATAGAAAGCAATGGAATCTGAAAAAAAACAAAAGAAAGAATTAATGTTTGTATAAATACAACCTTTACTTATAATTTTTTAAATAATATGAATTTATGCTAGACAAGGAAAACCATGTATTTAGGAATTCTTGACATAAGCCAATTCAGCTGATAACAGTAGCACTTAAGAAAAAAGAAGACATTTTAAACAACTATTTATGGCTGCAAAGGGGCGGTTGAAACTCACTATCCTAAACATATGACATGGTTTTTAACAGTTCTCAGAACACCTAAACTGGCTACCCAATGCCACACATGTTGTTGTTATTAGATATCGCTTACATAGCACTGCAAGTATACATGGTATTCAACAAAAATTGAGTCAGGCTCATTCCCAGTCCCACAGTGGCTGTAAAAAATGTTCCCAAATACACAGACACATGGTGGGCCCATTAAAAAGCAAGGCAATTTTCAAGCTCTGGTAGTTAATACTGTTTTCTAAAACTTAGTCTGACAGCAGAAATCCTGCACACTGAGAATCATGTAGTAATAAGGACTGGTCTGAATACAATCAGCAGTGGCAAATCAAAAATCAAAGCCTATAGTAATGGATACAGCACACTCAAATAACCACCTAAGCTAACTCTGATAGGTTTATTCAGTGCATGACAAAAACAGAAAAGGAGTTAAACTGTGACCTTCTACCCCACCACTGCTACAGCTCCAGGTTAACTGTACACTTATGGGAGAAAACCAGCACTGAGATGAGACTCATGGAACAAGCACTGAACAACAGGACAGCATAAAAAGTTCAACAAGAGACAAGAGCACGAGCTGGCACATAACACAATTACCAAGTTGCAAATGTCAGGGCTGCTGTAGAAGGTTTTCTGCATTTCATAATCCAATATAAACTTGCTACATCTTGAAACAGCATCTCAGGTAACTTCCTGTGTCACCAGGAAAATAACAAATGCAGAGCAGAGGAGGTGGAGACCAGACCGGTGTGAGAATGGCAGTGATGCTTGCTCCAGAGAGGCTGTAACTTCTGTCCTATTAACAAAGTGCTGTAGCTGAGAGATTTGAGGAGTAGCACGGAGGGAGAGGTTGCTTCAGTAAGTCCTTTAGTCAACATGTCAGAAATCCCATAGTGTTTCAAAGTCCCTTAACAGTTACTCTAGAATAAACATTAAGTTTTGCAAGAGTCTAAAAGACCTTTTATATGAAGGAGCTGGAAGAATGAGAGGTCTCCGTATCAGGATACCCGCAGCAAATCTGATACACCTATTTAGCCACCAAAATTTGCCTCAGTGGAGCTCTGCATCACTTACATCTTACATCTTACAACACTTACATCTGCCTTAGGACAAAATCTAGGTCAGTGATTCTGGTAAAGCTTAGAGACAAAAGTTCAAGGGCTGCAACTCTTACAAAAAACTCATAATTCAGCAGATGTTGCCCCAGAGGCCAATGATATTATTTTATATGGAAGTATTTTGGACCACTACTGTAGATCAGTGGTTGTCAGATTAGATCATTCATGGCATCAAACAGCAGGCAGGAAAAAAACTCAAAGCAGCAGATTGCCTAGAGGACATCTCTTGACTCTGTGTTCAGAGCTTGGCAGTGGCTGGACTAGTGTCTGGTCGCCTTAAAAACAAACACTGTTTTAGTGTAGTCAGAATGTTCAACCAAGCAGAGGTATCATCGCATAATTTTTAACCTCAAACGTACACAATGTGTATATGCAAAAGAAAAGCCACATATTTCAATGGAATGCTACAGTGTAGTCTGACATAGTCTGATGTACTCTGATGTAGGATGAAGATGCTGCAACACTCTATGAACTTTATACAATATTCAGAATCTAATCAATGTGATAGTGTCTGATTAGGCAATTAATTGCAATGATAATGGCATAATCTTGATACTAATTTTAATTCTAGTCTTTACAGAATGGTCATGTACCTACCTGGGAATTCTCACAAATATTGTGACAAGGCAGACTTTTCACTGAGACAAAAATTGAAAGGAACGGATAACACAATTAAAAGAACAGATTATCCCTTAAATGCACCTGATACTTTACCCTCATCACACTACACATAATGTTAATATCAAATAAAGTTGCTAAAAAATATTTTTTAGCATTAGAACTACTTTTCAAACATGATGGCCCATTTATTACAGAGAATGAGGAGGGAAAAAATGACATTGTGCAAAATAACTTCTCAGATAGTAACGATTTTATTTGAATCTTACTGCACAGCTTCTGCAGCTGTCTTTTTCTTTAAGGGGAGCACAGGCACCAGTTTAGCTGTAGTTACTCATGAATTTTCTTTTTGCAGACTCTGTGCAGATTGCAAATTATTTTGCATTTCTATTTCAAATTTTAATGCAGCATTAACTCCCAAATCTAGGAAAATTTAAAACAGGCTCATGGTGGAGATGGGAAGGGCAAAGGGGAGTACAAGAAAACATACGTTTCAAGAAGATGTATTCTTGCTCTCGAGTATATAACCAAACATTGAAAGAAATTTGTACTGGTGAGATCAGTTGTGCTCATTGGGATAATTTATTACTTGTCACACTGATTTTGAACAAGTATCAGTCCTATGAGAGCCAGATGTTATGGCACGATACTTAGCAAGCAATTGCAGCATTAACTTCTCTGGCTCTGCTTGAAAGAGTTTGAGCCTGACATTAATCTATCTATCGGATCAGGTTCTTCTCCTAAAGTACGTTTGACTCACTATAATGCACCCAAGAACATGCAAAAACCTCTAGGTTAATTTTTCTGTCTGCTCTCCCATCTAGATAACCCTTAAAACTACAGGCAAATACGAGACACAGGCTTGAAGTGATCCCCTCTGAAGTAATAAAAAAATCCTGACCCCACCCTGAACTTTGGGCTTTGGCTCCACTGCAGTTGGACTTTTAAAATTAGTAATTTTTTCAAACTCAAAAGGCTGGCCATTGCAAGCAAGGTGACTGTTTTTCAATTCTGCTTTCTGGGTGATCTTCTGGGAACCTAACTGATTTTACTAGGAAATGAGTGGGATATGCTACTGCCAGTAAAAGAAAAGTGAGAGGGAAACACAGTAAATTTGGTAAGGGGAAATCCTTTGTATCTTTTAAGTGAAAGGTTTTTGTAATGACTTTGTCTTAAAAACAGCTGCATTTCAAATATTGATGTTTGCAGATCAGGACTTTGCTAGTCATCTTCTAAAGCACTAGTGAAATTAGTAGTAAAGCTGCTCTAGCTTTGTGGTCTTTGGGGATGATGTATAAAACCAGAAGGAAACTTTCTTTTTAGGACTATGTTCACAGTGCTGACAGTAAAATAATGTTCTGATTTGTGAAGTGAATAAATTTGATATGGAAGTAATCAATGAGAACACAATAAATACGGTGCAGCAGTATTTCCTTTTTTTTTTTTTTAAACAATTGACTGTACTTTTCTGGTCATAAAAAAATACACTTTATCATCTAACTTTACAGTAATTTTCAGTATCCCCTAAAAGTAAGGAGGGATGGGAACCAGACTTCAAATAATTGCCTAGGCTTTTCCCCATTTATTCATATTATCAGATTCCCTAAAATAACATTTTCCTTCTGCCTTCTTTACTTCACTCCAACATATTATAGGGCGTGCTACATATCCACATTCCTAGAAGTATTCATTTCTGAAATTTCTTCCTATGTTCCTGCAAAAATCCTTGCTTAAATATAAGTAAGGTGTAGATGTCAAAGTCATTGAAGCTTCATCTTTCACTGTGCAACACAATTGTAACACGTTCAGTATTCTTCAGTGCTAAAATGAGGAGATATTTTTAAATCATATTTTGTGTCTTTTGCCAAGTCTCCTGATTATTGGTCTCCAATAATATCACAATATATTTCAGAAATTGTAGTGGATCTCCATAAGGATTTGTAAGATCCTCAGAGTTTCCTACTGAATTATATTCAAATACAGGAAATAACAAGCTTGAACCCAAATGAAAACAAGTATTCTTGATAGGCCCAAAGCCTTTTCTGCAGGAGTGTTAGAAGCCAGGAACACTGGATCCTACAACATTGGTTTCTGCCAACATTAACATTTACAAAGCTGACGACTCATGCAAATGTGTCTAAGGACTTGTGTAAAAAATTCAGTGATACTTGCGGCATAGATAAGCTACTCAAAGTACATGAGCTTAAGATGTTTCTTTAATTCCAAAAGATAACACCATGAAGTAATCAGAATTGATAGAAGTCAAATGGTCATGAATATTTTTAAAACCCAAAAATTCTTATAAGATCACAAATAAAAGACTTTGACGAAAAGAGCGGTGTTCCTTACAATATTTGCATCACCAACATTTGTAAAATCTGTATTGAAAACTTAAAAAGTCCCAAAGACAGAAACCTTAATGAGATTAAGATCTAATGTAAAAACTTTCCAAAGAAATATAAACTTGTGTCACTTCAGAAATCAATTGTATTTTATCTTATGTGTCTGCCATGAACCAAGAACATCAGAGCGTGCATGACAGTCTGTGGCCCATCACTGATTGCTGGTTTGCATTACTGTAAAACCCAGAAATATTTTCAAACTCATGGGTGTTCTAGCTCTGCTTTGGGGATAGTCCTGTCCTTCAAGCGTGTGAGCTGCAGATAACACACAGGTGTCTGCTACACAACCTGACAATGAATGTGAGGACTGGGGAAGGCTGCAGTACTCTACACATATTTTCAACATTTGTGAAGGAGCAGGGTAAGCATCAATCTGTGTAAGCCACCATCTACATCATGCTCTCCAACTGGATGATGAGTTGGGCCTAGAAAGCTAACTGGAATCTCAAACCTTTGGCAGCAAAAGAAGTAAGTAAGATAAAAATGTTGCTGACTCCATTGGGCAGAGCATGGGTATTTTAACAGAGTTTCCTCTACTTCTATTGTGAAGGCACATAAATGACTATTCTATGACCCTTGCAATGAGAAGGCAAACTTCCAAACCAGATATCTGTGTTTTGACACTTATCTTTATCTTGTGCAACCCCCCTGAAATTTAAGGAGAAGAAACCCACAGCAGATGACTCCAGAGAGCAAGTTAATAATTTCAAATCGTTAAAATGATGGTGGAAGCATTGCACAATTTCACTTTGTAAAAGACAGTGTATGGCATGTATGATAATCTGGAAGTTCTATTTCTCTCCTTGCAGCTCAGCTTGTCAATTGTTTTATATTTGATACAGCTGCTACTTTCCAAACAAGTTCTTGTTTGCAGCTTTAGTCTATTTAGTCAATTGCTGGGTTAATATTTTCTGTTTGCATTTTTTTAACCCTCAAGGCATGAAAAAAAACTCTGGCAAACCCATGCATGATTTTATCCAGGTGTCTAACATAATTTTTCACCATTGTTGTCCTTAACTCCTGTAAAATAGAATGTTTACCCAGAGCTTACTTATCACTCCTTTTCTTCACATTTCACTCTGTTCCTTTGCACATATCCTGTTTTCCTTCTCTACTCAACAAATCCTCATATACCTAGATTTCCAAATACATTCAATGTATTTGAATTCAATGTCTAATTCAATGCCTTTTTAGTCCTCAGAGATACTGGTGCTTAACAGTAGCACAGACAAGGGATCTTATACATAGCAATTTATATACCTAAAGTTCTTATACGGGACATCCAGAGAATGCAGAGCCAATACCTCAACATAATAAATGATGAAAGGCTCAGCAGGATTAAAGTTGATTGGGTGGAAAGAACTGATGGACAGCTTTCTAATTGACTGGATAGCCCATTCCATGCTAACTTTTTGTTAGAAATAATATCTCAGAAGGTTTTCCTGGGTTTGAATAATAACAAGGCTCAAATTCAAACCAGTAAACCTCCAGTGAAGTTGAGGGAACTGCCTCAAGAATGAAACTGGTTTGCTATTTTGCAATTATGATTCATGGGATTTCCTTGCCCATGAAGTGACACAGCAGGGTACAGGGCAACATGGCCAAATGAAATTGATCTGGAGGTAGCTGTATACAGGCAGTGGAGAACATGCTTTGTCATTTAATTGCTGCTTTTAAACAATTAAAACTGCCTGAAACTCCTAAAGACCTCTTTTTGGAAATCTGAGAGGAAATGGATGAAACGGAGTATGACCCAGTCTTACATCAGTGAGCACAATAAAACCATACTCAGAATGATTTATTCAATGCTAATAAATACCTACGATATTTCCCCCACTGAGGACTATTTCAGTGCAGTTTTTGTGCAAACAGAAATGTAGTCCAGAGCTGCAGGCTAAAAGCCATTGCAAATGCATGCAGATGTCAGCACTGGGGAAAAGCAAACAACATAAAACTGAAAACATAAACAGAATACCTCCACTGTGAAAACAAAATCTCAAAATTGCTACTAAATCTGAGGAAAGAATGCTTTGGAAGGTGCAGAGACCTATTAACACTCAGGACATCATATCTGCAGAACCCCTGCTAAAAGTTTCAGATCCCTACCTCTAAAAGAGAAAATATAGTTCTGAAATTGTAGGGCTTGACAAATTTTCATGGTATGCAGTAACATGTTCATTAGAGAAGCTGTTAGCCTATCTGAGCCTGACAATTAATAAAGTTTCAAAGTAGTGTGGGAAATAAAATAATATAATAAACATACCCTGAAATTTAGAAAAGAATTAGAATCTCCTTGCAAACAACTCACATCCGCAGATCTGAAAGAAGTTTACAGGATATAAAATAACTTGCTGTGTAAAGAGGGTAAAGGTATATAGAAGGCAGCAAAGGATGAAAAGAAGAAAAGCATTCCTTATATGGCTTCATGCGAACATTGTTTGTGTGAAAAAAGAAAGAGGAATAAAATGAACAAATTAAAAGAGAGAGCTTGCAAGATCAAAACATGGAGAGAGGGATAAGCAAAACTCTGGAAAAGGCTCTGAAGAAGGATATACAATAGGAGTAGCAGATATATGGTAAGGCAACTACCCAAATGTAGAAGAAAAATTGAAACAGAACCATCAATATTTTTTCTTTTAAATCAAGTGGCACACTGGTCTGCCATGTCTTTGAGTTGAATAAGACTGCCAGTCCCCCAGAGCAGGAACTGCTTCTTACAGGATGCTATATATATATAAAGGGCATCATGAAGCCCTTATTCTGCATGCAGCTTTGGACTAATTAAAGGACCTTCTACTTTAAAATGAATTTCTGAGATCTAAAAAGTATTTGGCAGTGATTATGACTGACAATGAACTGTTGGTTTGATGTCTTTTGTCTCAGTGCCCATGCCTGGATAACTAAGTCCTTAATGTAACGGTTAACCAGATGCGTAACTGTAATACAAACTTTAAAGACTTTAAAAATGTAAAAAGCCTTAAAGCACTTGACTTACCTATGAGAGCAGAGCTCCCTGGACTGACGGTCAGTTTTGTTCCTGAAGGAGAGGTCAGCACTGAATGAGTGCTGGGCCCAGCACTGGTGAGCACTGCTGTCAAGTCTTCTAGGTAAGGAAGAGGTCGTGGAGGCTCTGGTAACAGATGGGAAGAACGAAATGATGAGCAACACTGTAGCAGAAACCATCTTGGGACATAGACCCCTACCTCCCCCACACCCCCCATCTTCCCCCATCAGATATTGCTGCAATTTTCACTGTGCCTGCAACATTACCATTTCAGAGGGGCAGATTAAGCAACTTTGGATAACTACTGAAAGTGCTTTGCCTCATATTAGGTAAGATGCCGGAGAAAATATTAAAATAATGTCTGGATTAATATGACGACAAACAAAAAGAAATTATCTCTGAAGGCTACCACAGCATTCTGGTGGACTCTCTTCCCGTGTGACAGAGTTGTATGATATCAGGAGATGCAGTGGCTTGGAAGAGAAAGCAAATGTATACAGCATAGAAACAAAATCAAATGTTCATGGCAAATAGTGAAAAACTTTTAGTGTCTGCCACAACCTGGATCAAGCCCTGATTAAATATGGTTATCATCTTGCCAGATCCTGTGGTATACCTAGGCAGAACTCCAAAGGACTCAGAGTTCAGAGCTCAAGAGGATCAGTCTATGCTGAGCACTGCAGGATTTATTTGTTTACTGATCATAATGCTATTTTAAAAATTGAGGTAATGCCTAGCATTCCCAATTCTGTTTGTCATGAAAATGATGTGATACTTGATTTAAATGAATAGTGGCTTCATCCCCTTTCAATTAGATCATGGCACACATTAGGCAAGTTTTCTACTGCTGATAGCAATCAGCACTGGGAGTACAGGTCAAGGATGCCTGAACTGTTCTGTTCCATCAAGGAGCTAAAAATGTCATTTGCTTAGAAACATAAGCAGCTTGCATAACTCACAGTAACTCACCATCTTTAAAAGTTAAGCCATTTATAACGATCCGAAAAGGATTTACAGATCATGCGGGAGTCTTTATTTATAGGCTGAAACTCAGCTGACTTTTTTTTCTAGATTGTTTTTTTAGACTGAGATTCTAGAGCCAGTCTGGATTAGTAGGAGAAATATGTGAACACTCATTTTAGTATTGTCTGTGAAACTGAGAAATCTCACTGTTACACATCCTCTGGAAGCTCACTCTAGTCATGAAAGATGAGAGCTGTGGTGGATGCTCTAATGGTGTTGCCCCAGTTGTGAGGAATAGGTTTCAAAATTTGAGACTTCGCCATCAAATGCACTAAAGTACTTAAAAAGGCAGGCTGGAAAATTCATCTGCCAGGTACAAAGAAACGATAGAAGATGAGTTACTAGGAAAGGAAACGCCTTTCCCAGACTTTCAGTTCCCACCAGGTACCACTTCCACTCATATTTCCCAGCTGCCACTCTCTTTCAAATCACTCAGATGGACTTTCTGTCTGGTGTTTAAAAACACAGGGGAAAGTGAAATTCACCATTCATTGAACTTGGGATGTAGTTTTTAGAAGTGCACTGGATTTATGCACCTGTTGTGAAGGGGGTCAGTCTCACACAGCCTTGAATGGAAAGACTGCTCAGCAGAGAAAAAGCACTTCACAGGGAAAAGGTGGCATCACTCTCATTTCAAGATAGTCAGTTTCAGATATGGTTAATAAATGCTTTTCATAGTTAGGAAGTCTGAAAGAGTTAAACTGAGTATCTTGGGACTGGGAGGTGCAATCCCTGTGCTTAGACATATTCTCCTTATCCGCTTTCCTTTTACCACCACCTTGCTTCAGCTGATGCTGCCCAGAGTACAAATGGAGACTGATGCTTTTCTTAGAACACGGCTGCCTGCATGCCACTTCCTCTTTCCACAACCTCTGATTAGTTCTGCCATCTGGATGTGCCAGTAGACACATTACTAT
Source organism: Dicrurus megarhynchus (assembly GCA_013399195.1). Lineage (NCBI taxonomy): Eukaryota > Metazoa > Chordata > Aves > Passeriformes > Dicruridae > Dicrurus > Dicrurus megarhynchus. The sequence continues at coordinate 1,142,077 of VXAD01013796.1, read as the reverse complement.
TGTTGCAACTGCAAAATACCGAAAAAGCCCTCAACTTACCAAGAACCAACAGCTGGGAGCTTTCAGTTACTTCCCCATGAAGATTGGCTGCCTTGCAGGAGTATAACCCCTGATCTGACAGAGAAACATTTGCTATGAACAGCAACCCATCATGCAGATGGTGAGTAGAGGACAGCTTGACCTTGTTCTTAAACCAAGTAACTTTTGCTTCAGGAACACCTGGAAAAACATTGACAAAGTGTAACACAAGTAAGAATTACAAGGCAAAAAATACTTGTAAGGCAAATAGAGGGAGAAGAAGAAGAGATGAGAAGTACTGAGTAAAAGCTAAAGAAAAAGGGGAAGGCACAAGCAGGATTTCATATGGCCACAGTCCTTTAGAGCAGTGACTCAAATAAAACAACAAAATAAATACAGAGACAGACGCAATATGCTTCTTGCAGGCAGCTGCTCAGACAGCCCTAGTCTAGAAAGGTAGATTCATCTGCACTTCAATACCAGCAGAAGAAAAAGGATTTAAAAAGTGAGATCCCCTTAATGTTGAGGTATTGCTATTGAGTCTAAGAAAGATGCACTCTGCCTACAAAATGTCTAGCAATGCTACAAAAACGTTTTCCTGACTTGTATTCTACAAGTGTGTCCTTCCTCTGTCTTCAATGTGTCCACGCTAACAGGAGGTTTGCAGGTACAGCTGTTCCTACAGTTTGCTTCGGGGAAGATAAGCAGTGTGTGTCAACGAGCAGCAGTTTTATTTTCTTTTGAGCTCCCACCTTCAGCGACACGCACAGCCACAAGATGGGAACAGGAGGCAGCCAGCACAGGGATGAGCAAACACATCACGTCGCATCTCTGCCGCAAGGGGTAGCAAGAGCATTTCAATCGGTTTTGTTGGGTAACGGTGGATGACAGAGGACAGAGGGCCGAGTGTTTCCCTTGCACAGACATCACAGAGACTGAAAGTCTGAGAGGTGCCAGCTGGACACAGAACTCACTTTGCTGGGCAGGCAAGACTTGAGTTAGTGAATAATTACCCAAGTCTTTTCTTCTTCAGCTTTCCCCTCCATCAGTGTGCATGTATCCAGCAAAAAAAGCCCACCTGGGATGCTAGCAACCAGAATTGTGTAAGACAGTTGAGATAATTTTGCTAAATCAGGAGCTCTGGGAGAAAGGAGTCATAGCAATACAAGGTTCTAACAGTGGTGACTAGTTTCCAATGCCACAATATTCTTGGAATAGTGAAATGAATTTGACCATCTGGTATAGCTGATGAATAAACACGGGCCATATAGCAAGGCAAGAACTAGAAAATAAAACCTTCAGCACTTAGGTGATATACAGAGGAAAGGAATGTTCAGGAGAATTGAAAGAACTGCAAACTGGAACAACAAAGATACAAGTAGATAAAGGACAGGAAGGTAATATATTTTAAGCCACTCTTCCAAACCTGTTCTGACTCAACAGTCACTAATTGTACATGACATTTTGCAGAATGCCCTATGAACTAGCTTTTTAAAATGAGTTCCTTCTTTCATGTCAAACTGTATTTTCAGTAACAGTTAGGGCCAGATTGCCTGAAGCTTCTGGTATTCAAATGAGTATCTGCACAATTTAAGTGCTGAAATCAACAGAGAGCTCCCTAGTAATACTGATGTGATCCAAATTGCTCTCACATCCTATTTTCAAGTGAAATTGCCCACAGTAGTCAAGTTACCCACACCAGAAATGCTGCTGGCTTTCTGAAGCTCGGAGAAAATCCTGCAGCTGGAAGTCAGAGATATCTGCAAGATTCCTGAGTGACTTTTGGGTGGGAGTTCCCCTAGGATTAGTTTTGGAGAAGTCTGGAATTGACCACAATTACCTAACAATAGCTTAAAAATATATTCCTTCACCTCTACAGACAAAGCAGTGAAGTTATGTCAAGTGAAATAATGTTGATTTTTAAAATCTTGATCAAAACCTGTCTTTATCAACACTGTCTTTGTAGTAAAACTGAAATAGAGTTTCATCTTGACATAATTCACATCAGGTGCCAATTAAACTAATTGCATCCAGAATGATTCTGTTTTCCCTTGTCTATCAGTTAATTTCTATAGATTTCAACTCGGAGCACAGATTTTGACAGTGCTTATCCCTCTCTTAAGAAGTTAAAGAGAAATATAAAATTACTCCCTAGGCTTTGGTAGTGTACTCTTCCATTATCTCTTATTTTTAAGAAACCTTCTCCAGGTTTATCAACACCTGTCAGCAGCAAGTGTGTATTTCTGTCCCTTGACAGAAAACGCAGCTTTAGAAAATATAATAACTGATCCTTAATATTTCTCTTATAAGTATCTATTCTGCTGTCTTGCTGACTCTCAGTAAAATGTGTCCTTACATGAGCTGAGGCATCCAGATCCAATACACGCATGCTCCTATACTACAGACTGTACAGCACAGTGATTGAAACACAGCTTGTAATAATGGGATTTACTGTCACTGAACTCTGACCTAGAACAACTCCCATTAGTTGTGCTGGCTCAGGACATCCTGACATGACTAGAGGGAAAGTACTAGAAGGAAAAAACATACAGATTTACAAGACCGTGTGAAGATTGTTTTCATCCAGACAAGTCGCCATGTAATTTCTGGATATGCCAGTTTGCTTTCTAATGATGTTAACTTTGTTCTCACATTCTAGTCTCTTTTTTATTACCAGATGTTATTGCATTAACCACTGCACATTAACTTACCACGATTTAGTAGCTGTTTCATTGTTAATGTTTCCTGGGGAGCTTTGGCAAACTATACAGATGTAAAGGTCATCTACTCTAAAGAAGTCACTAGGATACGACACATCTGCTGACTCAAGAAATAGTGCATGTTACTCTTATCCTTAGAATTGATTGTTCTAAGGATGATCAAATATATAAAAGATTCAATAATCACAAAGCTGATGCTAAAACAAAAAATTTGTGCTTACATTAGGAGGAAAATTGCATTTATTCTCACATTCTGTTACAGGTTTTATGAGATGGTTTATTTTCCATGTATAGGTGACACAGCTAATAGAAATTGCTGTTCTTGGATCATTTCTCAAGGTAGCTTTTTTGTAGTTGCTGTGGAATTATTAACACTATTTTTATGATTTTAGGATTCTAGTGCCCATAAAACATATCTGCCCTCATTACTCACTCTCTTATTCCCTTTGTAACATCACAGCTTGTGGTTTATGATTTTATCATAATTTCAAGAGCATTGGTCTCTGGTGCCAACATAGATAACATTTTCTGTGGAGGCAGTAGCAGAAGATTTATTTTTCACCCATGCAGAAAATTAGGATTTACAAAAATTTCTTCTGTATAACAGAAGATTCCAATATACAATAATGCTGCCACATAGCAAAAAGCCTTCCCCTAGAAGAGAAGACACTGCTAAAATGTTCCATTTTGGATGTTGTCATAGTGTGAGAGCTTCACAGAATTGGTAGAGATTATTTCTCTCTCAGAAAAAGACTTTGAATCTGTGCCCCTGACCATTTTGTGCTTCCCTCCTGTAGTTTTCTGATGTTTTAAGTACTGTGGCAACTTTGTTTAGTCACATCCTGTTGTTTACATGGTGCCTTTATACTGAAGGGAAAGGGCTACACTTCTTAGATCAGCAGTAACTGTCTGAATCTGTGGGTTCTGACTCTGGGCAGCTAAGAGAACCCAGAGAGAGAAATCCAAAATAATTTGTGTTCATGTGATATTTAGTCTCCTTCACACAATGTCCGTGCAGGTGAGCATGGAGAGGCCCGGGGAAAAAACAAGAGTACCACTTTTATCTTCTTCCTTGAAGGTCACTGGACATCAGTCTGATTGCAAAGGAGTGTCTAATGCCTACGTTGAGAGGCCAAGGGAATAACTGAACTTTCTCCTTCATGAACCTAGGAAAAATGATACCTTACTTTTCCTTCATTCAGCCCACTGAGAGTAATCAATAAATTGTAATCACAGGCTAGTGTTTTGCTCTTGCAAACATAATATGCACAGCTATTGTGTATGTTTTGCTAAAGGACAGGTGAACAAACAATGAAACTTGAGACAAATACTCTTTTCAGGTTAGAATTTGCCTAAGGGTTTGGTTGGCAGCACTTGAAGAAAGAAAACTTACAACCACTAAGTGCTTAAAGTGAGCACAAAGTGTAAAAAAGCCAGGACATTTGTATATTTGCAGTGAAGATGCTTGTTTAGAATTATCTGAAGTAGCTGCTAGGGATAAGAAACCAAAGCAACGGTCTAAGGGACTTCATACAAGTCTCCAGGGCAGATATTTATGTAACACTCAGCATGGCCCACTTCATGTTTTGTAAGTTGCTCCCCTCCCTCCTAAGCGTTCCTCATACTATGCATAAAAGTGTAATGAATCCATGCTCTGGCCCCAGATCTTTAGAGATTTCCCAGCTCTCTCCCTTCCCCCACTCCTCTTCCCCATATCAACATCATTCCCACCAACAGACATAGGACTGCCACACACAGGTAAGGTCAACCTGTTTTGGTTACCATTGGAAAGAGGCAAACTGTCACTGTAAGACTGAGGAACATTCAGTCTCTGACTGGAAAACAGTTTTAGGGGGAGTCCTGTTTCAGTAGAATTCCTCTGAATTCCTGCACTCCCAAGATGAAAAATAAAAGGAAAAAACAGAAAATAATATGTGCTAACATGCCTTTAATGTAAAAGTAAGTTTGGCAGTGATCTTTAAAAACTGGAGTGACCTTTAAAAACCCCATCAATGATGAAATTAATCAGCCCATGCTTGTATATTCTCACCAAACATCCCCAACAGGTAGCCATGTGCATCAGTTTTGTCACATCCACACCACATGGGGTATCTCTAACAACAATGCCTGTCGTATTGACTCAAATTTTTTTTGAGTCCAGTCGTCTTAAGCCACTACACTTGCCTTGTTTGATATGGATAAAAAGAGGACAAGTTCTATGATACAAATTAATGGAAGCAATGAAGTTTGCCTGAGACCTAGGAAAACCTTGCAATTTCACTCAGCTGCAACTGGAGATACCAATTTATCCCACAGAAATTTATAGCCGAAGACACCTGCATGGGAGAGAATTATTTTTTTACCTGCAACCTGGCAGTTAATGGTAACATTTGCTTTCTGGATTGTTTTCACCACGCTTCCAATGTCAACAGTGACAGCAGGTGATTCAGTGTTGATCACAGTAGCTCTTGATGCCTTTATCAGTGGCTTTCCTGCATAAAAAAGCACCACAGTTTGTCATACCAAGCACATGGGACTCACGTGGGATAGATGGGCTGGAACACTCCTTGTGAAAGTACACACAACAGACAGGTGGATAAGGGAAAACGCTGAAGCGTGAGGCCACCTGCTTTTTATAATATTTCAGTGTCACCAAATTCCATGGGTAAAGCTGCCTTAAAAAAGAAAAAGCACACTTGAAGCAGAGGCAGAATAGCATTAAAGACATATGGACATAAAGGAGAACCAGCTGAATCAATAAACACCAGCACAATTGGAGCTGCAGCAAGATGCTTGCCTGGTGCTGCAACTGCACTACCACCCTTTGGTGAAGACCAAACACAGGAGCCTGAGTGATGGATACAGGCACATTAACAGGGGAGGAAGCTTAGAGCAACATGCAAGCTGTTTCTACACATCAATCATGGTTTTCTTAACCTACAGTGGAAACACTGGGATGGGGAAGATCAGACCTTAACTAGAAAGTTTTCTCATAATGGCTAGCACAAGAAGATGAGAGACATAAACTGTATTAATTCAAAACACTGTTACTACAGGTTTTAGATAAAACAAAACAGGTTATCTGATGGGAAGGGGTTTATCTCTAATAGAGCTACTGCTTTGCCCACAATAACATGTTCTTTCAACATTGGTGACAGCAAGTGAGCTAAGGTGTTTCCCTGCTATTGTGTCTGTCTTTGTGAGATTACTTAGGAAGTTATCCACCATCAATAGCTCAAGAAGCCTTCTGCAAGTCCTTTTGCAGGGCTGCTGTTAAGGGATGCTTAAAAAACAGGTCAGAGGCACCTAAGCTTATCTTTGAGAGAGAGGACTAATGCAGCAGAGCTGACAAGAGCTGAATTAAGGTGCTCCCCCATCTCAAAGAAAATGCTGTGCAGTCAGGATGTTGCAGGAGTGGCAGAACATAACACAATTGCTTTAAGTGGCCTGGGACTTAGGAGTTTTTGAGTCAGTGTTGCATTTTCAAACACATAATTTTCCAAAAATCTATAAATACCTTTTTTCCCCCCCCATTTTAAATATATGGTCAGATACAAAACCAGTTCAGGTATCATCATTTGCCTCCAAAAGCTGCAGTTTTAGGCTAATGTCTATCACTAGCTTTATTTATATGTTAATTTGGAGCTGACCAGCGAAGAAAAGATGGAAGTGAGAAGAAGAATTTGTTCATTGAGCTCATGGAGAGTTCTGAAAATTTAATTCAGCCTTAAATATAAATTTCTCTATATAGCTGTATTTACGGGGCTTTTAAAAGATACCATTCATCTAGAATTCCTGTCATATCAGTTTGGGGTTTTTTTGTACTTTACATTTTTTTATTTTGGTGATTTTAATGCCCAAGAATAGCTAAGTAAAATATTACATTTTATTGTTGAAATACCTCCAAAAGTTTTGATACCGTTTGGCAAAGTCTAAAGAAAAGAAAGAAAAATTCTTCAGCTATCCATCAGCCTTTTTTTTCCTGATTGGTTCCCAAAATCCCACCACAAGATTAAAAATCTTTTAGCTGTTCAACCCATAAATGAGTAGAAAACCACTGAGAAAACAAAAAGGAGCATATTCCACTGTCTTTTTTTCCATGCATGTGTTAAATGAATCAGAAAATTCTTCAATGAAATAAGCTTTCTCCCCATTCTTGATTCCTCTAAATATGATCTCAGCTTTCCAGGTTTTTTGGAGAAAATACTTCTATTATGCAGAAAAGATTGCTACTTTGTTCCAGAAACTGCTCAATATTTCACTTTGATATTTATGGCCTCATTTTATAGGCTGTTCAGCTCTTTGCCTTGGATGTGACATGCAAAAGTATACCAGTTCTTAAAAGGAGTTCTGCTTGAGTCTGGGAAGCATGAATGTTAATTCACCTTAAAGTTTAAATTATAGTTTTGACAGCTAATTATAATCAAAAAGCTAATAGCCTTCCTCTGCCCCATGTATACCTAATGCTCAGTTTGTTTTTTACAGTGTCACACAAAATTGTTTCCACAAATCACACTGTACAAAAACTATGGCTTTTACACTCACTGGAACAGTGCAGACTGAATAGCAATTTTGACTGATGATTTTTTAACCTCATGTTCAGCTTCATGCTGGTGCAATGTAAGAGATTTAGTGTGGAGTTGCTCCTTCTAAAATATGACACTATCCTAACAGCAGCTGCCTGGAATTCAGCAAAGGCACTTCTGATAGTACTAGTGTGAAAAGGATCAGTCTCTTCGGTTTTGCCTACAGTTAATTTGTAGCTCTGACACAGATCTTTCTTTTTTGCTCTGGAAGATTGACCCATTCTGCTACAGGACACGACAAAGTCTCTTTCTAGTTGATTTACTGATCTTCTGAGCTTCACTTTTATCCACTGTTGCCTTCTTACATTTTCTGTGTTTGGTGTAAAAAACTTATTTTTAAAAATAAAAGCTTATAAACAGCTATTCCTTCCTCTAGTCATACATGGATACACTGGCAGCTGGTGGTTGCTGCCTATGCATTGGAAGCCTCCAAGAGTTTCCACATGCTGAAGCAGTGAAATGGGTAAGTCTGCAAAATCAGTAAGTTTTCCAGCATTCCTAGCGTGTTTCCTTTTGCCTTGGTAATAAATAGGACCCTCCTCCTGTAAGACCTCTGTGCCCTGCCACAGTCATTAGCTGTCATTATCTGTTCTGTTCCTATATCTTTCTCAACAGCTCTTCATTCATGTTTGCAGCTCCACCCTTCTGCTAGTCCCGATGTGGCTGTGAGCCTGCTGATGACGTCTGCCAGCGAACCTGGAAGAAGCTGGACTCATCCTTCTAACTCCCTTTGCCATTGGTTTTTATCTAGATGAGTTTTCTTTAGAATTGAATTCTAAACCAGCACACGATATTTCGTCTGCTTTAGAGCCTGTTACTAAAGGAATAGAAACATGGAATCTAATTTTTTGAGACGGTCTATTTGCTACAACTGAAACAGTGTCAGCTATGCTTGTGATCGAATATGAAACAGTGTTCGATCTGTATTGAATAGCTATTCATCTCCAGAAGTTTTCTGGCTTGCCCGATGTACACCTGACTAAGTCCTGCAATCCATCTGTTAGACTTGAAGAGATCAGTGTTAGGTTTAAATTGGAGCACAGAAATTGGGAGGCTTGGACTGCTCTGCCCCTATAGGCTGCAAATAACCAGGATAAGCACTGCTTTAAGGGCATGTCAGATGCAAGTGGGAAAAAGGACTGATGTCTTGCAGAGATACATAAACCTCACAAACTATCTATGAAAGCTGGACTATGCCTCAGGTTTTTGCAGAGCTCACACCCTGCATTTTCCCCAGTGTATCTCTGTCGACCCACGTTACACAGTTCAGCAGCCATCTGTTCCCCACACACAACTTCTGTCCAGATTCACACCAGTGACATGGACCATCCTGCAATCACAGAGGCTGAACTATTACCTGCTAGGGTGACAGCAATGGAGACGGAGTCTGATCCCAGGGCACTGGATGCATTGCAAGCATAGAAACCCACATCAGCTTCCACGGGTGCTAAAATCTGCAAGGAGTCATCAGGCTGAAGGAGCAACCTGGCATAAAGCAGAAAGAAAGATGTAATAGTTTCTTAGTCCATGTGAACATGAACATATTTACCGGGAATTTTCAGGCTTAGGTGTATTTTTTTACAGGTCAGGCCTTTAGGTTATATTTAAAAATCTATGAAGAAATTTAAATTCTTACATTGAGACTGTAAGTTGTGATTATTTGTATTAAATTTTAGTCTCATTCCCAGTTCATCTGCTGCTGGTATGTGTATTAAAGAAAGATTGCCAAGTAATTAGGACATCTACCAAGTGAAACCTCCTCCTCTGCTGTGCCACTTCTGCATAATCTTGAGTGAGTTCCCTAACATTGCTGTCTTCCAGTTCTGCAACATAGGATAGCAATAGTAAAGAAAAAGCCAAATTATTGCAAGGGAAAAATCATGCAACATGCTGAAGCTGTGCAGAAAGAAGTGAAGCGAACCACAGGCTCAGTGTTAAAGCCCGAGATAGGTTCACATTCTTTAACTGATGGGCAGCTTGTACAAACTCAGCAGTCTTGGTTCTCCCCTAATAGTCAGTGAAGATAGAGAGGAATTCTCAGCTGCTCCTTGGGCTGAACTAACTCTTTCCTCTGCCAGTAAGAGGAGCCTATCATGAGCTCAGTGTACTGCCTATGGTTAAATGGAACTAATATGGTCTTAAGTGCTCTTATGAACTGCCTCTTTTCACTGTCTGGTTTTGCAGTGGTATGACTCATCAGGTCCTGACATATACCTGTTTCAGCAAGAATTCAGTCCATGGGCTCCTTTCAATGCTTATGTACCCTTATTTTCATCACAGTGTGTTTCATGATTAGTTCCTTTCTCTTAGTTTTCTTTTTAGCTGAAACTGTTGATAAAATCTAATCATACTTTTCTCATCAGCAACTTTCAGCAGCTGTTGCTTGTAAACTCTTAGTTGAGGCTGTGATTGACAGTGGCAAGGGTGAAACTGGGGGAGGGATATGCCTGTAAAATACAGGCAATAAAAGTCTGCTCACAGATCCTGGAATTGATGAGTTTCTTAACGCTCCCATCCCCACAATAAAAGCTGTTGTCTCATGGACCAAAAAGCTGCAGATACTTGATTTTGCACAACACTGTGGGTGGTAGATCTCTAAAACAAACCAGATTAGGGCCACCCAGCAAAATCTATTATAGAAAAAAGCTCTAGAGTTAACATTATTTTTTTACCCTTTTGTGAGTAATAATAAAAATAGTCATTATCAATAAAAGAGCTGCCTGTTGTTAAACAAGTTTTGTAAAGGCTTAAAAAAATGCACATTTGCAAAACAAACATTAATACTTTTAAAATTGCATCTATGTTTGCACAGCCAAAAAACCACAAATGGTTGAAATAATTCCCTTCCCACTTCTGCTGTCAAGGATTTCTTACCTCAGTCATAAGCAGGGCTGACTAGATAGCCACTGCTAACAGTGACAGCAACTGACAGATCTTTTTACTTGCAGAACTAGTGTTAGCATGCATCAGTATCTCACACGTACACTTTTAGTTTAACACTGATTGCTTCAATCATTCCATGGAATTCATTAAATCTTCAGAAGCTGTCCCACATTATAACAGCCTGTAACATTTCAAAGTTCTGTGCGCTCTGTCTGCATGCGTGCAAATATAGTATGTAGGCAGATCTTCCAGTCTACATCAAAATAATGCTTACAAGAACCCTAAAATCATTTAAATAAATGTTTCTGACACCTTCTGGCTGAGGAAAGAGCTTGCCTAATATTATACCTTATAAAACACATGGATGCATAATTTGTTTGTTGTTAATCACCTCTCCCAACACAAATCTCTCTCTGTCAGCTTAAGTCACCTCAAGAGCCAGCACAAGTATTTTTAGAAATAGAAATAGTCCATGTAGATACTTGCCTTTTAAAAAAAACAAAATCCAACACAGCTTCTTCTTCCTGTCTTTTCAGCCCAAGTTTTAATGCCCTTCTCCAAAAACAAACATAATGTCCTTTTCTTTTCAATAATTCTGTTATTTGTGCATCACAATTTGGCATAGCTGCTTTTCTTGAAAGCAGATCCTTCATTAGTTCTCTTTGTATAGAATTATTTTGGCTGAATTCCCAATTTGCTCGTAGATTGCTATTTTTGTTAGGTATTGAGTTGCTTGTCAGGGGTGGAAAAAAATACCAGCTGTAGCAATTCTTTATGTCACCAGCACGTCTTCAGAATCTCATTTATGGACTGAAAATAATGCAGCTTAATATTTAATCAGTCTCATCTCAGTTGTTCCACACTGCATTGCCTCCAAGAAAAAAACATACTTTGCAGGATATATATCAATGACTAAATCAGACAGCACCTCGCAAACACGTACTGTTCACATGCTGCTTCATGTCCATTTATAAAATTTATTTCTGTTTTAGAGAAGTTGAATTATCAAGTACCAATGAATCCCCAGTGATAGAAATTGCAGCATATTTGCAAGGCTTACTAAACAATGTATAAATTCCTCTAAGGTTTTTTACTTTTAAAACTGATTCCTAAGGAACCTAATCTGAATTTTCTCTAAAATAAAACATTTTCCAACATATACAGCACTCTACAGACTTTGGTATAGATATTAGTAGGCTCTGCAATGGCACTCAGAACCCTTGCTGGTGTAAACTTTAACCTTAGGAGAGAGTATGGACTCTTCTGTTAAATATGCACTCAGGCTGAATATGCAGTCACAAGTCAGGGATCTTTTACTGGAACCACAGATATTTTCAACTGCTGCTGCTTTTTGTGCCATATGTTTTTATTCTACTGAGTAACTGAAAACCAGCATTTTTTGGGGGCCTTTGTTATATCTCTTTGTGACCACACCTAGACTAGAGCTACAGAAGTTAATTTTTGCAAGAATAGCTATGCAATAGGAGTAATACTTTTAGGTATGACACCTCTTTTAGGTGGAGGAAACAGCTCATGGAATGGGGCAATGGGAATAAAGCCATACGTCAACCATCATTATTGGACATCACTGGCTCAGACAAAATCCATGGCCACAATGCATGAAAGTGAATGCCTCTATCTGAGTGGTTTGTATATACAAAACAGGTAGCTGTCACCCAACCTAAACCCAGCAGCCTACACTCTAAAAATCACAATACGAACCAAGCACTTCTGAAATCTCAGTATATTCAATAGGGCGTGACCTGAGGACCTACTCTCTGGCCTTTCTCAGCAGAAGTGTTTCTCTTCGATACTAGTACAGGCAAGCCCACCTGTATTTATTTTCTTATTCCCATTAAGACAGAGGTGGGCTGTAAAACCCTCAATGGCTGGCAAAGCATGAAGAAAACAAACTGCAGAGCTGAAGGACAGCTCAAGCATACCAGACACCACCATGGGTAGATGGCCTTGCAGTCTACAGCAGGACACCATAAGACTGCTTAGACTGCAACTTTCATTGACACAGCTGACTGACAGGCACAAGAGCATTCTGAGCCAAAACCAGAATACTGCTCTTAGAGAACCCAACAAAAAAATCCACAAACCGATTTTTTTACACACCATGATTTCTAAACTTCCATTAACTCCAAAGATACAGGTGTTGAGTTACATCTCAAACTCAGAGCACGGTCATTTCCTCCCCCACACACCGATCTGGAGGAACTATAAATGATGAGTACAGAAGGAAGTTCATGAAGTGGAAACTGCCTCAACATTTAAAGAAGAGCTGTCAATGACTTATGCTACTAACTGGAAAACAAATTATACTTTCCTGAGTCTTTTTGATAGAAAATTGGAGCACACACACAACTGACTGACAATTCAGAAACAAAACGCACCATTTAAGGGTATTTCAGACAAACTGAATGGGAAAAATAAAGGTTGAAAGGGAACTGTAAAATTATACTTAAAAAAATCTGAACTAAAATTTCAGGAATCATATAAGACTCTTTTATTTCAGCTAAATTAATCTACTTGTTGTGATACCATGACAGCTTTTGGGTGTGAAATAAACTTTATTTTTCTCATGACTGTAGTGACTAGCATTCCTCATATGTGAACTTTACGTAACATCCCTTCCCTTTCATGGACACCATAGAAGTTACAGTAATTTCAAGTAGAGAAAAAAAACGAAACACCTTAGTGGACCAATTCTAATGGGATATAACCTCTGGATGAAAATCCATATATACGAAACTTTTCTGGGGGTGGCATACATATATTTTCACAAGAATATGTCCAAATGAAGGGATTCGCTATGTCCAAGTCACGATTATGACTGCATGTTATTTCCACTAGAGACACATTCTTGTTCTTAGTGACCCCTAGCCCTTCAGAAGTTACCATTTTTCTGTGCGTTAAATTTAATATACTCATTCGCCTTCAGACAGAGAGGCAAGAACCAGGAAACTCAGATCATTACACAAAGCAATTATTTTTTAATTGATTCAGTACTCAAAGAAGAAGCTAATAAACTAATTTCATAACTGTACAGAAGGGGCAACTTTACCTAAATCAAGACTTTACTGGATGATCCAAGGGCACCACACTGGAAATTAATTTTTGGTTTTTGGCCCCATCTTTTCTCATATCCTAGGCTGACCTTATAACTAAATGCAGATGTCTTAGCTGAGGTCAGTCTCTTGCGCAGAAGGAGCTCCTAGCAGATCCCTGGACAACTTTGTTGTACTATGTGGTCATTCTTACTGCCTACTACACTCTTTTCCTGTTCTTATATACTGATTTCTTACAGAACAGACTCAAAATATAAAATGCCGAGCACAGACATGAGAAAAAATGTATGTTATCAACACAGTTAAGCATACAACTAATACTGAAAATAACCTCTTTCTGTGTGCTCTTCCACACAAATGAATAATGTGGAGTGATAGGAAGTAAAGGCTACCTGAAGGAAAAAACAGCATGATTTTTGTGGTATACTGATAAAGCATTTTGTTATGTCAACTTCTCAGGTTACACCTGGGACCAGCACTCCAGAGCTTGAACAGATGAGGATTCACCAATTCACATGAGAAGACTAATGCTAAATGATCAGTCTGTTGAGATGACAGCAAAGCTGCAAACAGCCATGAAGTGTGGTTCCACAGTTTACAGCCTTCATCAGAACCCCCACAGTAAATGGTGACTGTAATGCACGGATACATATGTGGAAGGCTGAAGCCTCACTTCCTCCATCTTCTCTTACCACAACCATGTCTTTCAGGCCCTCCTGGAGCACTGGGAAAAATGCAATTCATAGCTACAACAGAGGATAATGGTAACAACCAACAACCAGTTTTCATTTCTCAGTACCAATCTTCATAGCAAAAATCTCCACCTTCAGATGGGAAAATAAACTAAGGCTCCCAGTCTCCGGATGTGGAGTGCTCTGTTGACTGTATTATGCATTTATGTCCTTTAGTACTTTACAATCCCTTCTTTTTTACTTACTCAAACAGAAGTAAGGTACCTGTCTGCCACACCAGCCTGACCCACCATCCAGACCTTGCTGAAGAGTTACAGTGCTCTGTTTACCCCATTTACCGCTTCCCATGCACTTGCCCTTCTTTCTCTTATGAAATCAGACTACAGCAAAATATGGTTTGGTCCAGGGGACTGACAGGCAGTAAAACATGGAAAGTGAAGAGTCAAAATATCAATTATTTTCTTAAAAGTTAAATAACGTGCTTTACCTATCATTGTATTTCACTTCCTCTCCATTCTTAGCCCAGCTGATGGTGGGCTTTGGGTTTCCCACTGCTTCACAGTGAAGCAGCACACTCAGTGTGCCACTTGCTAGGACCACTGTCTGTCCCAGGTGGGTGACAACCTCTGAAGCAGAAAGTTGTTGTGCTGCTGAAATCTTTCGGAGGATGGCAGGCTTTTGAGGAGGCCTGTGCAAGCCATTTGCCAGGTTTACAGAGGCGGGAATAAATGTTTCAGCAGATGATGTCCTCAGGGAGCTGGTAAATCCAGAAACACGTCTGTGCAAAGGGTACTCCACTGAGGCTGAATCAACTTTTCGCCTTGATGCTTTGAGGACAAATTCCTGGTGCTCCAAGTGGCTCTTGAAAACCTCGCGAGCCAGCTGCACAACAAGCTGCTCAGTGTAGATATCTCTAAGCTCCTCAGGCTGTTGTGACAAATTCCTTATGATATCATCCAAGTGTTTCTGCTCTGTGACCATAGTAAATGGCAGGCTATGCTCCCGGTTCTGGTCCTCCTCTGAGGATGTGTTTCTCTCCATAGATTCCTGGGCTTCCCAGGACTCCAAATTTTCCCCTGGCCAGCCCCTGAGCTGTAGCAGCCTCGAGACAATATTGTCATACCATCTGCTGGGGTTAGCAAGGTGTCCTCGCTTTTCAGCCTTGCTACCATTGAAGAAAATCCCATTGAGATGTTTATCCTCTGTTCGCAAGGCATCATTTAAGCCGGCCTTCCTCATGCCCTCTTCTTCCCTAATACCAGCTGGGTGCCCAGCAATGATCTTCTTGTTGCTTCCAATCAGTTTAATTATGAAATGCTCCCGGGCTGGCCCTGCTGTGCAGGTGTATGTCCCAGTGTCTGAAGGCTTCAAATGATGGATTTTCATGTACCCGTAGGGCGCAATGGTGATGTGAGCTGAACTGACAAGCCTCTTGTCATCCTTCTCCCAAGTGATCATTGATTTCCTGAACCTCCTGGTAGGACATCGGAGGGTAACAGAAGTTTTGGGCAGCAGGTAGGCATATCCACCCACAACGAAGTGCAGCTTCTTCTGTTTCCTTGTCTGGATGTAAACTTGCTTTACAGCCATAATATGGGGGCTTTGCTTATGAGCTGGTCTGTTGTGCCCTGAAATACCATTATATTATTAGTATGTGATACCATTAAACAAAACAAGTAGTTTACATTGTTGTGGGCAGCATTTGACCCATTAGACAGTAATGGGAGAAACTGGCCACCAGTTGCTAGACGTTAAATTCAAACAATCAAGTAATAGGAGTAACAAGACACACTCTAGGAAGGCGAAAGTAGCCCACAGTATATGCGGAAACCAAATAGCCAGGGACAAAAGCTTTATGGCAGAGAGAAAACTTGAGTGGAAACATAGTTCTTGTTGTTAAAGTGCTAAAACAAAGACTGTTACTTAAGAAATGCACTGAATAGAGAAGAGTTTACCATCCAAACCTTCAAAGACAACATGATCTTGCAAGTCACAACAGTAAGGAACAATGAAAGTCTTGCTACCTGAAGGAGTAATGTTGAACAGAACAAAACTCTCTGGGCTAGGCTTAAAAACATGGTAAATACTATTAAAGTGCACTAGTTCAGTGTGTCCTTCCAGTTTCCAGATCTCTGAGACAGAGATCTTTATTATGAAGCACTAAATTAAGCTGCACAGGCACATTATTAGTAAATACTATGCAGCATTTGGTCCAAGCTTTAGTTCTAAATGTCAGATCTCCTTTTTTCCCTACATACTCAACATTCAGCAGTTTCAGAGTCAAGCTGAAGCTAGGCTGACTTTTACGTATCCAACTGGCTTACTGCAAACTAGGGAAGAGTATACAGGGGGACTTATGATGGGAAACAACAAATGCATGAACTACCAACATAAAATATATCTAATGTGTGTTGCATGATTCATTAGAATTCCCAGGTCAAAGAGGATTTGGAGTGACATAATGAAATAACAAGTTTCTATATGACCATCAGCAAAATCCCTTACCAACCATTTTCCTTGCAGCTGTTCTAGCAGAGAGTTTATTTGCACCTGCCCTCAGGCTGCTGTGCTGTATCTCTGAGCCTCTACATTCCAGCTGTGAAAGTCAGATCTAGACTTTGGTCAGAATTTTGAGCCAGTTCTTCCAGAAACTAGCAGGTCCCTTCCAGCACACTGGCTCTCATCCAGCTCCATTAGTAAAACCTGTAGTGCTCCTCCACTGGCTTGACTCGTTCACAGACAGAAAAACCCACTCCGCAAGACTGAGTAACACTACTGTGAAAGAAGGCTATGGAGCAGGAAACAGCATGGATTGCTTAGTGAAGGACTTCCAAGCCCCTTTTCCCCAGACACTGCCAAACACCTTTTCCACTTACTTGCACAGGGGCCTAGTGCACAGGGCCTGACCAGGGATGAGAATGGCAAAGGGAGGCAGAGTGAGGAATTGATGATAACAAAGCCCCCGGTTTTCAGCATCTTCCTGCAAATAGCATTTCGACTCTGTGTGCCTTGTCCACAGCTCACTGAACACTAGGAACAGGATGAGAAACATTAGGAAAAACGAAAAAGGTGCTCCTTGTCACGCACTCCCTCCTCACCTCCCATATCCACACAGCATACATACGCCACAGGATAGAACAGTTACAGTTTTCAAAATGTTGCAGTGGAATAAAGCAGACCAGTATCTGACTGTGCAGCTACAAATAGTGCAGGCACAGTAAGGAGATGAAACATCTGTCATTTTCTGTCCTGTAAGGCTTAGATTCTTTCCAGGCTCCTGTTAGCACTTCTTTTCTGTCAGATTTTGAAAGGTGTCCCTTGTTTCAATGGTGCTGTGCTACAGTTCAAAGCCAGTCTTTGCACTTTGTTTCTACGTGTCTGTGTCTGCTGGCTGGAAAAACTGCTCATGTCCAAAAGGAGACCTCATTAAGTTGCAGATCACAGTTGCATTCTGGTCTGGCCTAAGCTTTTAATTTTAAGCTTTGCTGTTGCAAATCTATTTAGGAATAATAAAGGGATGAGTATTTAAGTCACCAATTAATTACCTCAGCCTTGTAGTTACTACACATGGCTTACACAGAAGAGTATAAACCCTCTAATACCAGACTACGCTGCTTGTTGCACAGGTGGACATTGTTTGATGGACTTCATCACGACTATTCAGTTTCATATTTATGCATACAGCATCGTGGAAACTGAAATACAGGCAGTGCCTTTGCACTGGAACCCAAGCAGCAGTCTGTAAAAAGAGCTAGAAAATGGGTAGAGTGCTGTAATCTTCACTGCCAGAATGGCTATGTGTCTCCTGGCAGTCGACTTTATGAAAACATCCACTAATTGAATAAAATGCCCAGACAGATCACCATAAGAAGGGTGCAGGGGGGAAAGCTCCATAGGGTAATTGGCATTTCTTTCAACATTTCCACAAGGCAATTTCCACTACCTTCCATGAACAAGGACTGGAAGAGTGGTGGCAGAGACCGCAAGATGTGGAATGATTTTCATGCTTACTGGCATGAACCTCTGCCTTTGCTTTGACCTTACAAGGTCAAATTATATTTTTATAATGTCTCTCTTCCCTTCCCCTTCCCCTCTCCTCCTGTTCCCACCCCTCCTCTTCTTTTCTCTTCTCTTTATCATAGGAAAGGGCTGGAGTGGCCCCAAGAGGAAAAGACTATTGACATCAGAACAGTTAGATTTTGGGAACAAAGAGGTAGCCTAGGGTAATAAAGATTACTCTTCATCAATGCCTTGGATGGAATAATAAGCACAGGCATGGACAGAGAGGGATTTATTATTTTGAGCATGACTTGTGTTTACACAAGAAGGCTCTTAATGGTTTGGCCAGATGGCTAAAGCACATCTGTGGAGGCGGTCACCAAAGAGTAACAATGAGCTAGTGATAACATCCCCAAACAGGGTGATAAGGACAAAACTGCGCATAACATGCTTTGTGGGGTCTGACCTTATTTTGCTCCTCTATCCCAATTTGCTTAGGAACTTCATCTCCAAGACCTGTACAATACTCATGCGTATGAACAGCATACCTGTGTCCAGTCAGAGAGAAGCCACTCATTGGGACAATCCTCGTTTTTGCAGGCTTGTTGTGTAACGGTCCTTGGCATGGAGCAGAAGGTTTCTGGCAGCTCTAACAAGCTTCCATCTGCCAGGCGCTGCTTACAGAGTGTATCTCGCTTCTGGACACCGCCGCCACAGGTCTGTGAACACTGTGAGAAAAGAGAGACACGCACCCCTGATGTTACACCTGCACCACCCCACTTGCTGCAAGATTCACTTGTGAGTTAGGGTAGAAATCAACACTTGGTCTAGGCCAAACAGAAAACATAAACCAAAAATTTCAGAGACCTCAAAGTAGGCTGCTTTTAAAAATGTCAAAAATATTTTGGAAAATGGAAGCAGATTATTTTGCTAATATTTAGAAAAACTGCTTCAGTACTTCTGAAATGTTCTGTTTTAAGGTATTGGTACAAAAGACATGGAAACAGTTAGTCAGCATTGCCTTATGGAGGTGGAAAATTTGTCCTTTCCACCTGGAAAACGAGACTCTTGCATGTGATGTGGAGAATCTAAATACTAATATCTCTGTCTTAGTTCTGACAGTGACTAGTGTCAGAGAGAGTGGAAAAGTCTTGTCCAGCAGTAGGTAAGTAAATTGAGATGGTTAATATCCAAAGAACACACCTCCCCTCTGTCTTTAATGTAAATATCCCACTCTGTATCCATTTTTCTACTCAAGCAGGGCATAAAATTTTGAATAATCAAATTTAGTAGCTTTTCTGAATATTTTTTGTAAATTTAGTTGCTCAGTCCTTTTTCCTGAGGATCTATTTCCTGAGGCTGGTAACAGGCTCCCAGTTCTGCTCAGTTCAGCCAGCTCAACTCCTTTTCTCCTTTCTTCTAGCAAAGGAAAGGGGGAGCTTGCATTACACTGACATGGCCAGGAGTTGCTTATAGTTTGTGACGTGGCAATTATTCAGGAGAGGTAGACAATCATATGAAGAAGTATTAAAATGTATACTTAAGCAGTTAAAAAGGGAGTGTTTTGGACAAAGGGCGTGTTCTTAGACAAAGAGCTGCATAACTTTAATGCTAGCCTGAATATTTAGGATAAACGTTTTCCTTTAAAGACAGAAAGGAAGTGCAGAAAGACATTTTTATATTTGGCTTGCTTTTTAGTGTGTAAAATTAGCTTTTGTCCTACTTATTTAGAATGTTACGAAGCTCAAAGGCTTCCAAAAAGTTAAGCAAGAAAAACATTAGTTTTCATCAGAAGAAAATGTTTATCAGCCTCTCATTTGAGGACAATTCATTCCTAAGGAGGAAGAAAAATATGATTAAAAGTATTATTCCAACATTGCCTAAGGATTGTTATCATATACAAGATACAAAATGGGTTACACACTGTGAATACCATAAAGAATGTTCCTGCTGTCAATCAGTCAAATCTGAGAAAGTCTCTTTGCCCTTCCAACTCCTGCAAAAGGAGTAAACATTTTTTTCTCAGAAGGTGTCTCAGTTGTTTTTTAATGTCTGATATTTGAAGATTTAGAAGAGACATTTTATGGTATGGATTAAAAATAACTAGGAAAATATAAGAAAATATTACCAGTTTTCCCATGCTGACTTTGTTTTCAAGTCATCATTCTAATTATCTTTGGAGCAAAGATAGCACTCAAGAGCAAATAAAGAATGTTGGCACTGAGACTGTAGCACTTATTCAGTAAGAAAACAAAGTTGGATGAAGATTTACTAATGGATGTCTCTCATTTCAGGTATGCAGAGCAGATAGGTATAGGGCCTTGTAAAAATGAAAGCTTATATATACACTTTGCTCCAGAAAATGATAAAGATCCTAATGCATTTAGTAAAGACACAGAACTGTTTAAAAATAAATAGTCTGGTATATGTAAAGATGTGTTTTAAAAATTGTTTGTAATGTTACAACACTGACAATTATTGTGTGTTTATCTTCCAGGAACACTGGGGCTTCGAATGGCATTTAATTCAGACAATCCTTCCTTACAAACATAAAAGGCTTAGAAAAGAAAACACTGGTCACTACAATTTAAATCTTTCAGGAGTTTTTTTGTGTGTTTGCATTAAACCAGTGTGAGTGACTGCTCTGAAAAGCACCACAAACTCCACTGATGAGGCCAAAGAAATGTATTGAAACCAGGCTGTGTGGCAAACAGACTTTACCCTTTCATGTTGGTAAAGCTTTGAAGGACCTTCCCTAGGGTGAGGAAGGCACATTCCTGAATGGCCCTTCCTGAATTCCCCTGTATGAGGGGAATCCTCTCAGAAGCCTGGGGAGAGGGGAGGTGTGGTGGGTCCTTTGATGCAAGGGAAGAAATCCTTCAGGTTTTCTTCTGCTGGAGGGATGCACAGCAGTTTTGCTGCATGACTGGAGGTCACCTCCAGAAGTTGTCTCAGCCACTCACGTCCTTTCCAAACGTTTTTTTTCTTTCCACATCTCAGAAGCCAATAGCTGTAATAATCCCTAAGTGTAATGCACAAGCCTCATGGTGCAGGTTTTCAGATGGGAAACCTGCGTGAGACTGAGCTGCAAGGTCTGGTTTTCCTACAGGGTGGAAATACCTGTAAAGACGTTGTTGCAAAGAAGGAACACAGATGTCCTTAAAAAATGAGAGAATGGAAATTGATTTTGATGGATTACAGTTTTTTTTCTGGCACAGTACTCATCTGAACAGAAGCAGAAGACAGGAGGTAGAGAAGCACATTTTTTGTGCTGTTTTCCTCCAGTGAAAGGTAAGCACTGGAAATATTCAGTGCCCAGCCTGAAAAGTCTGTGGAAGTAAGGCAGAAGAGCTACAACATGACCTGTGTTGAACTGTAGCAATGAATTACAGCACAGGTTCTCTCTCAGCCCGGAGAAGATACCAGCTACCACAAGTGTGACTGAGCACTTCGTTTCAATTTCTGATTAACAAAGCCGTTAAAGCTTTTTTATACTTAAGCAAGCTTCCTCCTCACTAAGATCTGCTAAGCCTTTCAAAGAGGTAGCACTTGAGAGCCCTTGAACAGTTGGAAAAATTAGTTCAGAGAGGTGGAAGTACACATTTACACTGTTGAGGAAGATGTTCCAATCTTGAAAAAAACTGTTTGGAGATAGCTCTAGCAGAAACTATTTGGTACCGTTCTAGTGTGGCCTACAGCTAATGGTCACTATTGGCAGAAAATAAATTTTTCCTCATACTACAGTGTATATCTCTTCTGATTGTTCACATAAACTTACAGAAAATTGCTTTCTGTAAGGACTGTGGCCAATTACAGGAATTAAATAAGCATTAAGTGCTCCTTCTAGCATATCCTAATTTTGAAATGCTTGACTTACGGTATTACATTATGAACTAGTAGAATACTATTTCCTATTTGCAAATATAAGATTTATTATGATTATAGTCTAGAAATTTTCAAAAGTACAGCTAAGTATATACGTGTGTGTAAATATCAGTAGACAAAGCATGAAATATCACTGAATTGTTTTAAACAGAAGACTAAAGCTGTAGGCTTGTTACCTAGCTTTGACAGACCATCAGAGTGGCATAAATTTTTTTTACTGGGTTGGTTGCCCAAACCCAAAGCTCTGCCAGCTTCATGGACTTACCAACTTCATTAAGTGAGTACATTAACATCTCCCTGGCTCTTAAGTAAAGACCAGATTTTATATACAGACACTGAATAGGCGTATGCAAGCACTATGCAAAATGATCATAGTTTTCACATAGGATAGAATGAAGACTTGCACACATCAAGAATGAAGATTTAAACAGGCGTTTTGCTTAGACCTACACCACACAGCAAATTTTTCCTTTAGTCTTGACAGCAGCGCAGGATCCTCTCTTCCTATGTAGTATTACAACCATTCAAAGAAGCATCTTTAAGTCTTTTGAATGACACAACTATTTTAATTTGCAACCAGATGTCAGCAAATTAACTCATTCCAGGGTGCTTTCTAAAGATGGAAAGCCTTGTACAGACACATTGTGTAGACAGCAATTTTTATACTTAGTGTAATAAGGCATCCATCTGCCAAAGGGAAGTGTTTAACACACATTTCTTAATCTTAAGGATGAGGAATGTTTCTTGTACTAAACTAAATTATTATTTGAGAATATATGAAATACTCAAAATGCTTTAAAGACTCTTTTATCTTTAATCCTTCTCATTTAATATTCCTAGAAACCTTGACATAGCTAACCCAAGTCCACTCATTGCAGCTGACCAACATATTCCAGATATTTTTATTTGAAATCTATAGCTGTTAAGATTTTCCACTGAATTTGCATTAGAAATAGCTATAGTCATTATTTACCTCTGGAAACACTGATGCATTTTTTTAAGAGTGAAAAATGCACACTTTGCAGTTTTTTAATGGCTTGTCAGAACGATTAATGATTCCTCTTGATGGGCTGAAGGAAAATCATAGAATCATAGAATGGTTTGCATTGGAAGGAACCTTAAAGTTCTTCTAGTTCCACCCCATCCACCCTCTGCCCCCCACTGGGCAGGGACAGCTTCCATTAGACCAGGTTGCCCAAAGCTACATCCAACCGAGCCTTGAACACTTCCAGGAATGAGGCATCCACATCTCCCCTGCCCAACCTGTTTCAGTGCCTCACTACCCTCACACAAAAAAATGTCTTCCTAATATCTAAACTAAATCTACCCTCTTTCAGTTTAAATCCATTACTCTTTGTCCTATTGCTACATGCCCTCGTCAAAAGTCCCCCTTCATCTTTCTTGTGGGCACACTTCATAAATGGTAAGGCTGCTCTAGGGTCTCCCTCGAGCCCCTCCTGCTGCAGCTCTCCAGCCTGTCGGAGAGGTGCGCCAGCCCTCTGACCCCCAAAATGTGCACAATGACTTTTATGACAGTGACAACTCCTTTTAGCAGTCATAAAATGAGATTACACATAAATTCTTACCTCTTGCCATTCTGTAGGATACCAGGAAGGTGGGCAGTCAAAGCGGTTACAGGCTTGCACGAGTGATGGCTTGGGTTTAGAGCACAACTCATCTGCCAAAATCACGGTCTCGTTGGTCTCTCTTGATAGTAGATGAGAACAGAAGACATCTCGTGTCTGCAAACCAACCCCACAGGTAAGACTGCAAGAGCTCCATTTCCCAATCTCCCATCTGTGAAGGAGTCAGGAGAGAGAATCTTAAGCACAGAATAAATTCACCTTAATTTTTCTCTTATTATAATGACAGATGGAATGAAGAAACAGTAAATGACAGGGAATTTTCCTTTTCTGATCAATGTCACTCTTGTAGCTGGAGGATGAGGTTAAGATGAATATTTGGAGTTCTGCATTTTCATCTCTTGTCAGGAGTTCTTGAACTGCAAGTCTCTGAGATTCCTGGAATATAACTGGAAATGTTTCTTGTCCTACAGTATGAGTTTTTTGTTGGTTGGAGCATGGACAATGTATTTCAAGACAGAGTGGATTTAATTAGCTATTTTTCTCTCCCTATCTTAAACAAAAATTAAAGGAAGATAATAACAAAATTTAATCAAAAGAATGTAAAAGTGAAATGCTGAGCACAAATTTCTTTCAGAAGATCCAGCTTTGGTATTTCTGACCGACTTTTCTGTGCTGTTGTGATACGAGGTACTAAGGCCTTGAGAGAGGCAATCGGAGAGCAGGGGATCATCTTCAACCCCTGGATGAACACCTGTCACTGGTTCAGATCTTCTCTGAACTAGCTATGGAAATCCTGCATCAACAGGATTGTTGATGCCTGAATTTCAGTGTTCATCACCTTAAAACCAAATTTCTGCTATTTGAGCTGTACTGAACACAACCCCTAATTCTGTCAGCTAAACACAGAGAATTGTTTAAAGTACTAGGCCTTCCACTCATGTCTCAACTAGAAAGCACTTCAGAGATATATAGAAGTGTATACACAAAATATCAGTCCTACACGCAGAAGAAAAATATAAGAAAATAGCCTCCCCAACAAATTCACGCAAAACTCTACAGGGACCTGGATATACTCCCACATCCAAAATGAAAACATGAAAGACAGATAGTGCCATGTTTTCCAAATCTGAAGAGTAGCTTCCTTTCCAGCATGACATTATTTAAAGTGATTGCTGAGGGAGTAAATTAAAAATTCAGGAAAAGGAAGGCTCAGAGGACCTGTCCTTGAAGACAGCAAATCCAGGCGGAAACTTAAAGAGAGTGATTATGAAGGAGGTTACCCTCAGGCTCCAAACAGGATGGAGGCAGATAATGAAGGAAAGTTATGAAACATGTCAGCAGAATCAAGCAGATTTTATGGAAGAAGCAGAGAAAAACCACTCTAATGCTCCGAGATCTGCAGTCAATGGAAATAGCTCAGTGCATGTAAAACACATCATGTTAGCAAACACATTACACAAATAACCATTTAAGATTGTGCTACCCTACGATCGCTGAACAATTCTAACGTCTTTTTATTTTAAAAAGTTATTTTTTGAGCATGTTTCCTCCCTTTCAAGTAACACCTTTAACAAACGTAAACAGCTAGCATGTAAGAAATTTTTTTCCTCCCTACATGATATCCTGATGGACCAAAGGCACATTGCTCCCCTACTGCGCTCCATCTCCTGGTGACATTCTCTGATTTTATAAAAATCCCGAGCCTCACTGTAACCACTAACGACACCGTAGTTTGCTTTTAGACAATATTGTTGGTTCTGTTAGTAGCAATGACAACAATCTGTTTAACCCTTTCTAATAATAAATGCTTCTTGCACACTGAGTTAGGAGCTCCCATGCTCATTTTCCAGACCATAATACACTGAAGGACACTAATCTGGATACATGTACTGGGAGCTATTTATCAGTGGAATAGGAGTGACATATGGCAGCCAGTTAAGCTAAGCTGGAGTGTGTTCTCCATATGAATGATCAGGGGGGAGATATCTTCCCAGCTTTTCCCATGAAACTGTTAGCCAGAATTAATGTGGATATCATCTACCCTTCAGTTTTGGCACAATCTAAAATAAGATATTTGAGTAGGTGGTGAAAAGAAGGCATTTTCTTGCTTCAGAATCTATTTTGAAACATGGTTAGTTGCCAGAGTTTCTTTTTTTAAAAAAATGCTGGCAGTAGGTGTTGCCTCCAGCAACATTTTGTTTGTTTTTGGTGCAAGTGCAAAATGTTTCTGTTGGCAGTTCACATCTCAGTGGCTAGCAAGCCACATAAACCCTTTGGACATCTTGGCTTCTTCAGAAGAGGGTGTCTGTTTCTTCTTCCAGAAAGAAATGCTGTCTTTCTCTAAAGACAAAGGATTTGTTTTTCCAGCGCTTGAAATTTCTGAATGTTGCAGGTTTTATCTGTTGCCCTACCCATAACTAACATCGGTTTGTTCACAATTCTTTCCAGCTGCATTAAAGAGGACATTCCTTAGAGGAGCTCACAGACTGTGAGGTCAAATACCTCTTACCCTTGTACTTTCGTAGTCCCAAGTGACTTTTATGGGCTTTCATAGATGGAAAGTAAAGAAAGTAGAATAGAGCAAACACATGTAAAGTGGACTAGGCATGTGCAAATAACTGAACCCATAAATGACATATATGAATTTCAAAGTCCTAAGAAGCACAGAGAAAACCAGTGATAATCTCATAGAAATACAGGGCTGTAGAATTATTTTATAGCAGCTAAAGGTGTTTGCAACACTTTGAACTAATATAATCCTACTAAATTTACCTATTAGTTTCTAGAATACTTGTACTGTTGGAGACAATAATCTTACAAAAATATATAATACTGCTTTTTTGTAGTAATGCTGTTTTGCCCTTACTGTAGAGTGTTATGGGATGCTAACTGAAGTATGTCCTGTCTTATCGCATGTGGTACTTGGCTGTGCATTCCTCTATTTTTTCTTCTTCTTCTACTGACTCTCCCAAAGCACACGGCATACAAAAGAGAATGTCCTACATGCATCTGTCAATACCAGAATTAAAATTCAAGTAGGCAAGAATCTTACACTTTAAGGGTGAATACAGTAGTTACAGAATCAAGCTAAAGGAACCTCGCACAAATGGAATTGCTACCTTTGTAAGCTGACTGTGGCTGTTGTTAAGGTATAGATTTTAGGAAAAATGTGCATACTTGCTGGTTTATAGAATACCTGAAAGTCTTCTATTTGGTACTTCCCATATTACTTTCCAGAGCCTGGGAAGGGATTGCATAGCTTTGGTCCAAAACATAGATTTTATCCCTTTTCCCTTCTCCTTTACTACTGCCCAAAGCTGTACTAACATGGAGTACCAGAAAAATAACCTATTTTTAGCCTTATTATACAGTAGGACTTTGGTGCATCTGTGCTCCTAAACCCCTGGCTTGTCCTAGCTCTAGGTATATCAGTTCACCAGTTGTCCATCTCCTAAATATTGAAGTAGTGGTTATGTATGTAAGCACGAACTAGACTTTAAAACATTTCAACTACTGTACTTAATATAAAACGGATTTCAAAACGTTTTCATCCTCTGCAGGGTAAATACACATAACTCTGCTGATATACATAAAATACATTGAGTGTTTGAACTGATTGAACAAAAACTATATTAATTCAAAACCACTGAGACATTTAGAGATGGCTAGCATAAGAGGAAAGAGGCAATTCACAGGGCTGGATGTGTTGAAATGAGTATGTGTCTATCAGTATTAAAATACACATATACAAACATTTTTCAAATGAACATGGAAGAAAACAAGTTCCTACCGGAAATATATAGGGAGCAGAGGAGGGTCCAAAAATACAACTTCTTTCAAGAATCATCAAAATTTCACAACCAAAACTCATCACAGAAACTTCTAACTTTCCAAATGAACGATTTCCTTCTTCCATAAGGATATCTTAGCAGTTTTTTTAGAGTTGGTCAACCATATGGACATATAATGCACATGAAGACAGGCAGACTCAGTAGTTTCTGAAGTAGTTTCAGAATTACCAAATCTGACTGCTCAAGGCAATGTTTTTCTTCAGGTTTTCTTACACACAGTGCTAAGGGTGCAGTCTGAAAACTACAGACAAATGTAATGAAAAACCCATTGTACTGAAACACTGAATTTCTTGCATTTCCAGGAACTAGAAACTAACAAAGTGAATTATCAATGGACAGATTTTATGGACAGAAAAACACCAGTTAGGAAATCTATTAGCCAGTTCATATTATGAATTAGACTTAACAATCTGTAATCTACAATTATTTTTATGAGTTAGAATTACTTTTATAAAATAGCATTCTCCTATTGCTAAAAGACCAACGACAAATTGCAATTTTCCAGAACATTCTCATTAAATAAATTAGGCTTATCTAAGCAATGCTTATGCATATACTTAATTCCACATAAACAACCAGTTTCCACAATTAATCATGGTCAGTGGGTTTCAAAATACAAATACTCACAGCTCCACTGAATAAAAGCAAGAGAACAACTTTGAATCTCCAGTAGCCAAAAAAGGATCAATAATCTGAAAAACCTGGTTACTGCCACAGGACAATTATTCCATACCATT
Source organism: Dicrurus megarhynchus (assembly GCA_013399195.1). Taxonomy (NCBI): domain Eukaryota; kingdom Metazoa; phylum Chordata; class Aves; order Passeriformes; family Dicruridae; genus Dicrurus; species Dicrurus megarhynchus. The sequence continues at coordinate 1,114,046 of VXAD01013796.1, read as the reverse complement.
GATGTAAATCTAAAAATGTTAGAGATTCTCTCAAAAACCAGTTTAACTATGCTATTTGTAATACGGAAATTATCTTGAAATTACCAGCACACATAGTTAACAAAAATCTTTCCTGTGGTCTTTGAATTAAACTTGGGCATTTGTTATCAGCTCCTGGCTGTTTAAAAAAGTTCCAACATGTGATGTGAACATGCAAATCTGTAAAGTTCTATACATCTAATTTTTAATTAGAGATGAACTTTCCTTCTTTCTTTCAATAGAAAAAAAAGGTATCAATATCATATTGTGCCCCTGCAATTCAGATGAAGAACTAGAGGATCAAGAGAGCAGGATCTTGTTCCTGGCTCTTTGCTGAACTCCAGAGGTGAGTGAGACCAAAACTGCTGAAACATGGGCTAGCCTGTGAGTATGGGTCCAAAGGGAAGACTCAAGTACTGAGCTGGATCACACCATTCTCTCACCTGCATCTCAACTTCACATTCACAAAATCACAACAATACTTTTGTGTGGTGGTTTGTTTTGTTTTTTTTTCTTTCCCCTAAGTTCGGTCCATGCTTAGGTTGTGATCTTACGGCAGGGATGTTATCTTATTCTGTCTTTCTCTATCAGCTAGCACAATGGGAGTCTCAGCTTGCAAGGAGCCTCAAGGCATTGTCGTGTCATGAATAACGACAGGGACAATAATGCACTGTTACCCCAGTTTTGAAATGCCCCTCTCATTGCCACAAGAACTGGAGCTCAGACAATACTTCTGCTAGCTAGAGAGACTAGAAAGTGACACTGGCTAGTAAGCAGCTACTCATGGCAAGACAAACTGCTAGAATTAGTTGTTGCCCCAGTAGGGCTACAAGCCTTCAGAACAGAACACTCTTGCAACCCCCATAATCAGTCTGGGAAAAGTAAATTATGTAGGTAGAACTTGTAGCCTTGAGCCAAAGCACTGTGCAGGCGACAGCTCTGGATTAATTCCCATCTGCACAGGGAGCCTGTATATACCATAAGTGAATGGTAAGCCCCAAATAATTTTAAGGTGTTAGGTGTTATAAGAAAATTATCTAGGGATGTAGTTTAATCCTGACAGAGTCCCTTCCAGCACTGTCAAGACAGTTGAACATTGCACAGGAAAAGTAAACAATTTTCTAGACAAAGACCTCCCAAACAAGTTCTAAAAAAATTGAAATTATTGTCATTTTTATGTGGTTAAACCATATGAAAGGGATACAAAAGAACTCTTCTTATTTCTAAGATAAACATTCATCAGTGTGGAGAAAGGTTTGCCTGGAAGCATCTGACTTAACAGCTGACACCTGCCTGCATAAAGACATTCCTCAGTGTACAAGGGCGGTGAGGCAGCTGTGTATATGTGCATACAACAGAATGAGTAAATCACATATTATGTCCTCTTGTCCTCTGTCACCCAGTGCATCCTCCATTTGGCTGTGAAGACTGAGAAGTCTGCTCACAGCCCAAATACCTTCTCCCTTCCTTTTCCCTTATGAACCTGGAGCAGTGTTTGTGGTAAAGTTTCCTGTTTCATAGGTGTGAAAGGCCTTCTTGAGGCTCATTTAACAGATATATCTTTGGCTGAGTAAATATGCTCAGTATCACATTTTAAATACCATGTCAAAATGTGATCTTAAGCTCTGAACAGCAGGAAAAGATACTGTCCATTCTGTTTGGGTAGTGTACTTTCTTGCAGTGAAGCTACAGAATTAAGATGAGAACTCCCAAGTCAGTTCTTTATAATCAAAGAAGTCTCAAAGAAAGCATCACAGAAGCCAGGAATTTAACTACAAGTGGTTTTTCATCCAGATGTTAAATGACTCACAGTAAAATCTGACTGCTCCTTTGAAATGAAGTATAAGAGCAAAGACCTCAACCCTGGTGTTTAAACACAGATATGAGTTCTCTAGGAAGTGATCTCCCTACTACTATGGTTCAATTTGTAGTAGAGTGAACACTACAAATACAGATACAATATACACACACCTCAGAATAAAACTGAGATTTAACTAAGCTCTGAAAAAGTTAATACTCATTAAAAAATAAAAAATGAAATTGCAAAGTACTTTTAAATCGTCACCAGCAAAACCAGAAAAACGATACTTAGGGTTGTTCAGTGCCAGCCTGACAAAATCCATTGTACAGTGTCACCACTGTGACAAGGGAGCTGAACAGGCAGGAAAGGTTTCAGGGGGCTGTTGTGCACAAGGGAGAATGAGGTGCTTTCTTCAAAAAGTATCTTCCTCACAAGTGAAGGAAGTTCATTAAAGATATGCAGACAACACACGTAAGCAGATCAAAGGCTCAAAGAAAGTTCTCTGTCAGGTGACAGAAGTGGCCTGCATTCTGCAAACTTACTGATATCAATTAACATTGCAGCTTGTTATAACTGAATGTGGCAGGAAGCCAGTATTTATATAACAGAGCCAAACAGAGGAACACAGAGAAGGAACTCAAAAGTCTGAGAAGTTCAGAGAGTAAATGGAATATGCAGCAACTCTGCAATCAACAGTTCTGATTGCTAGAGTAACCTTCTGACAGGCTTCAAGCAATATTTATAATGTTCTGCACTTAAAAAAAGTCTTGCTGTCCCTTGAGTCGGAGGCAGAGAACATCAACTATTCAGGCAGGACAGAAAAGAGACTTTGTGTTCCTCTATCAACATTTTGAACAGTGGGAGGTTGTGCAGTGGGTCTTTCAGGGGACTTTTGCAGACACAGACAGCACGAACCACACAGGTTCATTGTCGCACGTGGACAAAAGGCAGCTTCAGGTAAGTGAACTGCTTTGGCAGAGAATTTGTCCGAGGGATTAGCAGACATAGTGGCTACTGAAAAGTGCCTCATACAAGACTTTTATTCTGGATTATAACTGCAGCATTGAGATAATTGATAGCAATGGCTGTCTTTAATGTAACTACACAGACCAGATTAGGTTTGAAAAGATAAATGAATACCAGTTTAGATTTGGGCTTATGCTTAAAGAAGAAACTTCTTACAAGGATGTTGTTTAATGTATTATATAAGATACAAGGAAAATAGGTCCGTGGTAGGCCTTTCAAGAATGAGACAGTTAACAGTTAAGGAAGAGGGTAAATCAGTGTAAAGGTGGAAAGCTGGTTAAGAAATAATATAGGGAGGTTTGAGGAATAGAACACAAATTGCACAAGTTGTACTTGTAATGGGAGATGGCAGAAGCTGAATATGGAGTCCATGGAGCAAACACACACCTTGGGAACTACTGCAGCGTGAGGTTGAGCTAATGTACCTTGCCCTAAACCTACACTGGAGCAATGCAGAAACACAAGAACCACTAATTTATGAAATAAATTTTGCACATCAGTCTACATGATTCTATTGCAAAGAAGCAAAGGAACCATGTCCTGGTTTCTGCTCAGGTAGAGTTAATTTCTTTTCTATAGCTGGTTGGATTCAGTGTGAGAATAATGTTGGCAACACAGTGATATTTTGTTTGTTGGTAAGTAGTGTTTATACTAAGTTAAAGACTATTTTAATGTCTCATGCTCTGCCAGTGAGGAGGATCAATAAAAAAACTGTGAAGGAGCATAGCAAGGACAGGTGACCCAAAGTAGCCAAATGGATATTGGACACCGTAGAATGTCATGCCTGGTACATAAACTGGAGAAGCTACCTGGAAAGGGGGCTGATTAGGGTGTAGAGATGGGGTCTGGCATTGGTCAGAAGGTGAGCAATAGTATTGTGCATCTCTGTTCTTCCTTGTTTGTTTTTCTTCCCCTCTTATTATCATTTTCATTATCATCATGATCATTATTATTATCTACTATAATTATTGTATGTTATTTATATTTTATAATTATTGTATGTTATTTATGTTTCAATTATTAAACCCTTCTTCTCTCAACATACAAGTTTTAGTTTTGATTCTCCTTCACATTCTACTGAGTGTGAGGGGGTGAGCGAAAAGCTTTGTGGTGCTTAGCTGCCACCTGGGCTTAAATCACAACAGACAGTTTTACACCCTGCTGCCCATGACAGAGCTGCTTTATGTTGAAGACCCCTTAGCTCTTTCCACACTGGTGCTTTCCATGAAGGACTATGTCATAAGCCAACACCTTTTCTTTAGACCTACCTTTATGCCATATGGAAAGTATTAAAAAACACAGTTATTCCGGAAGGAGACATCAACAAGCTTACAGACACCCGAAGAAAAAGAAAGAAAAAGCTCAGCAGGTGAGAAGGATGTGCAATCAACTTACATAATCTGAAATTCCTTCTAAAACTAAGCTTTTAAAAAATTAGGTAGTTGAAAATGGATGTCGATGGCACAGAAATAATATACAAAAAGCCTGACTTCACAAATTCTAAGATCAATATTCACAAACAACGTGATTTTTGTCCCACAAAAACAAAGTAATGAGACTCTCCCTAAATCTAAAGAAGCCTTTGCTGAAATGGTAAGGGCAGGAAAGAAGTAAAGAAGATGTCACTGGATTGAATGGACAAAGCAAGCATATTAATGAATGAAAGAGTGTTCAGATAACAGTGAGTGGGTTTCAGTAATTCTCTAGCAAAACCCCAAGTTTTATGAGCAGTACTGCCACAAAACCAGCAGATAACATGAGCTTCTTGCTGACCTGGCTGGCAGCATTACAGGGATAATATTTTCAACAGGATGAACTGTTCCTGAACTATTTCACCAGGGCAGAAGATACAAAGAGACTGCCTCTCAAAATCAGGCATACACAGTGTTTCTCTAGTTTTTTCAGAAGAGGAAAAGCAGAACAGTAGAACTGAAGAATATATCTATGTAACTATATGGTATTGTGATTGAACTCAGGAAATTCATGTCTGCTTATGTTCCCTTACGTTCTGCATTGAGGTCCCTTCAGCGCCCTTCTTGCAACATACTGTTAAAAAAGGCAGTACAAGAATTTTATTCCAAGGGTGCATCCAGATCCAGTATTTTACATTGAAATTCATATTTATATTTTATATTTATATTGAGGGACCTGGCAAAGATCAAAATGTGGGTCCATGGGAATCTCATGCAGTTTACCAAGACCAAGTGCAAGATGCTGCACCTGGGTCAGAGCAACCCCTGGTATCAACACAGGCTGGGGGATGAACAGATCAAGAGCAGCCCTGCCCAGAAGGACTTGGAGGTGCTGGTGGAGGAGAGGCTGCACGTGAGCCAGCAATGTGTGCTTGGAGCCCAGAAAGCCAAATGTGTCCTGGGCTGCATCCAAAGCAGCGTGGGCAGCAGGGCCAGGGAGGGGATTCTGCCCCTCTGCTCTGCTCTGGTGAGACCCCACCTGCAGTGCTGCATCCAGCTCTGGGGTCCCCAGCACAGGGGGACATGGACCTGTTGGAGAGAGTCCAGAGGAGGCCACCAAGTTGAATGAAGCACTCCTCCTATGAGGAAAGGCTGAGAGAATTGGGATTGTACAGCCTGGAGAAGAGAAGGCTTTGGGGTGACCCAATTGCAGCCTTCCAGTACCTGAAGGGAGCCTACAAGTAAGATGGAGAGAGATTGTTCACAAGAACATGTAGAGACAGGACAAGGGGAAATTGCTTCAAACTGAGAGTAGATTTAGATTAGGTATCAGGAAGAAATTCTTTACTGTGGGGGTGGTAAGACACTAGCACAGGTTTCCCAGAAAAGCTGTAGATGCCCCATCCCTGGAGGTGTTCAAGACCAGATTGAATGGGACCCTGAGCAACCTGGTCTAGTGGAAGATGTCCCTGCCCATGGCAGGGGTGTTGGAAATAGATGATCTTTAAGGTCCTTCCCAAGACATTTGATGATTCTATTCCTTTTTACTTTATATTTTGAGATCCTGAAACTGTGACCAATAATATATTTAGCAGCTCACTCACTCTTGCTTATTTAAAGATGGTTTTTTTCACACTGACATTTAGAGACCCAAACACACAGGTGCTACTCACACAGAGTGAGGAGGCTCTAAACTCACATTATACCCAAACCCCCCTAATTCATGGTAGATTCATGGTACTTCCATGAATCTGACTACGCTAAAGTAGTCAGATTCATGGAAGTACCAAGTAATTCTGACTCAATGGAAAGAAAAATTTTATTCAAAGTGATGGTATCATAAAAGCTATGATGTACATAGGCAAACTTAAAGGGATTAAAACACTTAATATCTCCATCCTAACTGCTATATCAGCATAGGTTTGTGTGCAGAATCCACATACTACAGAATGGCAACTTAATGCACTTCTTCAAATTTTCGTGAGTGAGAAACTGGCTTCTCGGATCTTGTAGAAAATAATGACTTTAAACAATACAGTTAGCTTCCTCATGGGAAGGGAAAGGAACTTGTCTGATGTACCCAAAAATCTTTGTTCAGACCAGAACAATGTAAGCATTATAACTAAACAATCTTCCATCCAATATAGTTACAATAATACAAATCTGTGGATCCATTGGGTGGTAATTAGATACATAGACCTCTGTGTGAGTGCTTCAAGTGTCTCCCAAGGCTGTGAATGACTAAGACCTACCAACAGCTGGTTAGAGTATACAATACATCAGCTTAGTCACAATTCTAATGGGTAGCTGCACACTGAAGATGGAAATTTTCATGGACACAAATAGGTCTTGCTGTGCTTCTGGAGATGTGACAGACCTACTTGGCAGATAGAGAATTCTTTGTTTAATCAGTCTGACTCCTTTAATAGGTACTTAATTCACTCCAAATGGAATGGAAGGAGGGGCACCATCTTCAATTATTTAATGCGTGAATCTTTCTGATGAGTAACTATGTTACAGAACTGTACAGTATATTTTCAGGAATTAGGGCCATACTTTTATTTTTTTACATATCTTATTTTTTCATCCATAAAGGTATATGGGTTCAAAAGTACTGGGTATTCCTCAGACTACTCTTACAAGTTACTTCAGCAATACTGTAATTGGAAGATAGAACACTGCTGTTCATTTCACCCCTTTTTAAAGGAAGTGAAGATGCATAGTAAAATTAACCATTTAAAGGACCCGGTAGCTTGTTTCATATGTTAATGCTGAAGTGAAAAAGTAAACCCTGGTCATTATGCTACAAAACATTTGACTTATCTTCATATTTGGTACAAAAGGAAAGACATGCTTTTTTTGCAGCTGTTAGGAAAGCTTTTTTGGGGAATGAAATCCTGCTGTTGAGGCAGTTATTAATACTCAAGAAGACTGAGAATAAATTTAGAGAAAAAATGAAGAGTAGAAGCTAACAACATGCGAAACACTGGAGTGAGACATAGTTGTTCAAAATACTGAAAAATATCAAGTGGCAGCGAATCCTCAATTCTGGCATAAGTGAAGAGAAGGGTGGGGAGAAGTAGACTGTATTAAGGTGACTAAACTCAGAAAACTGACTGTGCCAGGAAAAAAAGAGGAGTACTTTGCACTCTGCAGAGGAACTCAATAAGTCCCTAGCGTGAGTTAAAAGCTAATACTCTTCACAAATCAAGCTATAACAAAACTGTACTAGGGCATTGTTTCAACACAAGCATGTACTAACTTGGAGAAATTTGTGAACTGGAGATCTGTGTAGAGGAAAATAGTCTATCCAGGTATACAGTATTCTGAACAAGAAGTGTGATTTATCCCTCAAAGTAAGAAGGATATATGGTATAAGTTACTAAAAAAAATAATTTGCAATTGCACTCTAATATTTTATGAAGATAGTAGTCTGATGGGAATACAAGCTGAAGTGAAGGAAAATGTCTATTAACGTAATCCTATCTAATGAAAGAACCATCTTGTTATCTAAAAAAGCAAAATGGCTGGGGAAGACCTCTGAAATTTTAAACTAGAAGTGCTGGAGGCAGGGTGTGATGGAGGCTCCAGAGATGCTCCTCTGACCCTCCGAACTTGCAAGTTGCTTTGCTTCACATTTTGATGTGACACACATGGCTGAAAAGGGTCTCCTTGGGGCTTCACTGTAGCTATACTTGAGTAAGGGACACTGAGGAGCATGCAGTTACTGCCCCACCACAGGCAACACAACCAGAGAAAAAGGGGAAGGGTGGGCTGTCACACACATCTTGGACAACCTCTTGAGAGCTGGAAAGGGTGCAAAGCAGGAGATTATATTATAGAAAAGGGGAGGGAAGAGAAATGTTTTTAGGTCACAGATCAATACGTTTTAAGGCAAGGGTGGTATTACAGTGGTGGGAGTAGGCATGCAGGTAATGCGGGTAAGAGCATAACAGGGCCACCTAGGGCAACTTGTTTAGATGTCCCTGTACAGGCCTGTCGTTAGCATAGTAAACCTAGGCAATAAATGACCTTATGATTCCCTCACCAAGTCCACGACTTCTGTCTAAGATGTTTCTCAAACTAAAGGCTTCAAATAAGGGTGAATCTGCCCTGTGTGACAGCATATTCCTTCTAATGTCTGATTCTCCAACCTCTTCCACCACTAGTTCAAGCTGTGGTCTGTGATCCCAGAAGGCTCTTAAGAGGTTCTCAAAGACATTCTCAATGCACTTCAGCTAAAAATAGACTTAAATGCATCCCATTTAAAAAATACATCAGTTGTTTGTGAGGATTTGAAAACCTGTCTGTGTCACAAAGAGACAGTAACACCATCTTTGCCTCATTAATGCTAATTCTAATTTACAACTCTGAAAAAAAGCCCAAACTGCAACATAACAACAACTGGTATCCCCTGCCAGTAGTGCTATAGTGCAGTATCTGTAGACATAACCATCTGCAGATCTTTTAACCTTTTTCATGAATTAAGATAGAGATGCTCTAATATTTCACCCCACCAATGCAAAACACATCTGCGTTGACACCCTTCCACACAGAGGTCACCTTTAATGGATTAGAGAAAGCTCTGGCCCTTTCACACATACTGAATTAATTTCAGACTCTTGATGGGAGCATGTCTTATACCAAGTCTGACCTATCACCAATCTAATGCATTGAAAAACATGTTGATTTTTTTATCCTTTGTAGTTTTACTTTAGCTGGGAAATAGAGCAAAACCGATGACAATAACACATTCACGAAATTAACATTAAGATAATAACAGGTGATTCATCACACAAACACAAATCAAGCTGACACAGAAAAAAAGAAAAAGAAAGAGAAAAAAACCACCTATGCAATGAGCAGAACAATGCCCAGACTAACTCAGGCAATGTTTACCTTTTCGGTCAGATGGTTTCCTACATTTTCTTGCAAACCACAGAGGCTTGAAGTGGTAAACGGAGAGTGCTGGGGTGAAATTGTGTGCTATTCCTAGAACCATCTGCTTTTTCTTCTTTTTTTTTCCCTTCATTTTGTGGAATTCAGCTGTTTTTTGTTGTACAGAAATAAGAGTTCAGTTTTGAAAATATTCATGAACAAAGCTGTAGAAATTGCCTGTAATTTCCTCCATTTTCAGCCATCTGGTTTTCATTGCTTTGCTTCTCTCTTTGCTACTCCATACATGTTTACCAAATCTTTTCAAGGCGCATTGACCAAATTATTGAGCAGTTATAATTAATGACACAGTTAAAACATTCTCTTTCACCCCTTTGGTAGAGCTTGTTGGCTCACCATGAGGTGCTCATGCTGCTGCTCTTATAAACAAGAGCAATTATATCTGATTAGATGATGACTGCCTCTGTAATTTGGGCTGTGGAGGCTGAGGAAAAGACACATTTTGGATGTGAGTCATTTTGTTGTTGAAAACAGCAGAGCCAACATTGACACAGGGTTCTTCTAATTTTTTTTTTTTTGGTAATTTAGAATACAAACATAGCAATTAGCAAAATGGAGTGATCTTCCCTTTTGTTTTTTTCACTTAGAGAAGAAACTTCTAGACATTGACCAGCTATTCTGAGTTTACTTCTGGAGGACTGTGCTCTGCTCAATTATTGCTACGTAGTTCTTTGAGTGATACAGCTTGACTGACACAAATTAAGTAATTGAACGACTGAATTAAAATGGTCGTAGTCTTCATTCCTCTCTTTCCTGGAGAAAGCATGCTGGCTCTTCTAGTACATCAAAACAAGTTATATCCTTTTTCTAGAACTATTAAACAAGGTCATATCAAGTTAATGTTAACAAATTTTACTCTGTAGCTATCATGCTGAAAGTGACTGACTAGCTCCCAACTTAGCAATAAGCTCTGCAGTGTTTCCCATTTTCTTAGTTCAGTTCAAACCGGGAAATTTTGTTACACTGTTTTCCAGGAGAAAAGGGTCTGGACTCTTTTTCTGCTATTGTTCTTGAAGCAATCAGCAAAAAACTCTCAATAAAACCCCAGGAGACTCAGTTGGGATTTGAATATGGAGGAAATCTTCCAATTTTTTGTGTGCAGCTCTTCCTGATTCTTATTCTTTCTTCTGTAAGAATTTTAAGTATGAGATTTTTCTGACTCCATACAGCTGTGAATATCTGAAGACAGATTTCTGTGGTTTAGTTTTTGTCTCTCTTCCATGTACTCAGAATAGTAATGTGCTAAGATATTAAGCCAGAATTTCAAAGAAAATTTCAAAGCATTCTCAGCTGCTGTACAAGCACCATCACCTCTCAGTGTTTTCATAAATGTGAAGTATATTGCCAATATAGTCTACCTTTTACCATACTCAGTTCCAAGACAGACCAGGGCAGTTAGGGATTGAAAAAGTTGATGACACCACAGATTAATTTCAAGTGAGTAATGAAGTTTTCTAATCTGTCCACATCTATTTTCAGTAAGGAGGAAAATGAACACTAACAGTACAGATCCTTTTAGTATCATTCTTCTAAAGTGTCCAAAAGAAAAAAGATGGATCAAAACCAGAGTGAAATTACTTTTCACCTACTACTTCTACAATATCTTTATTGAGGTCCATGCCTTCTGACCCTCCAGAAAGGCTGACGAGATTCTGTGGTTCAGTGCTTTTTTTATCTAGAGTAAAACAGCTAAAATGATTGTATACATGACTAACCCTTTGAGAGGCTACAGAGTAGCCTCACATGTAACTAAAAATGCCAGTAGCAGAAGCAGCATTAAGTCTTGAAGTTATAACATTCAAATGTTCTCCAACTTGAGATCTTTAACTGTACTAAATTTTAGACATAAGCATTAAATTCTAAACATGCTGGGCTGTTTAGGTTCAAGAAATGTCACTGGAATAATTCCTCTAAATATGTTAGGAGAGAATTTCATTCTCTTGGGCAAGACTTCTCAGCCTTTTCTTCATGCTGTGGACAATATTTCCTTGCCTACCAAGACATTCATTACCATCTCAGCTGCCTTTTCAGTGGAATGCCTCCTCTGCCCACAACAATTGCATGCTCCAGCAGTCAGTTTACACATCAAGAATATTTTAGGAAAGGGGTTTTTATAATTTTAGCTTCTGTTAATGCACTTAAGCAGCTGGAAAAAAGAGAGAAGAGCCAACACTATGAGACCAGCCAGCCCTCTCTATAAGTCATCAGCAAGAGCTCTGGGAAGTATCAATGGTTCACAGATTTTGGAAACTCCTGTAACAGAGATCTAAGTTCACAGCCACAGTGTATTATAATTTTTGGACTTGTCAGTGGGTAGAAATGCCTTCATCAGCATTCATAAGGACACGACTTTAGCCTAAATTTCCATCAGACTCCTGGGTCAAAATTTCTTGAATTAGAATTCTGAAGTATCTTATAATTTAAACAAGGAGAAAATCCTAATTGAAATAAATAATCCTCTATTTTTTTCCATTTTTTAAGTATTAAAGCTGCTGTAAATAATGATTATAAAGCAAAAATCTTTATACACTATCTGTTTCATTAATACACCATTGTATTTAATACAGTGACACTGGTAGGTGTAGCACTTCAGTGAAGGAAATAAGGTAATTATCCCATCACAGCCTGCCTGGGAGACACATCAACTAGCCTTGTTGCCTCTCTTTTCATTAGCCACGTTGCCTGCAGTCTGCAGGCCTACTTGCTCTGACCAGAGGAACCATTTTTCAGAATATGTGCTGTTCTTCATCCTGGGCCACTTAAATCTCTGCAGACAGGCAATTTCCTCCAGACTGAGGGGGCTTCAGGAGAGAAGTTGTATATACAGGGGGGTGAGTAATTTCCCCTCTTCTCAGTTGCAGCCCTAGGGGTGGATTAAAGCTGCTTAGTCTTCCCCCTCTGCATCAATCCCCTTTCACCTCTGCTTCACAGGCCGATTCTCACCTACAGTACCATCATCTTGTAATTCATGGAGGGAAATGCATACCTATGGTTGCTTTAAACTAGCTCCACTCTGGTAGCAAGGTTACCACAGTGCTATCACTGTGGATATTCACACAGATTAATTCAAGAAGTATTTGTGCAATTATTCACATAACTTTTGTAACAAAAGTCACATAAATACTGGCCTACATGAGTGTGTTTTGTTTTTTCTTAACTACTGAGTACTTATTTTTTCATGTCAGAATTGGTGGTTGATCAATCTTCTACCATGCACTCTCAGCTGCAGTGATGCTTCTACCTATTGATTACCACAAGAGTTCCACCTACAAAGTTATTTTGAAACATTTATACAATATTTGTGTATTATTTCCAGCAATAAAGACAATATAACAAAGTCAGGGTTTCAGTATCCTCATAACCAATACTTGTAATACTTTGGTAAAGAAATTTCAACCAATTTGTCTCTGCTTGTCACAAATTCAAAATCCTCATTACCAACCAAACCATTATTAATGTCCTTATTGTTATTTCATGCTAGCTGTCTCTGACTTTTAATGTGAACTTTCTCTGCATACCCCAAATCTACTATTATTCATAACGACATACATCTCTTGTAGCCTTGTTGTCTTATAAATCATACATATACCTACCAATACACACTCTAAGGTACATCTACCAACTGGACAGCACTGAGTGTTTTAAATAGTCCAGAGTTATACATCAATGTATTTAAAATCTGCTTCAGTGTCACAATGGAGTAAATGCACCTGTGTACAACTGGGAAAAAAGACAATATGTATACAGTACATCTTAAAGACTTGACAGGCCCTATTTAAATAAACCACAAGAATGTCATAACAGCTATTTCTGTTGTCAAGGGTGCAGATGTGAATCTCTGCAGAGAAAGGTCTGCTGTTTTTAGGGTCATGATTGTGGAAACTGCCTGATGCTAGGGACGAGCAGGTTCTGCAAAAACCTTACCCTGATAGGGGAGATTGGAGAAGTCTCTTTAAACTTGACAAAACTCTGGGTAAAGTTAAGCCAATCCATAAATTGTCTACTTGAAGGACTTGAAGAGGCACGCAGTCTGAAGTTTGTTCTTTGGTCTTACTGCTGCTTTGTACTTCCTGGGCAATATGACTATGGCAGGAAGAGGCTGTAAGCCCCTGCAGTCTAAGAAAAGCATGCTTGAGACAGTGTGTGTCTCCAGACTGAGACAGCATGTGTCTCCAGACCGAAAGGCGATAGAGTTTGGGGTCACTAAAAATTATGCCTACCTTGGGGGGCAGGGGTCCAGGCTACAGGCCTTCAGCAGCTGTGGAGGACGACGGCTGCTAACACACAGTGTCTCGTCTGCAATCTCCCTAGTTTGTTTGTTCAGACAGGTCACCACAGCCTCCTGGACACCTGCACACAACAAATAATGGTCACAGCCAGCTCTCCGTTCCTGCAGGGGCAGCCAAGGTCAGAGGTGGGCCCAAGAGGGCCAGAAGGGCTGCAGCCTGTGGTCACACCCAGCCTTAGGCTGGCAGCTCTGGGCTGCAGCCCCAGCTGCAGACTTGTCATTGCTTTCAGTCTCTCTGAAAGGTTTCTCAGTTGCAGTGAATAGTCCCTGGGTTCCTTCACCGCTCACCTGCCTGGACAGAAAATTGTCCACCGCTCTCATTTTTTCCCCAACGACTGAAATGAGGCACTGTATTTTTCAGGCCAAGCAGGCTAATGTGTGGAGATGGCCATACCTTTCATATGCTGTATTTTAACCAACAGTATGACTGCTACACATGCAAAAGCAAAGTAAAACACGGTCAGACAATTCAGCTGCTCTCAGTTACTCTTGTGCATCCATGGGCCTGCACCTAAACTAAAGATGAAAACCTGCAGAGTATATCTGAGAGCTGGGAAAGAATGGGTTAGAGAGAGCTGGGAAAGAACAGGTAGTTGCTGGGAGTAAGAGAAACCGGAAGATTTTGTTATTATGTTTTAACTTAGAAATTCCTTGTTAAATCCAAATTCCTTATGTAGTCTATGGCATACCAGTTACTCTCACTTTTCCTATGACTAAGGGGTATTACAGGTTTTTTGGATCACAAGGTTAGAAAGCTAGAACATCATGGATTACAACATTACATGCCACAGGGAAGAGGACTGGGTGAGAAAGGATCTATTTCCCTATGGGTAAAAGGGGTTGGAGAGGGGTCTGAGGATAATAATTGGCCTGAACTTTCTGAGAATCTAACCCACAGTGGTTTAAATACAGTGAAAGTATGCTTTTTATATTCATTCCTGCTTCCTGAATTAGGAAAAGATTCACTGAATTCCTAATAATTACATCACAATCTCAAAAACAACAACAGTTTTCCAAAAGATCTCACAAATTTTTTAAGATACTAATGTGAAGGGAAAAAAAACCCAAACCAAAACAAAGTGTTTTAAGACCTTAAGGGTCTCCAAAAACAGTGTCACAGAGGTAACAATATCTTTTGCTGTTTCTAATGCCAGAGCACATGTCATTAGGCAAAAAATTATTTCATATCATTCAACAGGACCAAGTAGCTGATCAGAGTTCCTGTAATCCTGACATTATTCACAGATTCATTCTTCCTAATCTCAGTATAAATGGAGGCCCACAGAAAAGGGGCCTTGTTAACCATTTTTTTGGCTGCTGTGTGTGTAAGCCTATTAAGGTCATGGCTGTGACACAAGACTGCAGTGTGTCTGCTGTATGTGAGGTACTGAAGAAAATAAAGAAATTTGACAGTTTTGGACATGTACACCAACATCAAAATTACCAAAGGCCCTGTAGTCAGCCAATACTCTTGTGGATTTCCTTCTTTACAAGGTGGCTATTTTGCCATTCAAGTCGTCTGCCAAAAGACTTCAGAAAAATTGTAAAAAGGATAGCTTATTGAAGGGATAGGGTAAATGGTAGTGATTTATATCTAGGAAAAGAAACTAATGAAACATATATATGAACAAGATGTTCAGTGCCCTGTCATGTTAATTATTTTTCTAGCTCAATCATTTTTCTGTTGATCATGTTATCATATTGTGTGCAGCAAACACAGGCATATGGATTCTTGAGAATGGAATGCTCCTGGCTGAAGAACACAGGTGGTTCTCTACCTGATGGGAAATGGCACTGTGTTCAAATTACTGGTCTCTACTTTGCATGAAAAGTCTGTGCAGGACTGACAAGACCAATTTGATGAAGCCAGGGAAAAAGGACTGCTGATCCAGAGGTATGGAAACCATGAAAGTATTTTTCCAAACTGAGGAAAGAAACCACTGATTCCTGCCATGTACTGGTTGACATGTTTCTGTTTGCTAGGTATACAGCTCACTCACCTTCTGTATGTGCTTCTTCTCAGATAAAATTTTGTAAATTGAGTATACTTCCACAGCTTGTTTCTCCTCTCTGAAGGGTGTCACTAATGAGCGCTTGACCAATTATTATCAATTTAACACTTTTCCACTGTCTGTTTCAGTGTTGACTAAAGAAAAGTGCTGACTATGAGGTCTTGAATTCAACCTTTTCTCCCTTTCTCACGCTGACTGTTTTATTTTCTCAAATTCATATAGCCAAACTCTGATACTACTGTTCTTCAGTTTTCAGTATCCACCCAACCCTAAACTTCCCACTGAGTTCATTCCTCATGCTTATTTCTGTCATCTAAGTCATCTCTGATGGCAATTCCAATAATTCTTGTCCATACAACAAGCATTCTACTCTGTCTGTTAAAATTTCCTTTTATCTTTGAAAGGTCCTGGTAGGACCAGTAATCTTGCCTGACAGCATAGGTATCAAAGAAAAAGGTTGGTAGAACGTGTATTGACAATTTTTGGCTTTAATACCTTGTGCCAGGAAGCAAAAAAAAACCAAATAGTAAAAAAAAATCTGGCCTGCTCCAGCAGTAAAAAATGTGATCAGAATCACTTTCTTCAGCTTCCTCTTAAATCTCACAGTGAGTGTGTCTCAGCATAATGATAATGACTGTCCCTCTACTTTTGATTGGTCAATGTGGCAAATGATTATAAGCTTTAAATCAGGATGGGTCATTGAACACTTAGAGAATATAAAAACTTTTGATCATAAATCATAAGTTCCACAGCACAGAGATAATTAAAAAAGGTATATTCACTTCAGGAAGTTCATTTGCCAAGTAATTGAATTCAAAACATTATTTACTGCACAATATTGTCAGAACAATAGCTGTCTGCTTTAAAATTGTCTTCCCTGGGGAAAAAAAAAAAAGAAATCAGTTCTCAATAGTAAATCACAGTATAAAAGTGTGTAATGGTGGGATGTGAATTTAGGCAGTTTAAGTTCACTTTCAAAATACCATCAAATGAGAATTTCTGTGTTTATATCTACCAGAATGGAATAATTGTTACATGATATTTGATGACAGCTCTGGGAAATGAAGCCACTAACAGCAGACTAAATGACTAACTCGTTCCTTCTGGTTGCTGATTCTGGGAGGTAAAAGGTTACTTCTGCATCTATCCAGTTTCTTCTTCCAGGACTCCAAAACCAATAAAATTAGTTTGACCAGTCTTGCACCTATGGCTACAAAAATATCTGACTTAGCATCTGCTAATCTGGAAAGTTTGGAGTTGATGTCAGACAAAAAGAAATCTTGGCTAAAAATTTTTGCTGACAATCGAAAGAGATTAAATTTATAAAGAAAAATGTCTTCCACAAATCAGTCTCTGTGAGCTACATTTGAAAAATACAAGCGTAAGCTCTATTGTCTAAGAAATTACTTCAGGAGGATATTTCTAGGAACTGTTCCGGTTTAGGTAGTCACAGTAAAATTGTGATAAATTGTTACTGCTCCCCATTAACCTCAACACATGACATATACTCCTGTAAAATCACTGTTTGTCACCACTTAGCATGCACTAATGTAACTTTTTTTTTCATAGGAAACAAAGTAAAAGTGTCAATGGTGTGACAGCTGTGAACAGCTCTAAACATTGACTACCATCAGCAAGCTAAAAGTTACCACTGGAAACCTTCACATTATTTTCTACTAATTGTGGTTTTCAAGATTGTAACTGATTACCTGTGAATCTGTACAGATTATTAACTCATAAAATGCTGAGTTGCTTCCAGTTCTACAGTTTATATTTCGTATTTATCTGTGTTAATCCTTTCTTAAATCACCTGAAAGTTGAAAAGTAAAAAGATGAGTGCTGGAAAAATCTAGGTTTAATTAAAAAAATACTGGAGTGGATGTATTTCTGAGAAGTAGTTAGATAAAATGATGGGGGAAAAAGGATATCAGAGATGCGTGTTAATAGTCTGTAGTATGTAAAACCTGAGAACTTGATTAACTTTGAGAAACTGCAATTGCCAAGCCTGCTCACTTTAGACAACCACGCCATCAGAGCCATTTTGCCATAAGTTTTCTTTTGCACTGGGATTGGAGCTGATGTCACTTATTGATAGGAATTAGGGAACGACTGGGCCCTTAAAATATCCATTATTTATTTCATCTGCTACGGGAGGACAATTTACTTCCACATGTTTTTGCTTGCACAGAGAAAACCAAGAGGTAAGAACTAAAAATGGTATGTGATTGTTAGCATGTGTCACCAGACCCCTTTAACATTTAGCTTGTTTTGGTGATTGCCTTTGGGTGATCGGCTGATAAAGGAAACAGAAATATATGATACATAAGTCCTGGGCTAAAATATGCTGTGCGCATGGGATTTTTTACATTTCTTATCCATGCCTTTTCAAATATGTTTGGACTAAACAATCTTAAAGTTTTTTTTCCTTCTTAAATGATTCTATGATTCTAAGTAGCCATAGCAAAGCAGCATGTCTATGGGTATTAACTGCCAAGCACACACTCAAAGACGGAAAGCAAATCCAGCACAGAAACATTTTGCACTTACCTCCTCCACAGGTCTCCGAGCACTCTGTAAAGCCTTCGTATTCCCAGTCATAGAGCTCATCCAGCTCCTGCAAGCTGCCATACAAAAGCTGAGTCTCCTCTGGGGTGTATTCAGCTGCCTCCCCGCTGCAGGGACCACTGTAACAGGCTCTCTGAGACACAGGTTTGGGACCTTCACATTCATCGATGGGCAGATCAGCAACAGACTGAGAGAAAGAGAGGAGCACCTGACATTTCACAAGTCGCACCTGGCTGCCTACTCCACAGGTGACACTACAGGTGGACCAAGCCTCAGGAATAAACCTGTGAGAGGAAGAGAGCAAGGCAAGTTATATCCACAAATCTCCAGGCAAGCAAAATTTGGATAGTCCTGTCCAGGCCAAATTTTATTTAATAAAAAACAAGTACTTCATCTCATCATACATTTATTAAAAGATACACATAGGAGTCACTGTTGACAACTCAGTCGTGGGTCTCCTCATATCCAAGAAGGAAGGCAAACCCTTGTAACACCCACCTAGATCTTAAAATGTCTCAGTGCAAGGCATCCAGCAATCTCCCAATGTGCTCAATGTACATGATGATCCCTCTAGCTACCTTTTGCAAGTATTCAACCTAGATAATCTTTGCCTTAGTTGCTAATTTTTTTTCACTAGTAAGTATTGAACAGGCTGCTGTTATCAGGTAATTGCAGTATTACATGGAAAATAATTTCAATTATTTTTCTTGTATCACAGTAACTGTTTTTAAGTCTTAATTTGAAGCTAGCAAAAGGTAAAGAATTCATAATTTCTCTAGCTGTTCTTTTTTTTGTTTGTTTTTCTTTGTTTTTTAAATTTATTTCCCTAAGACATTTAACTTTTCTCTCATTTAAAAAAAACAACAGTGTTTCATTTCTATTGTGGATTTGTTTACCTGTTGCACTTGCCTTAGTGATTAGTAACCCTTACATGCTCCAAATTTTTCCTTCTGAAAATCCACACATATTTTATTAAAAGCACTTTGCAGCCGTCATTACAATAAACAGACCGAATTCCATCTCTCATTATTTTCCTCATCAATGGAATAATTTCTCAGTTTCTCTGTGTTGTTGCTGCTTTTTCAATGCCAGTGCTAGAAACTGGACTAACATTTTATTCAAAGTTATCAAGCCTAAGATTCACATTCAACTCTACACCACATCACTACTAACTTGTTGCAGTAATGTAACACACCTTGTTTTGCTGAGCTCATGTTGAACCATGCTGACTCCTAAATCTATCCAAAAACAGTATCTATCCAGGGCACTGCATAACCTGCAATACTTATGTTTTGATACCTGATGTCAATGGTACTGGAGCACTAAAGTTATGAATACAGTGTAATTTAGATAGCTTTATCTGATTGTCTTGCCTTCTCCATTGGCCATCCTTCCAAACTTTCTGCCACAGGCAAGTTCTAAGGCAGCAGTTGTAGTTATACTTCAATGACTAGAACAAAAGTTGGACCTGGCACTGATACTCACTGAACCTCACAGGTACAATCCCTGTTGATAACACTGTCTAATTAACAGTAAGTCTTTGGAATCTGTCTGCTTCTGCAAACTCAGGTTTTGGGATGTATTTTTCATGGAAACCTGGCTTTCACTGACAGTATTCCTCTCCCTTTGGTCTTTATTTGGGTAGGCCACACTAGAATCAGACAGCTTTGCCCAGGGCTGAAGGCAATACACCGATCTGTTTCTGCTGTGGTCGGGGCTACTTGTGGCTCTAGGAAACTCATTTCTCACTTTAGGAATCCCATGAACAGTTTTGATAGCAAGAAAAGGGAAATTAGTTCTGTGATCAGCATATTTGAAAATATGTTTATACACTTCTCCCTTTCATCCACTGCCTTTCTCTAGCTGAAAAAAGGACTTTCCCTCCATGCAGAAGTTAAAAAAAATCCAAACCCTAAAAAGGGAATTTGTTGTTTTCCCAGCATGGGTATATCAGGATCCCTGACTGGAACATCACAGTCTTCCGGAGCAGAGAGTATGCATCTCTTTACCCACTTTTTGTGGTCTGTACAACATCTTGTTATCAACCTGACATTCACTGCTAACACTATACACAGAGGGTAACAGAAAGGAAAGAAACGAATTGCAGGTATTATTGTAACATTTGAAAATATTTATCATGCTGTTACAAAGACAGTGAGACTTCTTTCAGGAGCAAAGCTTTTGGGAAATTAATGATGCAAAGTGATTCCTTTTTCCTACTCTTAAGACATTTTATCTTAAAATATCAGTCTTGTTTCCAAGATAGTATCTTTCATTTTGAGAGAATTATACTCTTTAGAAGTACAGGTGGGCCACTCTAAGACTGCAGCTGCTGTAATTCTATTTTGATGTGGAAAATCTCCTGTCAGAGATTAAACGGTTCGTATCAGCCACTGTAACTTAGACGTTTTGACTAGCTTAAATGTACAGCTTCTTAACCTGGCAAACTGGAAGGCAGAAACCCTAATCCGATAGTGAAAAAAAAAAAAAGTCCAGGTCTTCATCAGAAGCTGTCTTCCTTATATTTTTGAACACTGTAAATTGTTGTGTAACTTTGCTTTGTTGAAGACCTGCTGTACTCCAAACCAAAAGGGAGGATATATTGCAAGATATTAAAATTATTTGTGTAGAAAAATAGAGGTACTTCAAATACTTGGAATATTTACATGTGATGTATATCACACATACAAACAGGGGAAAAAAAGGGAGAGGACATAAAAGTAAGAACATTTCTAAAGAAGACTGGATCCTTTTTGAAATGAGGCTTGATCTATAAATGCCACATATATTTTTTCACCTGAGTCAGCAACTCATACTGAAAATAATGGAACACCTTCAGGAAATGGTATTTTTTCCAGCTATCTAGGCCCAATTTCTACATTTTAACTGATAGCTTTGGAAATGTGATTTAATTCTAATATAACTGTTAGCTGATAAAGAGAAAATAAGCAGAATCAAAAGAGTTAAAAGAAGAAAAAAGAGGGGAAACTCAAGAAAACCCTACAAGAAAATCTCCATATAGTACTTGTCATTAGAGATGGAACATTTATGTAATGTGAATGTATAACAGAAGTATACAATGTTTCTGAATTTTCCATCATCCTAACACCACAAAATTATAAAGACTTTCAAATATCTTTGTGTTGTCATTAATGACAAATGTTGCCAAATAGTGAGCACAAAACACAAAAAGTATATGACCAAAAGGCAGACAGTTCATGGGTTTAAAGTTATTTGTCCTGCATATAGCTCATCTTCCACTGCTAAGCATTGTGCATTTCTGTACGCTAACCTCTGAGCTACTTGGAAAATGGAAGTAGTGGAATAGATACACTGAGAAGAGTTTTTTTTGAAAATGGGGAATGATGGAGGTGTTTCAGTTGTCATTTCATATTGTTTAATTAAATCCCACTGTAATAATCATCTCTCTAGTAACAACCCTAATAAACAAGACAAAGCAAATAACTCATTCCTTCAGCTAAGGACTGGTGCATATTCCCCTCCATACAGCAACATATACGTAACTGGGGAAGTCAAAAGAGAAACAAAAAAACAATGTCAATGCTCAGCAGTGGGGGACCTTTCACAGCACATCACAGTGGGTTCAGGGTGAGACCCATGGAAAGCTCTGCCAAGCGTTTCGTAGATTTTCAAAACTCTTGATGTATGTAGGAACAGCCTCTTCTGTCTAGGACTTGGGTTCCTACAATATGTGTTATGAAGAAAAACAAGTGTTCTACATACTGGTGTGCTTTGAGCTATGGAGAAAAATAGCTAATTTTCTTCACTGTGACATAATTACACACTGCCTTTAATTTTTATTGCTTAACCGTTTTTTGTTTGTTGCTTTTTTTCTTGCTTCTTTTGTTTGTTTTAATCCATCATTTGGTAAATCCACGGCTTAGATAAAGTCTGAGGTTTTCAGACATGCAGATACCAGTAAGACTCAGTGTCCTAAGGAAGAGACACCCATCTATTAAAGTATCTAAACTGAGATACTACTGGTGAAATGAAATGTTCAGTGGCTTGTTTGAAGGCTTGGGAATTTTCTGTGATAGATCCAGAACTAAGCAGAGACTTCCAGACTCCTTGTCTTGAGCTGAAATGCAAACCTGTCGTTTTCCTCCAGGAAAGGCCACCTTTCCACAGGTTTTAAGGCACGAGTAACACCACAGGATGCTCACATACAGCACTGGATAGCTGCTGGTGTCATTGTTCAGAGAAGTGAAACAGTGGTCATGACCACTTATCAATAAAGTATCAGGGCTCCATCTGTAAGACTAGTAACACTGGAGGCAGCTGCATAGATCCAATTCCAATCAGAGTGTTTACATTCTGTCCCTCCAAGTTTAGTTTGAATATGATTTTTCCTTCAGTTTTGTCTCTTCATTTGATGCTGTTGGTGCTCTTCACTCACCGCTGCCTTTCTCCACTGGGAAAGATAACTGCTTCTGTCCTGTATTGTTATTACACATAAATCCTATGTAGTTGTGACTATATATAGTGGGTGTTTGAATGAGTAGATAGAAATCAATACCTAATGTGAGCCTGCTGCATTGCTGACATTCCCTTTGACCAACCACACATATAGTTTACTTTTTTCCCATTAGATCTTAATATGAAGAAGTTTCCCTACACCATCTTCTTCCTCTTCACTACTTGAATCTAAAGTGGACAAGCAGATAAAGCTATATATGTCCTTAATATATTTTTTTTGGAAATCCAACAATCATAACATGCTTTATTTTTAAAGCAAAACTGTAATAGGAAGTTTTGAACTAACTTATTAACCTGTGAATCAGGTACAAAGAGCATGATGGAAACCGTTCAGCAAGGAAAATCAAATTAAAATAGCTTATGTGTCTTTAGAAGCATAAATACCTACTGAAGAGTAAGAAAGAGATATTGGGTGCCTCTGCCACAATGGCCTCTCTGTCCATATCCAATTCCCTGAGGGTTTTGTAACCCCTGCTAATGCACGTCAGGAATTTCCTTTTGTTTTTTACTGAACTGGCCCCATCACTATGATGGTGCCATCTGGCATCCAGATATTGTTTGCCCTCTCCCCCATCACTCTGCCACTCCCTTCCTCCCCCCCCCCCCCCCCTTTTTGTAAGGCTTGCACCAGGGTTATTTATGGCAGTATGTTAAAAGCTGGATGTGGCGTTAACATATAAAAGCATTTTTCAAGAGTTAGAGACAGAAATCTTTTAAGAAACCTCCACCACTCATAAACCCAATCTCATTACACATAGAAAACCCCATGCTTTTTTAATCATGACTGCTATTCTTTCTGGCTCTGGCTGTCACACTGTGCTGGTGTAATGAATTCTAGTGGAAGAGGTCAGACAGAAAGATACTGTGGCTCCTTCCTCAGATAACATTTCTAATGCCTGGTGAATGGTCGCTTTCAGGGAGGGACAGCAATAGGAAAACAACATGTACTTCAATACAGGACAGCAAAGCCTTCTCACCTTACACATTTGTTCTGACAAAGATTACAATACTTTGTTACCAACATGGAATATTTCATAGTAGTTCTGTCAGCAATTAATATTTAACAGATCCCATTTAGGGGTGCAGTAGGTCAGACAACACAAACATAACTATTCCCTCTAGACTTCAAGTGGCTGAATTGGTTGTGATTAATTCTTTGAGCAGCAGAACCAATGAAGAAGTATTTAACATGGATTTACATTTGAAGGCTGAGTGCCCAAGTGGATTCTCTGCTCTCTTTTAAAGACTGAACTTCTTAAAAAACCTTTCCTTCATCTGGGGAATTCTAGGGTGTCAGTTTTCTACTCAGTTGTTTAGTTCAGTGACACATGTGGAAAACACTTCCACTGAATTTCCTGAAGAATATCAACCAAATTTGACAGAGGAGTAAAATTCTCCGTGATAATTTTATACCTCTGTCAGACTCAGTTACTAGTAATAAATTCAGACATTACTGAGGGGAGAGGAAGGCAACTGACAGGTAGACATATACAGACAAAATTCAACTGTAAGGCTTGCCTGCATTAGAAATTCCCGAAGATATAAATAATGGAAGGCACTGTACACAGATGGAATAAAATTGCTGCATCTGGTGCTCTGGCAGCACATACCTGAATGATCACAAATTACAGGTGGAAGGATAGTATATGAGAAATATTGTAGCTTTATAAATCATAGTGTGCAATTTCAAAACAAAAATCCTCTTCAATAGAAAGTTACAAAAATCAGAAGACAGCAATACAGAGATTCACAAATGTGAGAACTCAATTCATAGAAGAACTATGCTGAAAATTTTCAGTTTTGGCTTTTAAACATCTGATCAAATATAAACTTTGAGAAGGACAATAGAATTGCTTATAGATGATGTTGTTTTCTCTGCCCAAAGAGTGATAAGGGAGAAGGGCTCACAGTGGTTGGGGAGGAATGGTCTACTGGCTACAAAGAACGGCCTGTAGAGGAGAATAGGGGCAGTCAGGGACTTGGTGGCATAAAAAAGCTTGGCAAGAGCTTCAGATGAAGTGGGGGAAAAGAATGAATCCTTGCTGATGTCTGCCCAAGTGGAGAAATGAAATTGGTAATTACTGCACCAACACAGAGTGAACAGGAAAATCATATAAGCATAGCTTGAAGAAACTTCCATTGCTGCAACTTAAACACACTTATGAACACCGTGCTGCCTCTTCAGCACCTGGCTTACTGTGCCACTGGAGGCCTTCTGCTGTTCCTCCTGCACCACAGCTGCTCACATTTTAGTCCACAGTCAGCAAAATAGCTGACCACATCACACACAGTCTTACAGCAGCTCGATCCAACATTAAAAAAATCTCAACTGTTCCAAGCCTCAAATTACCATATATCTACACTCCAGACTGATCATTCATCAGCCAAAGTATGTGGGTGGTAGCCTGACATCTGTCAGGGTGGTAGGCCATGGAGTGTTCTGCACAGCTGCAGAAGAACAGGCCAAAAGGTGCATTATCAGGAAATACACCTCGCTCTTGGTGTGTTTGAAATCCCTACACAGCTGAATGAAATGATGCTGACCCCAAAGTTGATTGTTCCTTTTATCTTGGTGAGTTCTGAATGTTTTGTCTCCTTTTTTATATTGTTACATACAGTTTTTCAATCTAATAACCAGGACCTAAAATGAATAACTGTGTAAAGTCAGACATTAATGAAAAACAATATTAATAGTGAGGCACCAAAACCAATTTTAGGCGGAAGTTCACTGCTTAAGATTCCTGAAACAGATTAGATATTCTGGAATGATATGCAGATGGATGTTACAGTTTACAAATGGGGATTGCATGGATGGTTCTTCCAGAATAAATTTTCCAAGTTTTTATTTGGTTTTCCTGTCTCATGCCTTATCACCTAAAATCATTCCAAACTAAACACAAGGCATCTCCAAGCTTTGGGAAAGTTTGTGTGAAGACCCTGACTTCATGCCCTTTATTCTTCCTGTTAGTCAACACTAATAAAAATCTGTACTTGAACTTATCTTAAGTAGATTTCTCTTCAGCCTAAAACACAGATTAGAAATGCTCCTAGGGGTGTGCCTTGCAGGGAGAAAACAAGTGTATGGAATGTCACCCCATGGCAGACTGAACCTAGTCCGGACTGTGCCACACTGTATGGGAATGATAGCATCCCCCTGGCATTACTGAATCCTTGCAGTAGATGCAGTAGTCTTTGCAGAAAAGGGCCTTTGATGCAGCAGAGCAGTGACATAAAGTATGGACGTTTCATAACTGCACTTGAGAAAAATTTGAAGTTCTTAAACCCCTTTCCCTTTACATCTCTCAAGTACTGTTTTAGTATCACGAATAATATACCCATAAGGTTTTCCAAAATATTTTATTAAAATACACATCATGATAAACAACTGGTCATGCCTATTTTCTAAAAATCCCTTCTTCTTAATATTTAAAGCTACATATACCCATATATGTATACACACACACACACACACACACACACATATAACTATACTCCTTTTCTACAGTGCCATCAACGTTGTTCACAGAACTGATCAAAAAATTTCTTAGTGTAACAAATTATTCCGAATATGACCACATAACAGCACATCAGTATTGTTCTTATTTTATGTGTGTTCCCAAGATTTATTTACAGTTTGATAAATGCGCATTTAGCTAAGTAATTTAGTATAGGCATGAGAAAAATCACAAGAAAACAAATTGTACTTTGCAAATGAAAAATTAGTACACTTACAAATATAAAATTTTCTAGGCTTTGACTCTGAATTAATCAACTTATAAAGTCTATGGAACTCTGGAAGCAGTAAGGATCTCATTGTGCTATATGTGATAGCTGCTACGAACATACATAAGCACATATGAATGTGTACATCTGTCTGTGTATACGTGCTTATAAATGCTTCTGTATACCTATATTTGCCTATATGTTTATATGTATACATATGGCAGATGGATAATTTCTTATTTATTTTGAAGGACTTACTACATATGTCTCCAGCTCTCTTGCAATGCTCCAGTTTCAAATGACTTAAATTCAGATTAATCATGCCAAAACTGCAATTATATTGCATAACAATGGTTTTTAGACTAATGCATAGTTGCAGTTGCAATAAAAAATGCCTTGTGTTTAGACACAAGGAACTGGATATTGATGGAAGCTGTGTACAGAGGTTGCAATTATAGCATGCATTTATCACAGTTTCAGACAAAAACATCTAAAACATAATCATAAGAGTATTTTTAGCTTCTCAGCCTCATTGCTCCATGCTTATGTGGTATGTATCTCAGGATTCTAGTTTATTTTCTGCTAAAATTAATTTTTTTTTTTTTTCTGTTACTATGCTTTTCCTTGGGGAAAAAGGCAAGAGGGAACCATCAGTGGCTGCCTTGTTTTACCTCTTATTTCACAGGGGTATTGAGAAAATAAATAAAGCTGTGACGATATAGTGGTAATAGAGAACATATACATGAATAGGTAACTGGACTTCTATTATACTCTTCTTGTAATGACCTTAAATAAAGTGTGTATATTTGCTTAAATTAAATCTGCATTTACCCTCTTGAAATGTCTCTTCACACCTAAGTATGACACAGCCTTTAAGACCATTGATTTCCACGGGGTTGGGTTCATCCTTTACACTCTTACAGAAGCCAAATACATTCAAGAGACTGTGCCAGTTCTGCGCAAGTCCCAAGTTCCCATATGGAAACACCACAAAATCACAGAGGGCTTTGGACTGGAAAGGACCTTAGAGATCCTCTAGCTCCCACTCCCCATGCTGTGGGCTTCCACTAGACCAGACTGCTCAGAGTCCCATCCAACCTGGCCTTGAACACCTCCAGGGAGGGAGCAACCACAGCCTCTCAGAATCATATAATAAGAACCTTTTGTAAGCAAATTTTTGAGACTTACGATGGTTCTTCAGATAAGGCTGTTCCTTCCTCCAGCTCTTGAGCCTGCTTGTACCATGGCAACTTTGCTTCCACTGGAAGTTTCTCTATGGAGCAAACACAAGCACATGAAAATAGGAAGCATGTGGTAACACTGCTGTGTGCCACCCTCCCTGTGCTTACCAAGCATGCATACGATGTATGGGTGCCTTCACACACATGGAGGATGAGCACCAAGAAGAAAAAGAGAAATGAGAACAGAGGGGAGAGAAACAAACTTTTTCGTCACCTGGACTATATCGCTTACAAGGTTATATGGCCAGATATTTCACTGTTGCAGGTAGCAGGTATATAGTGTCCTAAAGCCAGACAGGCAAATTAAAATCGTGACCTTTCAGACTATACAACGGGACTGTAAAAGTAGGCACTTAGGAAAGTATTTTTTGGAGGGAAACTTGCAAGTGTAACAGGCCTCCATTACATTGCAAAGGCAAAATGTGTAACATCCCTGTATTTACCTTTAAATCTTAGAATTTCAGAAGACATGCTGAGCTTGGTTTTGGTAGATTACAAAAATAAAGAAAATCCTGCTTTGATGAGTGATACAACAGGAAAACTATAATTAAATGGCCCAGCTATGCTTTTCAACTCTGTTTATCAGTTCATCAGCTATGTGGATTTAAAAAAATGAGCTTGATACTTTTTCTGTCATTTCTGATGAAAAACAGTGGAGCTGCTTTTCTTCCCCTCCAGGATGTGCACACACTGTAAATGAGCTGCTCTGCTCTGGGGAGTGCAGGGCTTTGCAAGCCAAACCCCACTTTCAAAGCAGAGTAGTTGAGCTGAAGGCAGCAGAGCTATTTTAGCTCTACAGAGATACAAAGCAAGAGCAAATTTGGCACTAAAATTTGAGAAGAAGCTCTGCACTTCAACAGAATGTTCTGGGCTAGGATCAGGAGAAAAAACCACAAAGGGCAGGGAGACTCAGACCACAGAGGAGAACCAGGGCCAAACCTATTTGCCACTCACAAATCACCTAAGCCTTTTGGGTTTATGTAAGGATGGACTTGTACTTGCCCACAGGAGCAGGTTAGTGCCATTCAGAATAGTCAGGAACTTTCCGTGATTCTGTTGTGCAGAACAATGAACATTTCACATATGCACATGAAATTTTCCATCTCTCAGTTGTATCACAGAGGAACAATGATCTACAAGTTGACTGCACAGCTACTGCAACTTTAGTCATTCAAATTTCCTTGGAGCAAGGAGCTGAGGAAAAGAGGGACAGTAATAGAATTACTGAGCCTCTATCTTAGAAAGAAGCTTGCCAAGCTCTTAATCTGACATATTAGTGCCATTTAAGGATGAATGTTTACCATCACAGCTCTTAGTTTAGTCTATATTTTACTAATCATCCAAAATACGTAGGAAATATTTCTATTTATATGTTCTACAGTTTGTTTTATGGGTTTTGGAAAGTCACATCTCACTTCTGTGCTTTTTTTGCTTAGGTGCAAGGGCTTGTAAAAAAGCAAAATTCTTGTGTAACATAGCCTGTTTTGTGGCTTTTAAAATAATTTTCCTTTTTTTTACAGGTGTAGTTAATTATCATCTACACTGTAAAATTTGTTAGAGGATTAGAAATGCTGATGTACAGTATGCTTTGACAGAAAAATGAACAAAAAGCACTTCTAAGCTAAGGAGAAATTTTTACCTTTGGAGATTAAAGCAAAATCTTTTCTTTTATAACACTTACAGTAAAAGCAGTTATATCTTATATTATACAGAAAGTTGTATTAGATGAATATACCTTCTCTATTAAAACTGAAAATCATTACTTAATCTAGTGATATCCTTTTTTCCCCCATGATTGGTGCAATATAAAGTGACTTAGGGCTTGAATAAACCAAAATGAAATAAATTACATGAGCAATTTGCCTTCTGTTTTTTGTAGATTGCGTTAAGAGAAGAGAGACTTCCACATTTTTTGCCTTGCTGCTTCTGTCAGCGAGGAAGATTATTTTCTGCTTTGTGCTAATCCAGCTGCAGAAAAAAAACCAGGCTAGGACTAAAACATTCAATAGATGAGCAGTACTTCATTACCCCTATTGCTCTAAATTTATAACTCTAATTGTGCGAAATAAAAAGGACAAATTTCTAATCTATAAATAGAATAATTTGGTTTGGATGACACTTCTGGATACCACCTAGTCCAACACTCTTCTGAAAGGACTGTTCAGCCTTCAGTTATATGGATATTCAAATATTACCTCTTGCATTATGAAGGGAGAACTGTGAGAGTGTTGCAAAACAAAGATGAGGAGGAAAACTAAACCCAAGTAAGCCAAGCTTTGCATATGACTTTTTATTCCATGTGAAAAAATGGAAGAAGAAAATTAACTCCCTACAATCAGAAATCAATCATGTATGTGCTGCAAAGGGCAGCATAAGATCTTATCCAGGGTAAAGATTCCATGCTCTTGCAAGGGTGGGCTTCCAGCAAAGAGTAATTTACTTTGTTCCCTGACAAGTCCCATTTGAAGACACTTCATGCCAGATAGAGGTAAGCAAAACTTTCCTAGCTGGCCTTGCATCCTTCTAAGCAGCAGTCAGTTGTGGGTGATTTGCAACACAAGATCTCTTTTGGGCTTGCTGCATTCTGCTTACACCATATGACGCAGGCAGACTGGATCTTGCATTACCTCTGCTCTGGACACCATAAACCTACAGTGCCCCATAAAAACAGCTGACTGAATGAGCCCAAACCCACTGAATACTTGTATGAGGCTCAGAGTCATGCTACACAGTCACAGGGCATTCTTTTGCCTTTTTTTTTTACATCTTGGAAGGTGGATGGAGTAAGCTCATAGTGGCCAGTAAAATACAGTGCAAACATGCTCATTACTTCCCAGAGACCCTGGGCTTCACCCCTCTGGTGCCTGGCAGATACAGTGAGTTCTCATGGCCATGATAAACTGGAATCTTGAAACTTGGCAAGTGTGCCTATCATCAGCCTCTAAGTGCAGAAATTAAAGTTACATATTTCACTGTTTCGTCTTGGAACAGCACAAGATCCTGGGTCAGTCTTATTTCACAGGGCTCCATAAAAAGTACTCTTAATATGTTTCAAGATAAAAGTTCTTCTTTTAAAAGAAATTGTTTTCTCTTAATGGTAGAGTGCAAGTCTACAGTTTAGAAAAGTTAAGTCCACCTGAATTGCAGTAGCCCAGAGCTTTCCATAATTTAGTCAGCATATGGGCACAGCGGTGGTAACAACAGAGCTGTAAACATGCATGGTCCCCTGCATGCCCATATACCTGTGCAAATGGCCCAATACATGTGTCTGCTGCATCTGCTCACTGCCTGTTAATCCAACCCAGTCTCCAGGTCTCTTTCTAACATTCCCATCCCATAAGAACCTCCAAACAAATGCAGAAATATTTTCTCCTTCTTTCAACAAACCATGGTGATTTTACCCCAGCATTACTCTCTGTTTGAGGCTCAAGCAAGAAAAATATTACTATACAAATTGTGAATACTCCTTGCTATAAGATGTTTCTGTCTGACAAATTTTGCAGCCTAGATTGTATGAAGAACCTCATGATGAGATATGCTCGCTTCTGACCTATTTCATGATAAAAGTTATGAACAGGCACTTTAGTAATTACAGTTACATTTATTTACCAAAGGCATTGTTTATATATTTAATTTCAATTTATTTAAAAACACAGGGCAAATTTAGCTCGGATGCAAACAGTGAAACTACGGCCAAATTTATATTTATATTGCTTAGTCTGCTGGACCACAAATTACCTATGAAAAGCCCAAAGCTTGTAAGAAAAAAGAGGTCAGCACTCACTCCAAGCTGCTAGCAGGCAGACAGGAACAGACAGGTATAAAATCGTAACTTGATGCAGGTGGAAACAGTGATGCCAGCCACAAAACAAAACAGCTGAACATGGAAGAGCTCTGAAAAATAATTTATGAGAACCATTCTGCCTCATTACCTTTGGGTTTGTAGCAAGGAGTGGGTACAACACATTCTTCTTTTATGTGTGGCTTTGTTTTAGGACTACAGCCTCCTGTATGCATCCCCCTGTGGTCAATGCAAAGGACCACACGGTATCTGAGTCCTTGTCCACAGGTCACAGTGCACTGGATTAAAAATAAAAGAAGCAAAAGAAAATGAAAAGGAGAAAAAAAATTTCACACATAGGAATGATAAATATAAGGAGAATATGCAACAGAAGCATGTGTACATCAGAGAGCCAAACATGATGCAGAAACACCCAACCTTGAACATAAAGTATTCATAATATTTGGTAATTATGGATAAGGTATAAAACTGACAGACATTTTTGCCTTTTTGCTCAGAACATTTACTTGATTTGGACATTTTGCCACTGGACTTCTCTTGCAGTGTCACTCTTGCAATGTTGCCTACTTGGCTCGTAGCCATCTGTCCCATATTGGATATGCTCAGTAACACCCTGTCAGTTTCATTTGGAGCCACTCTGCTTTGCTTGGACAAAGTACTGGGGTTACACTCAGTTATTTTGGAAAAAAGCACCAAACAGAATGGGAAACTATTGGGCTTTCTTCCTCAGACACTTTCTTAAGTAGGTTTTTTTTTTTAATTTTTAAAATTTATTTTTGCTATGGTTCATCAACTTTTCCCCTCTGTACAGAACGTTTCAAAATTGGTTGCACAGGAGAGGATCAAAACTACCAATCAACCGGAAGCGCTATGGGTATTACCAATATTACTTTGCTCTTGGATAGCAGCTTTCATCTGGAAATCAGCAAACACTCTGCAGTCAGTCAACATTTCATCTGTAGGTAAGCTAGCCTAGCTTCTAAAGCACAACTGTTGAGAAACTGGTGTTGTGAGAAATTATATTCAAGATAACTCTTTATGTACAAAGTTAAAATACTTTACTAATTTTGTGGAAGGACATTTCCAGGACACTGACTTTCATACAGATGGAAAGGCAAGTCAGGAACAGACAGCTACAAGTATCAAAGAGCAGAGTCATATACAGATTTATGTGCTTCTTGAAATTTCTCAGCGACTTTGCGTCATGGCTGAAATACTGTAATACAGAAATACCATTACATGCTTACTGGTTTTGTTTTGTGCATTTCGTTTATATTCTCAGTCTATTATTAGTAGAAGGTCACCAATTAATGTTACAGACCTGATTTATTTTTCTGTCATTCTTCTTGCTCATGTTCATTTTATTAATATATTTTTCCTGAGTGTTTACTTTGCAGTTAGACAAGTAGCATAAATTTAAAACAAGTGTTGGCAATAAGGAGAGAAAGCAGTAAACATTCCTGCTTCCATAAAGTCACTAAACTATAATTTTAAAGATATTTTCCCTATGTGGTAAATACAAAACCAACAAAACTAAGTTGATTACCGGAGACCATTCTTGAGCAAGCCACTTTGGACAGTCAAATATATTGCAAGGCTGGACAACAGGCATCTTTGGAGTATACATGCATTTCCATTCTTCCACGGGGCTGATGTGCCCCTGAATGTCTTCTTCTACACAGGAAACGCTGCGGCTTTGAATGCCCCCTCCACAGGATGAGGAACAGGCAGTCCAGGGTGTACTCTCCCATCTGGGAAAACAGAGGCATCAGGAAACACTACTCTTGCTGTTCCCACCCTCACCTCTACCCCCAAAATGCATAAACTGCTATCTGCAAGATTGATTGGTTGGTTGGGTGCTTTTGTTTTTTTTTTTTCTACCTGATTAACATCAGTAAAATTAATCATGTATCTATTTTCATAAATATCCATAGCAGCAAGGCATGCTCATGGCTGGTGTCTTTTACATCACAGTTAATAATATGAAATCTCCTCTCTCCCACTAATCCAACTACTACTACCACCACCAAAAATCTAAATACTTTTAATGTAATTGGCTTTTTTTTTCTTTTTTAATTGATGGGATTAACATATTTTCATAATTTCTCATATTCTGAAAAATCTTTGTCACAAATCACAGGAAACTCAGCGTCTCTGAGGCTGATGTCCCTTTTGCAGAACATAAAGGGAAAGAGCAGTGTTTTTTCCAAGGAGGCAAGTCAGTAGAGAAAAAACAAAGAGGAAGATGAGAAGAGATTACCAAAAAGAAAATGGGACTATACTAGTAAAATACATGTCCTCTGATGGATAAGTTGGATGGACCTTGTTTCCTTACAATTAAGGCAGTGAGAGAAGCTGAGGAACCATCTTGTCTCTACAAGTGCCATTTGAGAATGTAATGAAAAATGCATGTTCTGAAAAGCTATGCATACTTATGAGAATAATAATTTTTTTTAGCGATGCATATGCTATAAGATATTTATTCCTTTATATATATATATATGTCTGTCCATACGAAATAGCCTGGTATTGCCTCTCTTATATTCAAGCCCTTGTCACAGATTGGATGTGGGACCATTCTCATGATCCAGTGTGGCTATTCCTGTACATTCCTGTGCATGACTGAGGTACAGAAGTATGTGTTCTGCCTACCTGGAAACACTTCATGAAGTAATTTTTTACCCCACAAGGCAAATGTCCTTTTCATAAGGACTTCACGAATACTGTTTGAAACAATGATTTTGGTCAGAAGATTTCATTTTTTTACTTCAAAAAATAGTTTTTGTGGAAAACACCCCACCTGCTTCCTCCTTAAGACAAGAGGTAAAAAAAGTGAAGGGTGAGGACTTCCATTCTCTCACTTAAAACAAAGGAAATATTTTTGTTAAGTAGCAATTCCAGGATCCCCAAGATTGTTGACCAATATGAAAAATGCTTATCTTTCTCTCTAATTTTCCATCATACCAACCCATATTGTTCTCATCTGCTCCAGGACACCTAGCAATATCCTCATCTGGCTACTGTCTGATAAAAATAATAAAAAACATAAGTGCCATAAAAATCAATGTGAAATGACTTAAATTAATAGCTCTTTATGAGTAGTAAAGCCACTGATTAATTCTATGACTTGCCACTAAGAGTGGTGAAACCATTTTTACACCATGCACAGCCATCATCGTGTGCTGATCATAAACATATTTCACAAAGATGTAATTTTTTGAATACTTCTACTTGAATGTGTTCCCTGTGGCTCTACTGAAAAAGTTTCCCAATATATGGCTAAGGTTTCTCACTACCACAAACAAGAAGCCCCAAACTGAAATTCATGAACTGCAAAATTTGCTGCAGCCTGCCTGAGCCATCTTTTCCTAGCCATAAAAACTGATGGCATCAGGGAGTTCCCTGGAGTCTTTGGGACAAGTTTCCAGGTGCCTTAGGCAACCTTAACAATTTCAAACAGCTTAAATCTAGCAGATAGTTTGGTTCTCAGGTTTTGTAAGAATGTAAGAGAGGAAAATGAAGTTTCCCTGTTGCACGGCTCTTAAAACAGGTGTCACATCTCCTTTCAAGGTATGAAGGCTATAACATTAGTTGAGGATTTGTGAAAAGAACTGATGGTGCATTAAGAGTTAAATCACATGTTTCCATCGTGGTGATAAAATACAAGGCTGCAGAGTTGCAGTAGGGAAGTCTTGCAAAGATGCCTTCATAGATTTGCTCTGTACTTCTGGAATGTGTATCACTCTCCTCTGTCCCTGTTACTAGGTGCCAGACTCAGGCAGGTAATGCAACCAAACCAGGCCCTCTTTGGTTTGGCTGTTTTTGTTTTTTATTTTGGGGTGGAGGTGGTGTTTTTTGTTTGGCTTGGTTTTTGTTTGTTTGCTTTTTAATGCTATTTTAAAAAAATTTGGTTTTTAATTTTATTTTGTTGTTGCTTTTGGGGCTTTTTGTTTGTTTGTTTTTCCTAAACTGTGCAAGTTCAGAGAAAAGGCATTTTTATCCCTCTGACTTGGCCCTGCCTCATGCCAGCCTCATGGTCTGTTCAATTTCAGCTGCCTCTGAGGTTTGAAGAAGGCACATGTAGCTGTGTCTTCCCTGTCAGGGTGATGGAGGAAGAGTTGAGCCCTGTTCTGGGTTCACATGAGCACATGTGGGCAAGTAGCAGCAAAACAGCAGACAGAAAAAGGGGGTCAAGGACCCAGGCAGCCATTGCAGCCCGAGCAGTTGATGGAGGGGCAGATTAAAGCAGAGGAGTGAGGCTGGGAGAGTGGATGCAAAGGGACAGTTGCAGGGTGAGACCATAATCCAGAACAGCTTGAGAAACAGTCTCAGTCCTTTGATCATTTTCCGGGAAGGATGTTGGGTTTGTTGTTCTTTTCTTTTTCCTTGCCTTGCCTTGCCTTGCCTTTTTTATTTTCTTCTCTCCCTCTCCCTCTCCCTCTCCCCTTCTCCCTCTCCCTCATTATGCTCCACAGAGTGGAAGTGCTTCCCCTGCATTNTCCCTCTCCCTCTCCCTTTCTGAAAACCAAATACCTTAAGGTGTTTTGATTCTTTGTTTTTTATTTTCCTCAGGAGTAAAAAATCCTCTGTCTAGCTGCCAGCTCAGAATGCTTTTCCCTTAAATAGAGTCCCTTCACTATTAAGTACTGCTGGATCATCTTCTGATATAAAATTTTCTCTGTCCTTTGTCAATGTTTGTGCCCTTTGTACACAATTGAAATAAAATCTGTTTTTTTAAAAAGCAAGAGTGTTAAACCCTGTGTTTGTATTTTAGCTTCTATATTCCTCACTAATAGGTTAATCTTTTGAGGCTAGGAGGTATGCATGTGGAGTTTTTTCTAAATAAAGAACAGAGAAAAATGTTTTCCAGGAAAAAAGGAATTGGATGCAGAGGTAAATCACAAATATTTGGTGACAATGACTATGTGCACATGAACATAAGCATTTATCTAGGAAGAGGAAAGCGTAGGCCTACAGGCACAAATGTTAAAGGGTTTGAACATGAATGGCAGCCATAATGCTAGGCTATTAAGTTGTTCTTCTCCTTGTCTTACTTGGAGGTCGGTCCATGATTTGGCTGGAGACTGTGGAGTGTGAACACACTGCATTTGCACATTGATGCTGAAAGCTCTCTGCATCAGGCCTCAATATAGCTGGAGGGAGGTTGTTTCCTCACCTGGATGAGACTATCAAGTTCTCTAGAGGGTTCTTTCTGTGATTTCATAGTCCACGACACAATAAATTAATGAAGAAGGAAACACAGCACAATACTTTTGCATGTCCGGGCAGTATTTTAAAACCCAGAGGTTATCCTTCAGCTATCAAACACTTTTATCATCAACAGTCTTATTCACTGCTTTAAGAATAATTACTCATCTGATCATTTCCATGAGAATCTTGGGTCTTACATTAAAGACATTTTAATTGCGAGATAATTAATAATAAAAATCAGGTTTTGATCCTATTCCTGTCCCGATCTCCTATTTCTTAGAAAAGCCAATGAATTAATGCCCCTGGGGAAGGCATTAGCATGGGTTTGTAGGATCAGAACATAATGCTAAAGTTGTCAAAATCCAAAATCTAACAAATTATAGGCATGCAAGAAGCAGCACAATGGGGATGAGGGAGAGAAAGTCTTGTGGTTCATAACAAAGCCACAGATTACAGTTCTGCTCAGAGAGGAGTAAAAGGCAATAAAAGGAAAGTTGTGAGAGATAAGGGAAAGTGGCGTTGAGGAATGGGAGAAAGAAATGGACCACACACTTAATAAATCTGCATTTCTCCTTCAGATAGACTATAGTTTCAGTTGTGCATTGACAGAATTTACAATAGGTTAGCACTTGAACATCTCTACATTAATCTGTAGGAGTCCAGAGCAAGAGCAAAGCAGCATCTGTTAACTTAGCTTGAGAGCAAAGCAGAAGTACCAAGAAGAATAAAAGAAAGAGAAAATGTATTAATCCTATCATCTGGTTGACTGTTTTACATACCGAG
This sequence comes from Dicrurus megarhynchus, assembly GCA_013399195.1. Lineage (NCBI taxonomy): Eukaryota > Metazoa > Chordata > Aves > Passeriformes > Dicruridae > Dicrurus > Dicrurus megarhynchus. Next base: position 1,076,711 of record VXAD01013796.1, on the reverse strand, counting down.
GAAGAGGATGGTAGAGGTCATAGGGCATGATCTGCTTGTATCCATCACTGTTAGGAACAATAATGCCAACCCTCTGAGTAGAAGGTACACATAATAAAATAAACACTAAATGATTACATTATACAACTTTTGTATTACAATATTGTATTACATTACACAACTTTTTGTATTACAGTATTATAAACCAACAAAACAAGATATCTTACCTAAGTTGTCATCCCATTTAAAAAACAATATGTTCCCATCCTACTGTTTCTAAGTAATTTAAAGAATAAATCACTGGTTACTACTTTTTTCTTATCAATATATTATTGTTTGACAAATAACCAATCTGTTGCTTCAAGTGACCCAAATATTATTTTAACTTATGGTGTTATTATCTAGTATCAAAAAGAATGTTTCTATACTTAATACTTTCTTGGAGTTTGGATCAAAAGTTACTGAGGAGAATAGGGGAACTTTTATCTGCCTCAGAGAACTCTAAATAAAATCCTTTTTATAACTATTATATGGTTGTTTCTGCCCATTGGATAAAACCTCTGCTTTTACAGGGGCCAGGATTAGAAATTTGGGTAATCACAGTGCAAGAATTTAAATCTGCCATTCTTGTCTCTTCACCTAAAATGAGTCCAGACCTGCCTCTTTATTTTTTTTTTCTTCTGGAAGAAAGGAGAGTTTGAGAAAAGAATAACATGTCAGGTTGGGGTCTTTTTGTTTTTCATAACTGGTTGGCTTGCTTTGCTGTACTGTTATTGTATGGTGTTACAATGTAACATCTAAAAGTTACAGAAGGCAATAGCATAGATCAAAATTAGGAATTACCTGAAACATTATCATGCCAGTTATGTGTGGGATGGATGCCACTTGTCTTGTTGGCAACTACAGGGTCTCACTGAATTGCTAGTCTGAAATTTCGTATTTTGTCTGCACTTTTTATAATTCTGACTCAGAGTAACTTTAACCATGTTGTCTCTCAGTTATCAGGCATATCTGTTAACATCAAACAGATGATGTCAGAGCACCTCATTTATCACTTTCATCAATGCCACTTGGGTATTTGGATGGGGCAAGTGGACAGAAAAATCAAAGAGTGAATACCAATTGCATTAAAATAAAAAGTGTGTCTCCATCAAATTATGGAGAGATGAAACTGAATGTCAAGAATAAAGGTGGTTTTCAGGAACCTTTTACAGATGAGAGGTACTAGGTATGCTGCTATGGATTTCTGCAAGGGGGAAGGAGCGAAGGAGGGGGAAAGGAGAAAGTATTCTCCATCCCCAACACAGTTCCCTGAAAAATCCTGTAAGCATTCAAAGGACTCTTGTCAAGCCAGGCCTAAAGGGGGTCTATTCTCCTTTCAGTCAACAGGGTTTTTATGTGCATAACTTGTCCAAGATAGAAGAATGGATCCCATTGTGTTTCCACAGCAAGGAGTCAGTGCCAGGTCAGTGTGCTGGAATATTCCAGCCAAAGCGCGGGAAGCAGCTGGAGCCCTGGAAGTGTGTGAGAGGGACTAGACAGTTCCCTCTAAGATCAGCAGCCACTGCAGTCATAGGAACTCTCTGCATGAGTGCCCATATTTGCATCTTTGAAGAGCTGCCTGTCCCACAAAAATATAAAAACCTAGGGGAGGTAGCTCTGGCACTGGGAAACTTTGAAAAATACAAAAGGGTTGTTTAGAGTATGGTCAATGAACAAGTCTTTTCAGACTTAGCTTGATGGGTAGACATCCGGAGAATTTGGAGGAATTGTCTACCAGTATTTTAAGAAGATGGAAGGAAATATTTGTGAGGGTATTTTTGCCCATGCTTTTGGGAACTTGCTGTTTTCCTGACTCTTCTACCACTGCTGCTGAAGTTCCACTCTGAAGCTGTTTGCACTTTCCAGATCATCAGATTGCTGAGAAGCAGTCGGAAAAAAAGGTTAACATAATGATTTAAAAAATGAAATAATTACACTATAAAAGCATCTACTGACTAAGAAAGAAGCAGATTTCAAAACATTTCTTGTTCATTGCAGTGAAAAATATTTTCTTTCTAATAAACCTGATCTCTATGCATAATCCAAGTCTACACACTTTAGAATGCATTATTCCCAAGACTGTTCAGATAGAAATAACTGTACCACATCTAAACACTGTTATGAATATTAAGTAACATTTACAAAGCACTGGATTAATATTGTAATTGGAAAGGTTTGACCCTCAAAAAATCTTGCACACAAAAATTGCATTTCTGTAAACAGTATTGAGCTCCACAGAATTACTGACACTGTGCATATGTGAGGGGCTGCCAGGGGTTCTCATTCTGTAACTGCAAGATAATGAATCACAGCCATAAAATCATAATAAGGAAAAAGACCCCCACAATAATACACAATGGCTTAATTTATGACTTTGAAAAAATTGTCTTAAAGATAAAACAGAAGAGCAGATAGTCATCATATCATTAATGACACCTGCACCTTCCTAGCTAGTCTTGAGCATGTTTTTTTGTACATGTTCCATTAAAAAAAACCCTAAGTTAACACTTTAAAAAAAACTTAGAGATTACTTTGGTTTATTCTTACTTTTTGGTGGGACAAAGTGGTTTAAATTCCATGAATCTCACAGTCCACCATACTCCTATAAACATGATGGAAGAGATCTACTTTATGGGCTTTATTTACTGTACATTACCCAGACAATGCAAAGGAGATGGTGTGCTAAAGGAGTAGAGGAAATAATAATTCCTTCACTAAAATATGTGCGAGTAGCTAACAGGACTCATTCACAAAACATCATGAGATTTGGCAGGAGCAGGAGCACAAAGCAAATTATTTTGCAGAGCTGCTCTGTCTCATATGTCTGCTATCTCCCATGCCTTTCAGACCAAGAAGTCCTGTCATATATTCTGCACATTGGTTTTTTAACTCCTGAGGGCTGGCAGTCTCAATCCAGTTGCTCTTCCAAGGCACGTGTATAGTTGGAATGGGAGTTGCACATGTGAGAGTGCTGCAACTGGACCTGCCATCTCTGCAAACATTCAGCCTTCCCCTGGGACAACTGCATTCCTTGGAAGACATGTTTGGTGAACTTCTCCCCAGCTGCTCCTTTTCCCCCTTAAGCTACCTGATTTAGCACAGATGATAAGCTCAAATGCCTTTCCCCTCTACCTCCCTGACGACTCCCTCTTTCTGACGAGGCCAGCCCTTCCCAGCTCTCTCCCCTGCATGCTGACAAGTCTCAGCTTGGAACCTGCTGAGCCAAGCAGGGGCATGGGTGCTAGAACTGGGAGAGGAGCCAGCAGAAAGGACATCTGCCTCCAAGGTGCCTCAGGGTGGTGTGATGCTGCATGGGGACAACCTGCCACTCCTGCCCAGTCTCTGCAGGATGCTCACATGCCCCTGGCTCACAGCCCTCACTTCTGCTGTTTTGCCGAGGGTGTCCTACTCACAGCTGCAGAGCTGCCCATGCTCCTGGGTGGCTGCACCCATTACACCTCTGTCCTGATGTGGACTCACATCAGATTTACAAAGGAAAAGGAAGAGTTAAGTCTTCACTGAAATCTGTAAGACCTGAAAGTAAATGATCTGCATGGCAGGGACTGTGCCATCTAAGCAATGGAGTACGTTTAAGATATTATTAGCAATGAACAAATAATAATGAAATGTTAAAGTAGCTTGAGTTGGCTGCGCTGGATGACATGAAAGTGCTCACCAAAAAAGACAATATTTTATTATCCAAGCCAGCATCTCTGTGAAAGCCACGGTTATCACTGGACAGACAAAAATCTTGTGCAAAAAACTGCACTTTAACACTTTGAATCCTGACACTAAGGCAGTGTGTGATACTGTACTTCAGTGCTCTCTGAAGATGCCACACTGTGACATTATTTCCTTGTGCTACAAGAACATTTTCTGGGTTGAGAAACAGTTACTGAGGCCCTCAAAGAGATGGTATCTGTTAATGCCTCCCATGTGTTATTCTGTGAATGTATTACTTTTTCCCTTCAGAGCTGGGGTAGATGACACCTACAGTAACACCACAGGTACAGGCAACATTGGTTTCAAAGCCTACTTTTGCAGGCAGTGAAACAGTAATTCTCGGGTATTCTACCAGTATGAGTTACCTTTCTGGTTTCTGGATGCTACCAATGTGAATCTTGAAGAACTGCTATGTACTTTGTATTTATTTATATGTCCTTTTATATAATATTAGTACTTCACAGGTTGGCAAAAGCCATTGTCTGCTGATTAAACATTTTAAAATGGAATGTCAGTGGATACTTAAAAAACCTACTTATAAATGAAGAAACTGCTGAGAAAGCCACCCTTTTCTGTCACATTCTGAAAAACCTCTTGCTTTAAACAGAATGTCTGTTCGGCACAACAATATCTTACCTTTATAAAAAATGTCTTGCTTATGGTGCAGAGATTTCAAATGATAAGCAACGTATGGTTAATTATCATTGCCATAGACCACTAAAAACGAATCTTTTCACAGTGCTTGAAAGACGTGTTGCCCGTTGAAAGCAGAAAAATCAATTCCTTCTGGTAGCATGACTGTAATGCTTCTAAATATCTCCCTTTTTTATTCGGTTCAATATTTTATGGCGGTTTGGATGAGCAGTGTTTGACACAAAGAGGGAATGAGCTGACATTTTCCACTACTAGGTGTTAACACCTGACTATCCAGTGAAAATCTCTGTAAATGACCATTTACTTGCTGCAGTTTTGATCTCTTCTAGGACTTAGAATAGACTCATTTTTCTGTAACTTCATATTGGACAGCAGATATGTGTATTTGATGCTCATAGCAGTACATGATATACTTTCCCACCTTATGGCTTGTTACCTGATGCATCCTGGCAGCTCCTTTCTGCCTTTCTATCTGTGTTTCATTAATATGTATTGTCCCCTTAGAGCTGAATTTGCTCTGCTATCTACATCTTTTAAGTGCTTGACAAGTGCTTCCTGGCCCACCCTTCCTGCCTGTTCTGACAAAGTTATTTTCTAGATTAATTTAAATTACTTTTGTCCTGTCCAAAAATTCAAGGTTTCAACTACTTGTCTTGAGAAGAAATGTACCTCTTCAGGCATTAGAATTGTCTGCTGCTCATCTTTATCCTGCTCTTGAATTCAGGTGACCTTAATTATGACTACCAGAACACTGCCATTGCTATCAGCTCCTTTTCCATCTACAACTCCACTTTCACATCACCAAGTATATTATATACTTCTCACTACTTATGATCACTCTGAATGGTCATAACATCCTGGTATCTTTTGTATGCTTTCACTTGTACTTCAGTGCTCTTGTTAGATTAGCTGAAAATTAACAACTAAAAAGAACAATTTCATTAAAACTTAAATTTAGTTTCAGATTTCTTTTTGGTGATGCCTACCTCTGCCACCACCCATTATGGATATTACAATGAGAATGCTAAAAGAAAAACTTTGACAGGAAGAGGAGTTTGCAATTTTGCTGGAGGACTCCATAAATAGTGGATATCCAAGAGTTCCTTCAGGTCTCTAAGTGCTGAAAATCTTGCTTGAATGAGAGATTTTCCCCCAAACTTTCCACAGGTATCAACATTATTTCTAGTGGCAGGCTTACAGATAAAACTCAAGCTGAACTCCAGGAACTAAAGTGTTAAAAAGAACACTTCAAGCTAGATGCTTGCTAATACAAAATTTTTTAGACAAGTGCTTCATGAATTTAGACTCTCTTCTTAGGCTGCCTTTAGTAATCTTTATACACCATCGAAATCTCCTGGTAAAAGCATAAATAGAGCTTTTGTGACTCAGAAACTCCCACATTAACATGTAGCAGCAATAGGCAAAAATTATGGGAGACTGGTAAAAATGCAGAATGGCACAGCCAGGAATGCCACCTAAAAGCTGAAGATGAAATCTAGAAATAATACCGAGAGTATCCTGGTGTGTAAGTGAATGATGAGTGGGGCAATAGCATTTTTCACATTTGTAAAAATTGCTTTTTGGAGGTAAGCCTTTGAATCATGAAGGAGATGTATCTTCTGCTTATAGAACCTTAGAATTGTCCTAAATAAGTGCTTAGCACACCCAGTTAAGTCCAGTCTGAACAAACCTTTTCTCTAAGCAGGCAAAAATTCCATTCCTTTTTCATTAAAAGATACCAGAAAGGAGGATATAGATGAAAGCTAAGAATACCTTTCAGTCTGTGAAGTTTTGGGTAGTTATAAGATTTTCACTTAATTAAACAGGTGAAATATTAATGTTGGATTTTGCCACAAGAAGGGGAGTGGACTAGATTGAACTGGCTGCTGTTTACATCAGTAGATATTACACATATAGACTTATTTTTGCCAGTCAAAGGCAGACTGCTGTAAAATCATAATGGACTGTAAATAAACAGATTCTTCCTTTTTTCTTTGTAAGGCATGAGCTGGATCTGAAACAGGGTTGATGAGAGAGGCTGGATAGAGCATTGGTACGTAGGGATGAAAAGGCACTCAATGTCATCGTGTATCATGCGTTCTGTGAGACATGAATTACTGGTCTGACTTGGATGAACAGTACAGGTGGCCACCTCCACTTAACCTGGAAAACGGGTATGTATAAATTATATATGTTTGATAAATAACCATCCACAGACTTCTCCACCTTCATTGAGATGAAGCTTTTTTGCTATTCATGATGCCAGCAACACTGCTAATTATTGCCATAGTAAGCATAATAAAGTAAAACATTTCTATGCACTAAACCTAAAGAGGCAACTTATTGCAGGCCCACACAATACTTGTGGTATTCATTCAAACTTTTCTTTCAGCCCACTCTTTGCTGAAAATTTTACTGTAAGCTCTCCTACAGCAACCCATTTCAGTTGCTTTATTCAGTGCCACTGTGGTCTTCAACGATTATTTTCTGTGGCATTCATTGACACACCATAGGAACAGTCAGCAACCACTAATCAGCTGTGCCTCACTGGGACTGGGTTTGCCAGGAAAAATTAACTTCTTAATTTTATCCTGGTGAAGCAGAGCAGCTCCCACACAGCAAAGACACTGCAGAGCCAAGACACCCACCCTGTCCGTGCTTCTGACCCTGTGTTTCTGCTTCACCTACCCTCTTCCTGACTGTAAGAAATCATCAGGAATCCAGAAGTTACCACAGATTTCCTCTGTTTTTTTTTCTCTGGTTGTTGATTCTTGACTTCTTTACAAAGGCACTTTTGAAAACAGTAATTTGAAATTTGGCATACTGTAAAGATGTTTCCAAAAAGCCAGTTCCTCTGGGATGGCATTGCTGTATTTCTAAATGACTCTCCCTTCCCTCAGGGTCTTTATATCAACAACTTTGTCTTGTTATGTCTTATATAAAACAAAAATTGCTTCCTGACATCTGCCCAGTTGTTATTTTTTTCTCTTTCCTCCCATGCACCATACAGTCATCTGTCTCACCATTTGAGAATATATAATTTAAAATCATTGGGAAAAGTACGGAACATATCCACAGCAGAAATTCCAGAGGCAAATTACGTATTTGACCCAGAACTGTATGTTTAGAAAATAGCATCTTGGAATTAAAAAAAAATAAATAAAGCAACTACATAAAATTATTTTCTCATTGATACTGTGATAGGTGACTCTAAAAGATAGTTTCCATATTGATGCATACCTTTCAAGAATCCTTTTTCTGAGAAATTAATGTTTCAGCCTTCTACCTGATTATACTTGGCCTCTACTAACTTCTGTCTGAAACAGAATGGGCTTATAGGAACAAAGGAATATAAATTGCCCTACACTCTGGGTAAATGTGTCTTCAATGACAAAGAAATCTGAGTGTTAACTCCAGAAAAAGTCAGTGAACTTCAGTGAAAACTTTCTATAAGAAGTAAGAACTGTCTTTGCCTTGGAGTGATTTATTCTGCTCTGGTAATGCCTAGCTACTCTAAAGCTGGTATACCTGGTTTGGGCAGCAACCATCCTCAAACACAGCAATTTTTTAGGTGATGCTCACTTGAACTCACTTTATCAAATTTGACACAAAACTAGTCTAGAGGGAAAGGGACTGGTGATAAAATGGCTTTAGGACACCCTTGTCATGCCTGCTGGGCTATGCTTAACCATCTTTTAGCAAAGCCATATAAGATGACCAAAAGGTTTAGATTGCATAAATAAATGCTTACTGCTTATTGAGTGGCTGCAGATGGACACCCTGAAACTCAGGGCAATCAGTGAAACAAAGGATTGGTCTTTTTTGTGGTTTTGTTTCTTTTCTTATACATGAAGAATCTGACTATCTGATCCTACTATTTTTTCTGTTAATCTTCTGAGGAAGAATGCACTGGAAGTTCCACCTCAACATGAGGAAGAATTTTTTACTGTACAGTGGCACTGCACTGGCACAGATTGCCCAGAGAGGCTGTGGAGTCTCTCTCATTGGGGATATTCAAGAATCATCTGGACACAACTCTGTGCCATGTGCTCTGGGATGACCCTGCTTGAGCAGGGAGGTTGGACCAGATGATCCCCCGTGATCCCTTCCAGCCTGACCCATTCTGTGATTCTGTGGGGCAGCAGAGATGAGATTCTCGTGCAGGGCCAAATGACATTGCTAACTAGAACAAAAACACTCATTACATTTTACAAGCTGCCATAAATGCAAGTAGGCTTTTCATTAAGGAGAAAACTAAAAAAAAACCCTATAAAAATAATTCATCTAATTGTGATGACAATAATTTTCACGCAAAAGAATTTTTTCAATCTCACTAACACTTAAGAGGCATGTATTGATCGTGGGGATGGTATCATGGACAATTTGTTTTCTCATACTTGGTAACAATTAATGAGGCAAAATACATTCTGAGGGGAAGAAACAACCATTTCAAATCAGTCTGCTATGTGAAGGTGTTAAATAGAGGTGTTCTATACAGTGCATTCTCAGGATGAGAAAGAGGTTGAATTATGTATGATAAATGACACTGTGAGAAATAGCAACAGACTATTTTCCTATTTTATTTTACTCCTTTAGAGCTCAGCCTCCTCTAAAATTAAAGCTGACTGACCTTGCAGGACAAGGATCCAGATTACACTCTTGAAGTTTTGGTTTTGGCTTGATATTTTCAGGATAATAGTGACAGTATTGATCTGCTACTACCCGATTGCTTCTCAGATCAAAGCACTCAGCAGACGTCAGTTGATAACCTGCAATACACAGAGGAATAAATAATATGAGATGTGGTATTCTTCCTGTCTGGCTCTGAAATGTATCTAAGTTCTGATTTGGTAAAAAGAAAACTAATTTCAGCTTGCTTGAGTGCTTTTGGACATAGCAGCTGTTGTTTTACAGACCAGATTGAAAACAGCAGTGTAAATCACAGGCAGCAGGAAAACAAAAGATAACCAGTATGGTCAAACAAAAATTCAGAAGCCTGGAAGAAAACAAAGGAAAAACAAAGGCTGAGGTTTCTTAGTCACCAAGAATTGTACCTTCCATTTCAGTACAGTGAATAAACCTGCTGGTAGGAACAGGGATGAATGGAGACATCTTATTTTCCCAAAAGAGGCCTAAATCCCATCAGCCCTTATGTTTGACAGCTGTAGCATTAAATGCAGATATGTAGGTATCAAGATGTACTTTATCTACAGAGTCAGGCATGATGCTAAAAATTTACTGGCTACTACCATGTTGCTAAATCCCTCTATTCATTTAGCTGAAACTATTTAAATTTTCAGATTTTGCCCATTTTAGGGTCCAAAATTCAGGGCAGCAGTTGGGACAGGTCATAGATGCAGATGACAATTTCTGAAATACAGTGGTAATTCATTACCTCCACCACAGGATGCTGAACAAGGGAAAAAATCAGTTTCCCTCCATCGGTGAATGATAGGCTGGTAGAAGATGAACTGGACTGAGCTGTCAGCAGCACCAGCATAATGGATCTGAAAAAGAGGTTATATCAAAGAGTGAACCTAATATAAATGCTGGGAAGAATTATTCCACCACATGCATCTTGCAGATTGGAGACACCTTGCAGCTTCATGAAATACCAGATACACTTTGCAATAGGAAAATTAAATACAAAAACAAAGCATAGATCAGTGGCAAAATCTTGGGTTCAAAACACAGTCAAATAAATTTCTGGGCATAGTCAGTGACCATTTTGAGACCATACTCTGAGATAAAGAATGCATGGCAAATGCATGGCTAGTGCAACTCAAGAATCTTATACGGACAGAGGATAGGGACTGATGTTTAATGGATCAGGAAATCACCTACCACTATCTANAACTGAGGCACGCAAACCTCAGTTACCATCTTCCAGTCGCTAGCTCACGCGGGCTCGGACCCCGTTAACCTGCAAACCAGGCTGGGAACAGCCTGGCAGGCAGAGATTTTAACATACTGTCCCTGATACATGGACACAGATTTTTAGATCTTTAATGTTTCCCCAGAAAAACATTCTATGACAAGTTATAATACACAGGAGGCTGTGCTGTAAACCATAATAAATAGTACAAAAAATTAATTCACTTTTTTCTTTTCCTGAGGTGAGGTCTTTTATTTCATTCTCCTTTGTGGCACTGTCATTATTATAAGTTTGTTCTTCTGCTTACTTTATTTTGCTTGTAAAAATGCTTTTTTCAGACTTAGGCATGGGATCCTGGCTGGGGCTAAGTGCACGTCTGGAAAACTGTCTTTAGAGCCTACAAGCCATCTGAACTTAAAAGCTAGCATGCTTTCAGTACTATGTGTGCTGAATGGATTTCCCACATAAACAAGAGTTTGTAGTGCAAGGACTGCAATATGAGAGACCTCCACCCTGGTAAAGCAGCACCACTTGCACCTGGCCCAGTAAAAAACCCTTCCCACTTAATACCTGTTCTGATTAATCCAGTTATGAGAACTTCAAAATCTCAGCAGGTTATCCCTTGTCCTTACCTCTATGCCTCTGCATGAACAGCTGGCAAGGGAACAACAAATATCTGCTACTAAAATCCTCTCATATTTGATTATTTGTCCTAGGACACAGTGTTTCAGTGCTTCTTGAGCATCTCTGCATCAGTGGCATGATGCTATCACAACAGAGAAAACTGCCAAATCACAACTACAGAAGATGGACCCTTCTCCAAGACAGTACCGCTGCTCTCAGGAGCAATCCTCTCCACCTTTTTTCCAGACAGCTTAAACTGTTTAACCACTGCCTCCTTTTTTTTTTTTCCTCTCATGTTTCAAATGAGTCTCCTCATTTTGGAAACACTGTTTTTAAATCTGCCTTTCTCTTTGTCTTCTCTCTTTCCAAACACCAAGAGACACTGTTGAAGAATGGTTTGTGAAACAGAAGCAAAAATACGACAAATTGAGATGAACTTTGTAACTTGGGTTGTTTGTTTTGTTTTCCCCTGTAGATAGACAGCAACATGATTACAAATCAAGATATATCTTAAAGAGCAGGAGGAGGGCAAGAATATTGATGTGTGTATGAGATCTGGTCCACTGACTCAAAGGCTGCCCTTTTCTAATTAAGCAGTGATGTCAATTCCCAAAAGGAAAAAAACCCAAACCAGCTGTAGCAATACAACTGCTTCAGCAAAGGGAAGGCCTTTTGCACAGATCAATATTGTTTGAATCTGTGTGTCAGAAACAGGATGCCTAATTCCTTGTGTGGGGATGATGCATTAATTACACACTTCAGAAGGGTCTTTCCAGGCTCATGAAAGCCTCAGGCACTCCTGGGAAAAATGTTCAGTTGTGCTGGAAGCCATCTGGGGAGGTCTCTGATCTCAGTGTGCAGGAAAAGCATTCTCTGGGGAGAATTCTGCTCTTACTCTTTGTTTTTTAAGGATCATCAGTGATTCCTAAATTCAGATCTACTCAGCAGTATGGTCTGCAGTGAATCATGAAGAACAGACCGAGAGCTCATACAGAGGCTACTATAAAAGGAAGGGGAGGAAAAAAGAGTTTACATTAAAAAAAAAAAAATCAGGAAGAAAGAAGAGTTCCTCTCTCTCTGCAGACTATTCCTGTGTGTCTGCAGTTATCTGTCTGTTTTGACACAGAGAAAAGACAGATGTACATCTTTTCCAGCCTAATGTGGAAGTCACCCATACAGCCATGATAACAGCATAGGTGCGAAAGAATTAGTGAGCCACAGTCATGAGCTCAAAATATACAAAACAAGCAAATAAAAGAAGCATACAGAGTATCCTGTATTTTTTTAAGGAGTATTGTAAGCAGAAGAGGAACAATATACAGATATTCCACATAGCAAAAACTTCTTTTTTATTTTGTTTGACTGTTTGTTAAAGCTAAGTTCTTTGTCCGGGAAAAAACATCACTGGCTGCTTGAGCCCTGAAAAACTCAGAGTGAGACTTGATAGCTAAATGCTGTAAGAAGTGTCTTGGTTTAACTGCACAGGGTCAACTCCCACACATGGAAATCTCTGTAGTAATCTCTCCCACACTCAGCTCTGTAGTATGATGGAATTTTTAAATTTTGCAGTGTTTGCAACACCCTCGTAGCTATGAGAAATGCCAAAGATTCAAATAGAGATGGTCGTCACCTGAGAATCTTAAGCTAGTCCTCCAACTAACAATGAGTTTTCCATACTTAGGTACCTGAACTAGAAAAAATGGCAATTGATCAATACATTTGCAAATAAAATCCTATCTAAATTTATTAACAGCTGAAGTCAGAAGTACTCAGACCTTGCAGAGCACTCATCCCTGCATTTGTGCATTGCAACTCACCAGAGATCATCCTTGACTTCCTTTAGCTTTCAGGGAATTTGGAGCATTCCTAACATCAGAGCAGCCCTTACCACTTCCTCAGACTGAAAGAATCACAAAGTCAACTAGGTTGGAAAAGACTTTTGAGATCGTCAAGTCCAACCTACAACCTAGCACCTCCTCATCAACTAAACCATGGCACTGAGTGCCACATCCAGTCTTTTTATAAACACCTCCAGGGACAGTGACTCCACCACCTCCCTGGGCAGATGATTCCAGTGCCCAATCACTCTTTCAGTGAAGAATTTCTTCCTAATGTCTAGCCTAAACTTCAACTGGTGCAGTTTGAGCCTGTGTCCTCTTGTTCTGTCACTGGCTACCGGGGAGAACAGACCAACCCCCACCTGGCTACAGCCTCCTTCCAGGCAGTTGTAGAGAGTGATAAGGTCTCCCCTGAGTCTCCTCTTCTCCAGGCTAAACAACCTCAGCTCCCTCAGCCACTCCTCATACGACTTACTCTCTAGGCCCTTTGCCAGCTTTGCTGTCCTTCTCTGGAAGTGCTCCAGCAAATTTTGTCTTACACAATTTGATCTGTTCTACTACGATCTAGCTCCATGCCACCATGCTTATTAGAAAAGTTCTAATGGATTCTCCCATATTCTGATTCTGATCCTGAATTCTTTCTGCAAGTTCCAAATGTCAAATAATCAGATTGATACTAATGAAAGTAATTAATGAGAAATCTGACATATTTAATTTCGTGCTTCTCAAGTCAGTAGAAAAAAAATTCTACCTAGAGTGCTTCATTATTGCTGGTTTTATGTGGTGATATCTTGCACTGAAAAAAAAAGAAGGATTTGTTGCTGTTAATAATTTGTTCATGAAGGAAATAGAAGCCAGACATTGTCATGGGAAAATAACTTTTACAAGCTTGTTTAAAATAACATAAAAAGTACATAAAATGTAAATAATAAGAGATGCTGAAGGCTTTCAAGCATGTTTTAAGACAGGACTACACCATAACTCCTCTGAGTTTGCCTTATCATTCTCTTGGAATGCTGAAAGGACCTCTGTCCTCGAGGTCCAGGGAATATGTCTACTGTCCTCTTCTGCATTCACGTCCCCTGATTGTGATAGTCCTGTGTTGGATCAGCTTGGTTTTAGGGTTGTCTCTCTAATGAAAGTCAGCTCCACCTGTTGTGCCACAATTTAAGCCTCTAAATCAGCCAGAGAAATCACTCTGGAATTATATTATCACTGATTTACATACTTTACAAGGTATCTCTGAATTGAACTTGCTCATCCTGTCCCAATCTTGGATTAAACACTATTCTTCAGGTGATGAGAGTGTTAAAAAGCCTTTAGATTAATTCTCTCACAAAGCCAAAATAGAAAGCTAGAAGGTTCAAATCTTTTACCAGTTCCATTATTCTGCCCAAAAGAAGAAAAAAAGAGAAAATCACTGCAGTGGATTAGCTAGGATAGCTGGCAGTAATGGAACCTGCAGTACCAGATATAACTTAACTATAATTAATCACCTGTACAGAATCCACTACTAAGTGCAACAAATGTGGAAACTTCTCAAATGAGAAGACCAAAATCATTCCATAGAACCAAAGGCAACCCCAAATACCAAAACCATATGTGCTGCATCTCTGCTGTGATACCACACATAACATCTGTGGAAAGACCATTTCATCACCATCACCATGCTCCAAGGATAAGAGAATTCACCTTTGAACAAGCCACCTTAATTGTCCCTGCAGAATATTTATTAACGGCAATATCTAAGAAATCAATGTAAAAAGAAGATCCTATTGTGATGGATACTGTATAAAAATAAAATTAACAAATTGAAAGGGCATTTTTTGCCACACACACGCAAATTGTTAAAATGGTGAAAACTGAACTAGGTTGGCACCTAACCTTAATTGCACTTAAAAGTGATTGATTTTTGACAGATATATGTAAACAAAAGTTACAGAATAAGAAAAGGAAAAATTACAAATGACAATTTGTCAGAGGAATAGAAAATTGCATGTCTAAGAAACTTTCTCTATTGCCTTAAAACCTGCCAGTACATTTCAGATCAGCAGTACTTTAAAGAAGTATGTAAAATTAATGGTAACACATCTTCAGATCCAAACAACATCCACCCAGTAGTTTCAAATGATGTACTGGTTGAGCACAGGAATCACAAATCACGTATGACCATATTCAGTCTACTTACGTGCATAAACTAAGGTTTAAAACACATAAATATAGACAGAAATTTGTAACAGTTTTCAGAAGGCATTTCATGAGTAATGAACAAAGCTTCAGTCCAATAATTTCTATGTCAGTTATTGGGAGAGTAAATAGAATGTAAAAAGAGAATAGAACTTAAAGACTACCCTGAGAAAGGTAACTTTTTCTGAACATTGCGGTTTGCTTTGTCAAAAAAATAAAGGTAGTTTTATTAGTCTAGGTTTTTTTCTAGGTCCCTCACCAAAGGTCCTAGACAGATACTCCTAGAAGATCCTCCCATGAACTGACGACTGAATAACAAAGAATGGTCCAATAAGCTGCTCTTGCAATGGATGAAGGACTGCGGAATCCCTCAGGGATATGTGCTATGGCATGAGTTGTTAGCCAGATGCCCAGATCAGTAGTATAAAGGGTCAACCATGAGCTCACCAAGTTTGCTAATAAGAAAACTTATGAATGGTGCCTAAAATCGAAACCATCTGTGAAAGCACTCAAAGTTTTGACAAACTAAATTCAAGTTCAGTAAAAAAAAAAATAATGCCTAATTAATTATATATGCTAATTATACACAAAACTGTTGTCCACATTAGCTGTTACTATTCAGAATGGTAGTAGGGTTGTTTCAGGTATTCCTCTGAAAATATCAGCTCAGTTAAAAACATCAACAGAATTTTGCAGAAAGAAAAAAAAAAGGAGAGAAAAGTACATAGCCAGATAGAATCCATTTGTGTCCTGATTATTATGTGTATAGAATCATAAAACCATTAAGGTTGGAAAAGACCTCTAAGATCCAAACCCAGTCCAACAAATATCTTGACACTGCCAAATCCTCTACTACACCATGTCTCTAAGCACCACATCTCATTTTTTGAACACTCCAGTAATTCCACCACTTCTCTGGGCAGCCTGTTGCAATGCTTAATCAGCCTTTCAGTGATGAAATTTTTTCTAATATTCAATCTAAAGCTCCCCTGGCACAACTTTAGGCCATTTCCTTTTGTCCTATTACTTGCTACCTCGGAAAAGAGGCTGACTCCCAACTCATTACAACTTCCTTTCAAGTAATTTTAGAGTGTAAGTTCTTTTTTTTTAAACATATATATTTATGTATAACATAATTATCTCTTAATATAAAATAGATATTAAATAATTTTGTAACATTTTATTAAACTACATTATTTAACTAACTTTTATTAAACTACACATCTTACTTGTAAGAAATCGATTCTTTCAAAATACACATTTATGTAATTAAATACCAGTCACAAATTACATGTTTATGTGTATTTTAAAAAATGGTGACTGTATTATCACAGTGAAGCCAGGAAAAAGATGGAGAATGGAAATAAGGATAAACTTCTTATGGATCATCTTTGATAAAAAAGTAAATATGAAATAGAGTAAGACATAAGAAGGTTACCGACCTGTTGGAGTGAGTCCAAAGGAGGTACATGAAGATGACCAGAGGGCTGGAGCACCTCTCCTATGAGGAAAGGCTGAGAGAGTTGGGGTAGTTCAGCCTGGAGAACTTGCTCTGAGTACAACTTACAGCAGCCACCCAGTACCTAAAGAGGGCTACAAGAGAGCTGGAGAGGGGCTTTTGACAAGGGCATGTAGAGACAGGATGAAGGATAATGGCTTTAAACTCGAAGAGGGTATATTTAGCTTATGTCTTAGGAGGAAATTCTTTTGTGTGAGCATGGTTAGACACTGTAAAATGTTGCCCAGAGAAATTGTGGATGCTCTATCCTTGGAAATGTTCAAGACCAGGCTAGATGTAGCTCTGAGCAAGTGGATCTAGTAGCTGTCCCTGCCCATGGGAGCAGAGTTGGAAATAGAGAATCCTTGAGGTTTCTTACAACCCAAACCATCCTGTAATTCTATGAAGACACTAGGAAAGAGGCAAATTATGATGACAGAGATATCAAACACAGAAGTAAAGGAGAAAGGAGGTAAACAGTAGTAATAATTTCCTGTTTCTCAGAGTGGGAAAACCAGAAGGAATTCAGTGAAAATATTGTGCTAAGGTTTGAAAAATGAGATGTAGTCCTTATTTTACACAGTGTATTGTTCATTATGGAAATCATTGCATGACCTAGAGGTCAAATATATTGATTAGGAGAATGATCGTGTTCTACATACTATTAATTGAAATAACTTATATTGAACAGAAAACAAAAAAAGGTTGATACGAAATAAAAACTGTACATTGTTTTTGAAAGGTCTATTTCATGGTTTTCCATACATTTCACCTCATTTGCCAAAATAGAAGAAAAAAGAATTTTCCTGAACTTGTCACAAGACCTTGTCAAGATAAATAATGATTGCATCTCTTTTCAGGCTGGTCACTACTTGTGACTTTGACCTAGATGTTATAAAAAAAATGTATATTTTTTGGATATCAGGAAATCAGACTGGTTGATTTTTATGACTAATACTAGGAAAAGAAGTATTGAATGCAAACATAGGTTGATAAAAGCCATTGGTACAGACATGCTTCCAGCTAAATCCAATGTGCAGTGTGCCACAATGAACTCAGGAAGACATGTATCTCAAGAGTTACTTTTGCTTTACAACAAATTGACAATATTCTATTGATCTCTTCTAGATGAAGCGAAGTGTTTCAGTGGGTTGACCCTGCTAACACAAAAGCTTAATCAGTCGCACTAAACTTTAACTATTACTATTTCTGTGCACTCAGCCTTAATTCTGTCTCATCTACTTCCAGAAGCACCGTCCTAACCCTGAGCTGTCAGTGCATCCCAGATTCTTCATCACTTCCCACCTGATTGGAAGCCTTCTCCCAAATATGAGGTATAATCTCTTCTGGAAACCTTTGCCAACATCAGAACTAAATTGTACGGAAGACTCTTACTGTCTTCACTCCCAATCCTCATATGATAATACCTCAAATATCCAACAATATCTGAACCTTAAACAGTAGCTCTTTGCTGCTAGAGCAAACTTGCATCATTTGGCTTCTGCCTTAAAGAGAGTATTGAAATAATTTAGTCCATGCCACAAAGTAAATCACTGTGTGCTCCTTGTTCAAAGTAACATTTAATCCAATCCTGGCTCTAGCCTGACAAGGCCCATCAACCTCTGCCAGCTGGCTGCCTGTACATGCATTATCTCCTGCATGCCCTTGCAAGTCCCAGGAAGTCTAGCCTAAGTCCCAGCCTTATTTTCTATCTCTAACCTGGACTGTTATCAAATGCATTTATCTCACCAGCACTTTCTGCCAGTCCTAGACTGCACCTGAGCCAAAAGTTGTCTGGCTAGCTCTAGAGTTCTGTGTAATTCAGCATCCACTTTTGAGATGCGTTTTATGACTTTTTGGACAATTGGTGACCAAAACCCTAATTTCAGCAGTAACTCTGCCCAAGTGAATCCAGTCCACATAGTTTCTAAATCAGCCAGCAGAACACCCCAGCCACTAGCACAAGAAGCAGCGCCAGACAGTCTCTTCTGGCAGCAGCCCTTAGCCAAGGCTTGTCAGCCCTAGCACTACAAAAAGACAACATCAATACAATACAATCCTAATCCAAATACCCCTAAAGGCCTCCAGACAAACATTTGTGCAATCCAGCTTTAGGTATCCCTCATGCAAAGGACTTGGTCTGGGAAGGCATTATGAATGATACCAAGGATTTAAAACCAACTTAAATATAGCCTAGCCTAGATCTAGGCCTACAGTGGCTTCTCCTCCAAACCAAACCCAAGCCTAGATAATACCCTTTACTAGACCTTGTTTCAAACCCACTTGCTGGTCTTTGCTGGCTCACACCTCAGCCACAGGGTTAGGGCCCTAGCTATGCAACAATCAACCTGTGAAGGAGACCTTAACAGACTGTGCTTTGCCAGCCTCACTCTTCACTGGCAGTCCCTACTGGCAGTTTCTGTAAGTCTGTAACTACGGATTTAATATTTACAGTCATCTGGTGATGACTGTTCTCATTATATGGTCATCTGTAGACCCCATCTGACAGTACTGCTTCATCCTGCTCAAAGGAGAGCAGATGAGTGACATGAACTAAGTACTCCAAGAGTCTCTGTTTAGGGTCTGAAATGCACACTATCAACAGAGGAGATGTTTCAACAAAGACAAGTGAACAAACACAACATGGGGAACAGAACAGATCTGGGACAGCTCAGCCATAAAGGGCATGTCCCACTGCGTGACATTACTACTATGATCTCTAGAACACAAAACCACACAGATTTCCATGTGAAAATGGATCTTTGTTTCTTCAGGATTATATCTAGCATGACACATTTTTCTTATAGAAAAGAGGCATTCCTATTCATGTGAACCAGGATTTTGTACTGAAAATGTCAAAACAGAGAAATACTCAGAATTTAGGAAAAGTAGTTCTAGTGGGAATTAAGTTTACTGGCATGTTTTCCAGGTCTTTTGCCTTTCAAAAATTAAAGTTTGCAATGGAGACTAATAATTCTCAAACGATCAATATAAAAAATAAGAACATGAAAAACTTGGTTTCTTCTCCAATTTTGTGATAACACCTTTATTTTTTTTAATACAGCTCTTTTACTAAATTATTTTTACTACTTACACATCTTGTGAAAAGATTGCCAAGAGTTTAGCACGTGAGGAATGTACCACTGACGAAGTAAAGAAATACAGTAATTATACAACTCAGCTCCTCCAGGAACAGCATGAGGTTTCTTCTTGCAATTTTAAAGCACTCAGTGTTACCAATAAAGAAACTTAAATGTCAACTCTCACACTGAATTACTACTTCTGAATTATATCCAGGTGTCTAACTTGACCTGTCTGAATAAGAGCATTCAGGGTCAAGTGAAAAGGATTACAAGAATAATTCTGGAGACAACGATTCTAAAACTAGAGTTCTGCTACATCCACAAATTCATTTCATTTGCATAAAAATCTGCCTTGGCCCAGGAAGGTAAATCTTGACACCCAAAGAGATCCCACTTTGTAAGGAAAGCTTACTAACACCACAGAGAAATATTTAATCTGATTTTTTTGAAGAGAGGTACTTTAACTTCAAAATCTGAAGGCAAAATAATCATGGATAAAGTAAGTATGAAAAGCAGTTTCCAAATCTGACATAACTATGAGGCAGCATCTTGGATTGCATGCATCTGAACATGCATCTGTACATGCTCATATCTGGCAAAATCTAACAAAATAAATATCCAGAAGAAAAACTTGTTAGAAAAATAATTTAACAGTACAGAATAATATCTGTGTCTCATGAAGTAATAGCTGAAGTATCTTCTACAGCTGTTGATTAAAAAACTAACTGTGATTCGAGAGCAGAGAATTTTTTAGTGTGTAATCCAATGCAAAATTTAATGCTAACCTTAGAAAAGATCCTACAACCATGAACAGTTGGTTGGGGTTTTTTGGTGCATTTTTCTATATTCACAGAAGACAACAGATTTAACACCTAATGAGTCATGTTACTCTGATTTTCAAAGGTGCAAACACATAGCAGAACTCAATAGTTCCACTTCAGTTCAGCAATGTCTGTTCTGCCCATGCCTAGCCAAATTGTACACTCATATTGGTCAGACTGTCAACATTTAAACAGGGTACTCCTTTGATTTAACCAGCACTTCCTACCTTGCTTTGATAGAGGTAGATAGAATGCAAGGGATAAAGATATTTTCCCTGTCATAAAAGACAACAGTGGAAATATATTTGTTTCCCACAAATATACTACAACTAGCCTGCCAGAAATTCACAGAGAGCAGAAATAAAACAAAGTGAGAAATACTGTTTACATTGCACTGATGTTCACCATCTCTGTATCATCTACAAAAGAGGTAAATGTGTTTCAGATATTTTGAACTGAACAGTATCTATTTTAGCAAGGCATTAGTGTTCTGACATGCAAAGAGGAAGGAACATATTCCTTAGTTCAGGTTTCTCCTTGTGAACCAGTTCTGAAATTTCAGTTTGCTTTTTCGGCTGCTGACATACCACGACGGGCAGGGGACAGTCTACAAGACTGTGCTACTTCCCAAGCTAACCCATTCCAGCTCAGCTCAGCTTAACCCAGGACAATCACTTAGAACATTTTCCAGTTCACTGTTCAAACCTCTAGCTGC
This sequence comes from Dicrurus megarhynchus, assembly GCA_013399195.1. Lineage (NCBI taxonomy): Eukaryota > Metazoa > Chordata > Aves > Passeriformes > Dicruridae > Dicrurus > Dicrurus megarhynchus. The sequence continues at coordinate 1,055,672 of VXAD01013796.1, read as the reverse complement.
CATCAACTCAAGGTTAAAGCAAATGTCATCTACCTCTGGGGCCCATAGTAAAAAATTTACGTAGTCCTGGACATGATACAGGTTTTGCAGTTTTACAGCTGAAATCCTTCAGGTTCCTTGGACCTACTGGAAAGGGATTTATTTTATTGCAACTCCCAAATGTTCATTTTCATATGTTTGTTTTCCCACAGAATGTGTGCATTGCTTCCAGCAATGTGTTTTATATTACCTGGAAGAACAGAAACACTCTAATGGGAGGAAACAATTTTACTCTTATTTCCAGTGCAACAAAAAGCAGAACTTCAGAATGACGCCACGACTTCTCAAGCAAAGTTATCAAATTTATTTTAGAGCTTGAGGACTTCACTCTTCACTCTCTTACAGTCTTCTGTGCAACTACACTAATATACACCCAACAAACTACGGGCCAAAGATACAGACTTTCTTTTTGCTTATCACAGACAAAGACAATTGCATGTCATTGATTCATACGTACCTCAGTAGTGCATACAGAAAGTAATCTGTCTTTTCTTGAAATGGAAAGTTCATAGTTTCTTTTTAAGGCACATATAGGCTATGCCTTTCTTGACATAAATGCAGTCTCTCTCTGCTGAGGAGTTTTCAGTGAGGTTTTCACCAAATATAACCATAAAGAATTACATGTAGAGTTCAAGAGATAGCCTGGATTAGGCTTTGTGATAAACATCTACCGGAAAATTAAGATCTAGAAAAATCTCTTTAATCCTCCTAGTAGATCTTTATGTTGCTCTAAAATGCCAATGACCAATGACCCTCACCTTGACAGTAAAGTCTGCAGTGAGAGGCCCAGACATTCTTAAGATCTCCTTGTCAGGAAACTTCTGGAAGTCAATGCTAGAATTTTCTACAAGGAGGGAGCCACTGGTGCTAAGGCTGTTTTCACTCTTCACACCTTGGAGCGTCTTGGTTTCCAAATCTGACAAATAGAAAAAAAATTTCAGAAACTAGAGCATTGCAATTTGAAGTGAGAGCAGAAAAAAACCCCCCAACATGAATTAGTAATATTGCAACTTTTTTTCCCATAGTTATTCACATTTGCACACTTTCCTTTTTTTTCTCTTCCATCTGCTTTTTGTCTTTGTTCAACCTTTAGATTTTTAGCTCACATTCCCCTCCTCACCCATAGGTCATGTTTTTACTCTCTTCCAGACATACTAATCCATTCCTGGTTAGGCATACTTGCTGTCATTTAACTCACTCTCAGTAAGTCACGCTCCTATGTGGAGTGTGACTCAGACCTTGGCCCATGAGCACTGTTAAGTTGCCATACCCTCTTTCAGTTCAAAGGTGGGTCACTAACCACATGTTGTTGTGGTAGACAATTAACTGAAAGCAGGATATCCAGGAAAGAAAGATCAGTATGACAGCAATCCCATTTCCTCTCCAGAAGCAGTCTGACCCATCCCAGTGGAGCAGAAGGGGAAGGTGGGTGCTGAACCATCCTGAGCTCTCCATATGGCTTTCTCTGTATTCACAGTTCCCAAAAAGTGGGCATTAATTCAGATACTGTTTTGTAGTAGCTACTTCTGATTATCATATTAAAAAGAACAGTAATTTCTTAAATAGAAATCAACAGTCAGAAAGTAGATCTGTTTCATCATCCAGCTAGCCTACCTACCAACTCCAGATTATGCTTTACAGCACATTCACCAGTAAACTGTTCCTGGTAGCTATTTAAAAGTGACAGGGCATTTCATCATGAAGGATTGCAAAGCTGCAAACCTTTCACATTTATTTATGAATATATGCACAAAACCTTCTCCAATACCCCGAGGCAGCTAAAGCATCCTATTCATCTATGATGGAGATATATTGTCAAAGACAATGAAAAGAAAAAAAAAATTTATTTGCATATATTAAGTTGCTACTTAGGGAACAAAGAAGATAATTGCAGTAACTAGACTGATCTCCATGATGGATTAAGGGAATTAATTAATGAAGGAAGTTGCTGAGGCAGTACACTAAGAATTTGCACTGTATTAATGAATTCCTTGGTTTTCAGTGAGACCAGTCTCTCCCTTTGTGATGACCTTGACCATCTATTTGTTTTTGGACAAGACTGCATGCATCAGGAATAAAGATGATTTTAAGACTTGTGTATATAAAATCAGCCTCCTGTTGACTTCTCCCACAACCAAAGTTCACAGGGCAAAATACTCCCTCCCCCTGCAACTGACTGTAGCTTATACATATATAAAATCCTTTGATGGGTGAGGAGAAAGATTCATGGAGACATCTGAAACAAGAAAGAGATATATTTGGACTTATTCATGTTTACACAGTGCAGTTAATCTAAATCTCAACCAGTGACTCTGGCAGACCTTGCTGATTCAAATCTTTTTGTCATGAAATATGATACGGCCTGAGTGAAGGCAGCTTTAGATCCATCTCTCCAGCTAAAATCTCATTTCTCTCTGAGCTGTTTTATAGCTCAATTTCACTGAAACAATAACAAAAGTACAAATTTTTTCTACCTTGGAAGAGAACATCTATATTGGAAAAAAAGACAGGAGAGAAAGAGTGCATGTCATGTACTGGGGAAGTAATATCAGCTATACTGGAGCAGCTCAAGAATACCCAAAGGGCATTCCTTAAAACTGAGGTACAGGCAGTGTTTGAACTTTTAACGAAAACATAATATATTTTTTCTTGGTTTATAACCTATAATTTTGCTGGTCTTTATCCACAGTTTTAAATCTGAAGAACCCACTGCTTTCTCAAAACAAGTACAGAGGTACACTACAGGACTGGTAAGCCACCCCTTATTTCGATACGCTTTATAAAATCTTTGGGTGAAAGAAAATATGAAGACAGTGAAATGATTTGGTGTTTCATGTCTTTGCTGCCATTCATGTTTGTACCTACACTGACAAACATAGAAGACATAACTTGTCTGTGCTGCAGAAAATTCCTAAAGACTTTTGGAAAAGGAGAAGGGTAGCCTGTCTTATCTTACAATAATTTGTGCTACTGAGAGATCATGCAGTACAGTTTGGGTTTTTTTTCTGACAGTAAATTGTATTTACTAACACTCTGATATTCATTTGCTGTTGATGAGAAAGGAAGCAGCTTGTGAGCAGCTACTGCACTGGAAGATAAGAGTGAGGGATGCCAGGAGCTTCTATTCATGGAATAAATGGATTTGCCTTCAGCTGTAGCAGAGTATTCTCAAATCCTGAGATTCCTCCCAGAGAAGAGGGATATACAGCTGCTGGGATACACCCATGAAGCAGGAAAGTGTTATAGCCACCAAGTGATGGGTTAGCAGAACTCAGTGGTCTTCAGTCAGTAAGAGCTGGAGCAGTATCCCTGCTAAGGAACATGGTTTCACTTGTGTATGTGGTTTCAGATCTTTAGAGTGTGATTTTGTGTGTGTGTGCATGCACATATGTATGGTGTGAGTGCACGTGTGTATCTAAGGGAGAGAGAAAGATTATCATAACAGAAATGTGTTAAAGTCACGAGCAGCTTGATGGTTGAGCTGAGCTGTAGGGAAGCTTATACTTTACTGTCCTCAATATTTCTTCACTCAGTGGTATATATTTTATTAATTTTAAACAAAAGCACTTGACACCAAGTGAGCCAGCCAAAGGATAAGCAAACAGAAATGACTGAAAAATTATGGAGGGGCAAAGAATTCTGCACTGTTGGCCAAGATCTGCTTTGAAGAGTGTGTGCCACTGAAGTGACTGAGTCCGAGGAAAACTTCTGAAAGTAGGACTCATCCGTGTGTTGAAACCAGTGATCTGACGGAGGGAAACCAGACACGACAGTATAAACAGAGCACTGCAGGTTACCAAGGCTCTCTTAAACAAGTGTACACCAACTTCTACTTACATAAATGATCGGGTCCTTTCAGCACGAGGCGAACTTGTCTGCTTCCATAGGGAATAGCAACCACTGTATCATCCACTGTGGGAAGGCAAAAATGCATGCAGTAAATAAGCAAAGGAACTCCCATCTGTTTTCAAATAAGCAGTCAAATACGTGTTTACAAGGCAGTCAAAAGAAAAACCTTAGGACCAATTAAAAAAACCCTAAGAATTATGATTGAAAATCCGAAAAAAGAACCTGTTAAATGGCGTAAGAACCTTCTGCTTAGAAGAATCCAAACCTGTTGATTTTATTTATCCCCAGCTCCTTCACAACTATTTATGGTTTTCTTGAATAACTAATAACTTTCTATTTAATCACAATTCCACTTAAAACTCTCCAGTATTTTTAATTGGTGTTTGTGGCAAAGTAGAGAAGCATAATCTTACCCTGATGTTTAGCCAGAATAGCTTTCTCATTTTTCACTTGACTTTTTCCCACTTAAATGCCATAGCTTCTCCATGATCCTGCCCATGCTATATGACGGTCTCCTACTGCCCTCAGGTATGTCATCCCTTCCACACCTTTTATTTTAATGACCACAAGTGCTATAATTCTGCTTCCCTTTCTACACTGCTACCAGAAAGCCCCGGGAATAACAGAAGCCCATTAGACTGTCATGTAAACAGGTATTAAAGCAGGATCTTGCACCCATGAAGCCCTCGGGAGCTTTGCCAACTGGATCTAAACTGAGGTGTGAACTAACATGTAGGTAACATGCAGCTGTGAAAGTTAGTTAGGTCAGCACTTCTAGAGAGGCAGCAACCCCAGTAATTTTCTGAAGGGAGACAGAAAGGCATGGAAAGATGATATAAAATGCTATACCTGGGTCATGAAGTGGCATGCCCAGAGAATGCTGACCTGGACTAACCACCACATTTCATTCACCTTTCCCTGTCCTTTCTGTCTCCCGGAAGGTGGGAAAGAAAAAGTATGCATGCCTAACAGGATTCTTTGGGGGAGTGAGAAGGTGGTAGATGTGAGAGGAACAAAGTCTCTTTCACTATTTATTCATTAGAACTGCTCACATCTATGTCACAAAATGCCTTCCAGCAGGAGCTATAGCTCTGCTCTCAAAGCAATGTTTTGCTTTGTCAGGTAAGGCTAACTCAGACAATGAAAGCATTTTATCTCATTCAAACATGAGTTGGGGCTTTAAGTTTCTGACCAGATTGAACCGGGAACACTGTTGGAACCCAGCTAAATTAGGATTCTCACTTACTAGCGCAATAGTTATTAATGTTGTCATATTATATCAAAAGGTGAAGAGTTGACAGAGAGGGGAAACACTTCCAGAAACAGGAATTTTACACAATACATTAATTCATCCAAACCTATAATATCTCAAAACTGTGAACTAGAACCCTCTTAAATTTTAAATTCTGTAATGCATCATAAAAATTACTGACACTCTTATATTTCAGAGCTTTATGGGATGAAATACTCATACTTTTGTGACCTCTTAATATCCCAGAAGTGAGGTGGAAATGTATGCAGTCTCTCTGAGTGCCACAAAAGTTGTGCGGACATAAAGACTGTTCAAATTTTCAGGCGCTTCTGAACCATGTCCCATTTTCAAGTTCTGATTTGATATGTTTTGTCAAATTATCCAGAAATTTCCTAAGTCTTTTGTAACACTGGGGTTAAAACTCAATACATGTTTTGCTCATACACATCCCTGATATCACAGTGATTAGTAAAGATAGGAATCTTTCATATCATACAGACTTTCATATCTATACAGAGTTCAAATTTTCTATTTGGAAAGACAAATATTCAATTTCCAAAAAATTCATTAAATACTGATATTCTAATACTGCTTTATTGGCACCATTCTGGCATTCAGATTCAAGATACCCAGTAGGAGAAACACATTTTATCCATTTTGGGGAACAAAATACATGAGTATGACATATCATTTTGCTGTATATATATAACATCTTTTGGAATGATTTTGGAAAAGCAATAACTTCAAATTTAAAAAAACAAAATTATTGAGCTTTTTACCAGTCTTACTTAAAGACAGTCCCATGCCATTATTATATCTGTCTCTCAGTTAGAAGCTCTGTGCTGCAGAGTTAACAACTCACTGATATGTCACAGAAAAACTGGACAGTTTAAAGACCATGCGAGCTTTTATTCTCAGCATGCATCTTCTGCCCCAGGGTATTGCTAGGACTGTATTTCACCTGATCTTGTAGTTGCTCTCCATTTGAAATCCTAGCACGCTTTATGAGAAATGCAAAGCTCAGTGGGATTTATGCTTATCACAGTGCTTCCTGCTTTCACAAAGCAGAAGCAGTGGGGACTGCAGGATAATTTCCTGAGGTTAACAGTGATAAGGAGGAGACATTTCCTGTGAAGAGACGTAAAAGTAAGCAGGCTAACATTTAGTCACAGCTCTCTCCAACAATAAGCAGAGAGACAGATTGCTGAGCAGCTATGTGGAAATCTCTGAGGAAAAGACACAAAATGCTTTAACAGGTGGTTGGTTTTCTCCGGACACCATGCACAGGGAAGCAAGGGAGAGACCCAGATAACTGAGAGGACAGTGGCTCACGGCTGTGAAGAAAGTGCAATACTTTAGGCAAAAGTTAAATGTCATGTACATCCATCAGATTCACGTGAGATAGCAGTTTCTTCTAGTTCTGGATTTTTAATTTGGATTTTTTCCAAATGGTCTGTCAGTTCTCATGATTAAAAATGGAGTCCTTTCTGCCTCCCAACTACTACTGATATTCAGTGGAAATCTGGAACCGTATCTTATTTTTCACAGCCATGGCAAGAGTAATTAGGTGAATATCTAGACAGCATTATAATTTCTACAAATCTCTTAAAACAAATCTACTTCACTAGTAGATGTCAATCCTTCTTCAGAGAAATACTATCTTTGCACTAGGTGATCAGCAGAATGCACTCACAACTTATGGGACCAACTCTCTAGCTTTTTGGTGAACACAAAGAAGCCTGCTTAAATGCAGCTTATCTTCATAGGAAGGACGTACACTCTTCCCTGAAGAAGATACTAAATAAAAAGAAAAGGATGGATTTTCTGCAGACTTCAAAAGAACCACCCAAACCACATAAGAAAAAAGAATATTTCTGGAATGAATGAAGGTTTTTGTAGCCTTTTTATTATTAGTCTTGCAACACTATAGACACAGGTGTTTTCTTTTTCATAAAAATGTAGGTGAGAATTCAACATCACACTACCTCCTGCCCTACTATGTTTCTGTTTCTGATGCCACTGGGACATGTATATTATCCCTATGAATAGTGAAGAACCTGTTTCTGTAGAAAATGCTAAGTGTTTAAAAGTTCCATGAATTTCTTTTTCTTGTGCCTTTGCATGACATAAACAGCATGGAGAAGGGAACTAGATGTGAGCACCAAGAGAAAATTTAGTAGGATGAGCTCAAGACTGTGTTTTGAGTGGTTTTGAGACACAAGCAGCTTCAGAAACTATTGGGACAGTGCTGGGTTAAAGGTCAACTATCCAATTCCCCTAGAACAGTCCTCAAGACTGAATAGTGTTCTTCGTTAGAGAAACAAAAATACCAAGTGAGGCCAAAGAACACGTGTGCTGATATCTAGTCACTGATACACATTCCCCCTCTGATTTTTCTAATGTTGCATGGCAGACTGGCTCATACTGGCTTTTTATCCCTTGTTCAGACCACAAATAAAGTAGAAATAATTCTGGAAAACCAGGATTATTTTATAAAGATGACTTGAAGTTTAGCTATCAACTAGTGAACGCAGTCATTTAAATGACTGGATAAATAAAAGGAATCAGGCCCTGATCCCAGATATGCTTGTGTATTTACGTTTATAGTGACAAATAAGCAAGATGCTGATAGAGACAAAGTGCCAACAGTGTTGGGGAAGATAAATGCAAAAAATTAACACAATAGATTTTTTAAAGCTTTTCAACATTTAAAATGTCAAATTTTCACAACATTTACATAAATCATTTTGAAGCAAACCTCAAAAAGAATTAATACTAATTCACATATGTGAAGGGGATCCATAACTGTGTTTTTACAATTTTTAAAAAACCCAATTTGAAAAAAATACTTAGTTTTCATAGAGTCAAAATTCATAGTGTTACACAAAAACATGTATGTTTACATCAGGAAAGAGAATAATGCCACATGGTTTATACAGAGTGCACACAAAATCTACTATTTTCTCAGCTCTGCATAACAATTATATATAGGGAAATGTGTCTGAAAAATCCATTCTCTAACATTTTTTTCACATTTGTCTCAGTCTAAGATTGTGCTCTGTGCTATCTGCTCTATTACCTATATAACATTCTTTACATTTAATGGGAAACCATTGGGAGTAGGTACTGTGTTTTACTAATATTTTAGTACTGTGCATAATATATTAGTACCTCTATCCTCAGCAGAGAAGAGATGAGCACCTTTTTACCACAAAGCAACACAAAAACAATTAATTGCTCCTACAGGAAAAGACATTTGCCAAAAAAATTCACAAACACTAATATGTCTCAAGTAGCCTGGAGATTTCCAAATCTCTTCCTGCACATTGCAGAAAACTTAACAATGAAGTGAAATTCCATTCCTAAAACTTTGTGAATTATTTCCTTTGTCCTCTAACGTACAATTCTGCATCAGCAATGGAACTCTTATGAGGATTATTCCTTTCTCTCCTTCATACAAAATAGACTGTCCTTCCTTCCTTCCTTCCTTCCCTTTTTCTTTCTCCTACTCTCCCTTTCAGTCAGCAAACACAGACCCACAGCTGCACTGTGCTATCAGCTGCTTTGTGTGCTGTGCTCCATACCAATTCAGTTACTGTTTGACAGAGAGAAGCTTTTGTAAAAAGCAGCTCTCCCTGTTATAGAATCCACAAGTATACACACATTGTCTTCGGCAGATATTACACTGCTATTGGAATCTTTAAAGTCATGTGCTATTCAGCACAGGGGAAGTCGCTCCAGAATGGCAGAGCCGGTCTGATTAAGCTCTAAAGGGTGGGGGCAGGTATGCAAGCTAGCTCATGTAATTCCTTAGGTATGTCTACATAGGCATGAAAAGACACCTACCCTTTAATCCTTCCTTCAAACTGACACAAACTGACTCAAGACACACCCCATCTCTCACCCCAAAAGTTTTATAGCTCCATCTGTGGTACTGTAAACAGGTTGAAAAACCTGTCTGGGGTTCAGGATAAACTAACCCTCTCACTGGGACACACTAATGCTACTTTACCACTCAGGGTTGAAGCTGGTGCAGTATGCAGGAAAGGCTGTGCATTTCTGTAGGCATCTCTCATGCCTGTGTAGGCATTTTCTGACAACTTGGGTCCTCAGTCCACCACAGAATTGTGTGACCATACTGAGCATGCAGGCACACATGATGCTAACACTGGCCTTGGAGAGAGCACTCTGCCGGGCTGGCACCACCAGCCCCTCAGGGCTCCCCTCTGCTGCAGAGCAGCATAAACCATTCTGTTCAGAGCAGTGTGGACTAAGTCCTTTGCCTTGCCAGCTAATACAGACAGAGAGGTGTTGAAAGAGCCACCTCTACTCGCTCTCCCGCTCTTCACAAGCAACTAGCTAGCTGAGATGGGGAATATGCTGATGACACCTTTGCACAAGCCTCTGTCCACCCCCACAACCTGACCAACAGTCTGATCAAGGCTGCTTTAACCCAAGAGGCAAGCACCTGTGGGGACAACTAGACTGACCATGATTATTCAGGTACTTGAGAAAGAGTGGGGTGAAATCTGTCTTGCAAGAATGAGAACTTCACTCAAAGGGGAAGGTGGCACTTTACCAGAAGGAACAGCTTACGTTTACTTGCTGAGAGCTGGGACTTATACTGGCCTCGAACCAGCCGGCAGGTGGACCCATCTCCATTGCAGACCCCACAGTTATCTTCCTTGACAGCACTTCCCAGCTGGTGGTCACAGCCAACAATCTGGCAAGAAAGAAAGATGTGCAGTTCAATGTGAGCACTTACCAACTGACTGCTCAATCCATCTCCGCAACTAATTACTCTAAACTTCTCTCTTAGCATCTCTAGAGGGCCATAAAGTACCTTAGCAATGAAAGAGGCTGAGCAAATCTGGCTGGGAGTGTGCACTGAAGTCAGGCGAGAGACACTGAACAGGTTAGTACTCAATGGCTTTTGCAGTCCAGAGGAAGAAAACAGGAGGTTGTTATTTTAGGGCACTGTGAACATTTCTTGGTCAGAGTCCTATCAGAAATTTCACTTCTTAAGAGTTTCACAAAGAAAAATGCCTGAAACAGATAAGAAGACAGATACGAAGCAGACAGATAGATAAAAGTAAAGAGCAGCATGGATCAATAGTAACACAGCTCAGTGAAATTTTACCTGCTATGCAGCTGGGGAAGCCATGTGGTTTTAATTATGTTTGACAATAATCCCATTCCACACTGTCAATGCCTTTGTTCAGACATTGTAAAAGATCTGATAAAGAAGGATGGAATGATTGCAACAGAAGAATTGAGAGCCATTGCATGAATGCAATTACCTGCTCTGAAATTGGCTTTATTCCTAAATGCAAATTGTTCGGTTCAAAATTTTAAGAGCTGAATACATAAACTAGGTTTCTCAGTTCGCAAAACCCCTATAATTCCCAGGAGAATCAAACAGAAATTTATACTTAAGTACATTTAAAGTTAATTAATGGACTATAAATTTGTTCATCACAGGGTAAATGTCGGCCTTTTGTTTGAACTTTAAGTTCTGCATGAAAGTTATGAATTTTACATATAAATAATTGAAATCCAAGAAACTAAGGAACTCCTTACAGTGTTATAATTACCTTTGTAAGTATTAGAAAATGGAAGGCCTTCTAGCATTCTGGCATGCAGAGTAACTGACGAACAAATATTTGTCTATAACTTCTGATGAGTTTGTGCTAAGGCTCTTAGCCAAACAGAGAGGGTATATATAAACACAGGGAATTTTAAATAAAGTGTTTGTTTTAGCTTTAAATTTCCCTGAATTTCTGAGTTTCAGTTAAATCAGAGAACTAGGTCCTAGAAAATGATGAGAGCAAGTAGCGCACTTATCATCAAGACTTACAAAAGCTGTATGTGTAACTCGTCCACTTAAACATTCAGACTAATATTTCTTATTCATGCAAATCTCAGTGTGCAGAATAACACATCCCTGCTAGGGTGAGATATACTCTGGATTTGACACTTTCTCTTCATATGTCTATGAAAATGCAGGCTTTAATAACCAGTAGTTACTTTTAGCAATTCAATTCCCATTTCTAACACCATTATTTTACTAGCTGCACAATAGCTGTTTCTTTGATTATTTGTCATATTGACAATATAATTAATTTAATTTAAATCTTTATAGATTCAGGCTTGAAGAAAGCTATCATCAAATGTCTTTGATTTTACCTGTTTCTTCCAGGTCACATTATATTATGATGCCTCCAAGAGAATTAATGAGGCCTAAAGAAATAAGTCCTACAGAAATTATACATTTTCTTGAAAACCTAGTCATATCAAGACTGCAAGAGACATTTTAACACGTTAGAAACACCACGACAAATAATAGTTAGAAAGCTGAAGCAAAGATAAGAGTATCTTGATTGTCACTACTCCATACAACACTTCCAAGTACAGATACACAAATTGTATCCACGGTACTATGTAAGATTTACATCTATTTTTTTTTCTGAATAAGAATATCCCTACAGGAGATGAACCACCTTCAATATACACAGACTTATATATTTTAACTCCCATGAGTGCCATTGTGTAGACAAGATGGTAAAAAGAACCACTTGCATGATCTGAAAACTGTATGACAATGCCTACAAATCAGAATTTCCTTCTAGTGCATTAGAGACCACTAGCACCCACAGTGACAAGGGTCCTGCTGGGGAGCCCAGATAACAAAAGAAAGGTCAGAATTCCCTTCTGTATCTGCTCATATTTTATAATCAATTGTTCAGGTCAGAGTGGTACACAAATCATTATGCCTTTGCCTATTTTGAAATTAATATGTGAACTGCTCGGATATGAAATAGGCTGGATCTTAAATCCAGGTATGAGGTAACCAATTTCAAAAAACAGCATTTACTACCTTAAAGCATTTTTAGCTTTATGAATCACCAGCTGACATGTTGCCATGGGCTATACCCTGATTAAAATTAATTTATAAAGGGAGCAATTTGGATCTAGGTCACAACTTGTGGAGGAAACCACCAGAAAATCTCAGGTGTGAAAGGAAGTTATATTGTGGCTTGTTTCTTTTTTTGAGTTGGACAGCCGTTACCAGTGAACAGCACAAAAATATTTCTTCTGTTGAAATGCCGTGTTTCAAATGGAAGTATGAGCAAAGTGGAAGTATGGAGATCTTTGTGAATACTAAGACTTCTGTGGTATGTACAAAATGTATATTAACCTTACTGTACTTGGCAGTGTCTCAGATAATTTTATGCAATTAAAAGTTTTGATGAAATTAAATGAATTTCCTATTTCTCCCCAAGGTCTCTCCAGAAATTTTTTCTTTACTCTGTTAGATTATCTGTTTTAATAGATATGCAGAGCTCTGGGAATATGTATGAAATTTTCATTAGAAAAACTTATGAGTGACTAACTAATGCCTGAAATAAAAAACATTCCCAATTTCACTTTTTTTTCTTTTCTTTTTTTCAATACATAGGGATATTCTTCCATCTTCTGAAAGTAATTACATGCACTAGAAAGCTTGCTAGTGTTTGCAATGGAGTCACCGGTGCTTTAAAATGAAGAACACTACTCCAGATTTCTTATGTTAGTTTTTAGTAGCTCTGACATGAAAACATTTTACAAGGCTGGACTCTTATGAAAGCAAAAGATCAGACAAGGAAATATCAAAGTGCTCCTGAAAAAATACACAGTTCATGAGAACAACATCTTTTGTCTCTGAGCAGAAGAAACAGAAGTTTGGCTGAGTTGAGAACGTGTCATTTCCATAAAATTATTTTTGCTGTCCATCAAGGCTGCAGAGAACTCATTGAAAAAGATTATGGAATGGGTGAAAAAATGTCACCACTACCCTAGAAATCTGCAGAGGGTTAACAGGGAACAGGAGGGCAGAATTGTTTCTTTCAGTATTCACACATAGCATGATCAAAACACAGAGGGAAAGTTTTAAAATGGCTGTTATCAGAGATGTTGAAGATCCAAGACACTAGGAGAGGCCAGCTATCAAGAAAAGTAGACTCACTTGGTCTGCAGAACTAGAAAAGTCTGCCAATTCCCTGACCTATGGGTATACTCATCTGACGAGAGGTGGCTGAGGACCTCGTCATGAAAAGAAGCACCACAGAAGGCACTGCTTCATCAGCATGGTAAGCAAAGGATATTGTACCTCCAAAATACAGCTCACAGTAATGGTTTGGGGGACACAGTTTGAAACAAAATATTGACATTTTAAATTCAGAGGCCTAGGGAATATTACACTCTCTGAAAAGCTTTGACATGTCAACTCCTTGTCTTGGTTTGAAGCTGGATCCAATGCTGAAATTCTGAAGTTTCTGTGGGATAGAAACTTCCCTTTCCAATGCATTCTAGTTCTGATCTTAATATATCCTGGGGGGCTTAGGGAGATGAAGTCTTTTTCAATCCATAAAGGTCCAGGAAGGAAGCCTCCACGAGGAATGAAAATGGATTACTACAACAAATTGTGCCTGGAAATGTTTTGAACTAAGCAGTTTTCATACTCATTTCTATTACATGTTAAGTTTCCTCCCCTTAAAGCAGGGTAATGAAGCACAGACTTTCCACACTAAAATCTTTTGAGTTTCAAGTTGCTGAAGTGCGGTCAGAGGCTTGAACTGCAGATTGTTACCGCACAAAATGTCAGAAGCAGCTCCATTAAGTTCCCTGACAATCCAATCCAAACTCCATTAAAATCAAGAACATGTACTTATAAGTTTGGTAAGTTTTGGATGAAGCTCTCGTGTGTTTTGAAAGGTGCTTCTATGAAGCTCATTACTATTGTGGTTAAATGCCCCTAAAGCAGTAAAGGCAGGTTTTGCAGAGCTCTGGAGGTCTCTCAGTATATGGAAGATGTCAGCCATGCAGTACCAGAGTGAGGAGATCAGTGAGTACCAACTGCCTGCCCAGATCTTCTTCACCACCTCTAAAGTGAGTGGATTTTTTATTCTCCTTATGGGTTTAGCATAGAAAGTCTAGCAACAAAAAGCCAGAATAATAACAGCTAATCCCTAGTTGGCCAAGCCTGTATTGTTTTCTGGCATAAGGTACCGCAGTTCTACTCAGAGGTAAAGATTCCATATTACATTTAGGCTGAAGTCCCAGACTTCATGCTGAGTTTGACTTTCCCCCCTTCCCCCCACCATGCCCCCTCCCTGCCCTACTCCACTTGACAGCCCATGGGTTGACAAAACAGAAAAATAGGCATATTCCTGACTCTGAGACATATTGCAAAATAATTTTTACAGGACACTGCAAGAAAAAAGATTGTTATCAAGTTAGCAGATCAACTGCTTGAGTGCAGTTTAAAGGTGTCAGGCTGAAAGTCCCACAACAGGAGTTGGAACTAACTCATTGAGTGCGTGCATGAGTGTTGTAAGTGCATGTGTTCCCCTTGTGGACTTGAACTCTGGCTCAGTTTAGCAGATTTTTCCAGAAATAAAACTGGACCAGCAATGACAGGTTCTGCTCCAGCCCTGCTTGTCTGGAAATGCCCTGAAGTAAGAAGTTTTCATAATAATTTCTATTCAATATTAAGAAATCCTGCACAGGAAATAATGTAATAAAGCAAGCTTGCAAATCTAGCCAATTATAAATAAATCTCTCTGTTTTGCAAAGGGCATGTCTGCAGTTCAAACACAAGAAGTTCTGAGAATCTGAAAAAAACAAAGTTGCCCTTCACATAGATAATGTGGGGCTCAATGTGGGACTTGTGTGGATTGTCACTGCTCAGTTGAAGAAAGATCTGGATCAGAGCCATCATTTCAACTGGGTTCAAATTTTACAGAATCAGCATTGAAGAGCTGCTCTACTCTTCAAATTATTGGGGAGAGTACAGGCACGGGGACTTGCAGCCCCTGCTGAAGAGGTATCTGCCCTTCAGAGCACTGACACTGAGATGACATTTTGCAGCCCCAGCATTTTTCTGGCACAGCCTCATGACATTATCCCATGACAGGCAATCTTGACCAGCACCAGGTACTAGGCAGGACTCCTCCAGGTCCCCAGGAATTCAGGTGGAGGTACACCACAATCCAACTATAATTGAAGACCATCATCTTATGGATGATTTTCACAATGGCAAAGCAAATTGTAACTATGCTGGTAAGAGCAGGCCCAGTGCCATGTGCAATCAGTGTACTTGCTTGGCATTCGAGTCAAATACATCTTGCAACTGTTCAGGTAGCAAGAAACAAACTTCAGTTACTGAGGAGTACCCAAATTGCTAAATACAGCCACTGAAGTGGCTAAGATACACCTTCCAACACATGAAACATGGCCGGCCAGCTTGCTGATTTGTTGTTGCTGGTTGCCTTATCTACCACTAATCCACTGCAACCAATCTGCAGATCCTGCTTGGTATCTGTCCCATCATTCTCTGCTAGCCAGAGCTCTCTGCTATTAATATATTTAAACAAAGACCCTTGTGTAGCCTCACTCAACCAGCACAGCAGACACAATACATTGAGAATCAATGGTTCAGCCAAAGCTCTAGAAGCAAACAGCAAATACCCAGCAGCAGAAGGAACTGAAGAGAAATTTCTACTTTTTAATTTTCTCTCCGGGAAAAAATTAAATGTAAACCCATTCTGGAACTACTCTTGATTTAAAAAGTAGAAATTAAACTAATTTTAAAGCTGCCACTTCTAAATGAGGATTATAGATGCACTAAAATCTGGGATGTGGGGAAAAGGTAACTCCTTACATGCAAATTTAATTAGGAGGAATCTTCCAAAATTAAAAAAAAAAAAGAGTGAATTTTTCAGGTTCAGTGATTTATAACCAACCAATTTGTTGTGTGGGCCACCATAACAGAGTCCACAAATATGTGAACAAAGCTCTCTCTAGTTCATTCTCTGGTGATACAGAAATCCAGAGGCTGCAGCTGTGTAAGAGGCAATATTTAAACAGAATTAACTTCCAACAGTTTATAAACAGATAACAGTAGGAAGAAAAGAAGCTTTTGTGATTATTCATATTCACTTACCCATTTCATTCACACTTTTCTTTGGTTTTGGCTGCATTTAGGCTCACATATCCATATTGAGCTAGAGTAAAAATTAGTTTCTCCTTTATCTTTGCATGCTTGTGTATTTACTGAAGGAGGAGAAAAAAACCCTAACTTTTTTTTTTTAGGTAGTGCTCTTTAGCAGGTTGTTGCTGACATCCTTGCTTTTCTTCAGAAAAATCACATCTATTGTCTGGATATCTTAGCAGTTCCAGGGGAAAGATTTGTCAGTTTTTGAAGAATATTAAAATACTATACCAGAAAGTGATTGCAAAGGTCATTCTAAGACTTCATCTAAAATTCATCAATGCAGCTCTCCCTCAGCTTCCCTGTAGTAACGTGCTTGAGAAATCAAGAGTAAATTCTGCCTGCTGGACCTATTCTTTTCTCCTAGACCATGAAATACTAATTGTATACCATTTAATTGGCACTTGTGACACGTTACATTTGACTGCAATTCTTTGTAAGCTCTGGTGACTTCATGACATGCTTGAAATTGCTACTCAGAGGTCTCTTCTGTTGGGTGTACAGGCTTCTTTTGTTGGCAGGAGTCGGTCCTCTGTCGGCTAGATCAATGGGGATCCAGCTGCAGAGCTTTGTTGTAACAGTGCCAGCAAAGATTTTCTGGTGCTTCAGGCGGTCATATAATCTGTGTTATCAAGGAACAGACATCTCTCACAGTTCAAATACTTGAGAGAGGCTACATGTCTCCAAGCTACTGCTGAAACAGCTTAGTTAGTCTATGTGGTATTCCAGCCTGCTGCTCAGTGTGTAAGAGAAGTGCATGCAGGCCCTAGGAGAAGACATTTAGGATGACAAAGGAAATTATCTAAAACAGCTGCAAAACACCTGTCCTGGGTCTTCACAGTAACTGGACCACTTGCCAAGGTCAGCACACCATCCTCATTGTTACCAGTGCTAAGGGAGGATGAGAACAGTCTCTAACATTAGACCAATTAATGTTGTAGGGTGGAAAAATGCAGGTCATCTTCTTCCAGGGGTTCACATGGGGCGGGATGAACTCCTGGCATTCTCATTCCTCAGAACCTGAGTTGGCTTGAAAGGAAGGCAGGCAAAGAAATCAGATCCCAAGCTACGGAATGACTAGGAGCAGCTACAAGCCCAGCTGCAAATTCCTGCAGCTATGCCCCAAGCGTATCCCACATGGACAGTCAGGGCCCAAGACAGGTTTGTAAGCCTTCAAGAGCCTGCTGAGGTGACCACCTAATCTTATTTTTACCTGTCTCATGCAGGTTTACTGTGCTAATGAGTACAGTATCCATGCACCAACTCCAAACACATGACACTGCTATCCTGATTAGCTCTGTATTTTGGGCTGAGCTGGAAACGGGAGAGGATGTGTGCAGCAACACTTGGTACATGTAAGGGAGAAGGAGAAACTCTCCATCCTGAAGTTGTGATACACGGGAAATACAGCACAGTCATCTACTTAAAGCAGAGCAGGTTTTCCCATTCTTCTGAAATTACGCTCCAATCTGCATAGCCTCTGTCTCTGATGAAAAAAATTAGAAGCATACATGCAGACACACACACATAGAACCATTTAAGTACTGGCGTACATAGAACCACAAAATAGAACCATGGCCTAGTTTGGGTTGTAAGGGAAGTCTAAAGGTCATCTAGGTTAACCCCCCTGTCATGGGCAGGACACACAATCAAAAAAAGGCCTCCAAGATCACCAAGTCTGACTTCTGACCAACTGGACGTAACTAGAGGTAGCTAAATGTAACTAAGTTTGTTAGCTGACTTGAATTCACTGTGCAGCTCAGCAAAAAAAGGTCTTAGGAATCAATAAATCAGAATTTTTCTAAACTATCTCTAGTAGTATTTGGAAGTAGATCTGTAAAGGGAAATGTAATACTCTGTAAATAGTAGACATTAATACAAGCATTTCTGGGATGCAGCTCTCTTTAACAAATAACCTGTAAAATTTAGAGAATGTAATGGAGAGAGTTGGGCAGTTTTGTGAGAAGAAACAAAAGGATGTTTATGGTCCTAAACAACTTTTTTGTAGTAACGAACTTAGTTAACAGCCTTCTTAAAAATTCCCAGCTTTATAATCATTGGATCTAATCCTGCACTTAGAGCTATATGATTTGTTGTGTTATTCCATCATATATATGAAGTAATTTTATGGTCTTTAATAAAAGCAATACCAAGAATACTACTACTACTACTACTACTACTACTACTACTACTGACAACATTCTTACTGTTAGGATTAGATTTGGTTTACCAGCAGAAGAATAGCTTTTCAAGTTTTATGTAGAAAGCAGAAAGCAAAAGTAGAACTCTTTTATCCTGCTACTTCAGGGAAATTTAAGGAATCAACAGGTCTTAAACTTCTACATGTACAGGAAGCCAGTTTGTATATAACTCTTCCCAAACACATTTCTCATAAATTTCTTAGACCAGTAAGACTCTCATTGACTTTTCAGCCAAATGGTGCTGTTAATTGCAGCATAATTTTTTTTTCTGAATTTTCTGCTAAAGTTTACTCTATCTTTCATAGATCATGCCTACACTTTTTGCCTTTGATGGGAAGTCTAACACTGTTGCATCCCATCAGCAGATAGCTAAAAGGGAGTGTTTAGTTATGGACATTTTCAGTGCCTAGCCTTTCAACATGAAAACCATGCAGCTGTCATGATTTTTCACAGAGCAGGACTCCTGTTGTCCTGAGCTATGGCTGAAATGTTTAAAGCAAACCCACAAAACACACACTTCACAGCACCTTTTATGGCATGTGGTCCCCTGGGATCCCTGGGCTGGAGAGACAGAAAGGATAGCAGAAGACAAGGGTCACTCCAGCTGTGTAAGTAAAAGAGACTGCCCAGACTGAAAGCATCTTGTCCATGATTGTGACTTCAAGGAAGCAATACTCATTTATATCAGGTGAGGATTTGATGGGACCCACTTTTGGGAAATTGCACAACAATCTACTATTTGGCCACATATATAATGAAAACCATAACAATTATTTTTAGAAAAACCCTGATCTAGTGTTACACAGCAACATGCAGACTATGACATCCATACTGGGGATAGAAGAAGCCTTGAACAATCCTTGATCACCCATGTGAGGAAGCAAAGACCGACTTTCTTGCTCTGCCTTGTCAGAGTTAAGAAAAAGAACATTTGCAGAATTCACACACGCAGAAGACAAAAATTATGTTGAGAGAGAACTAAGTATGAAGACTAGGATAACAGGAAGAAGTGAAAGAGATGAGGAAAACAGAAAAAACCCAAAAATTAAAATAGAGTATTTCCCCTGAAGCAGAAAGAGGAATTATGTTTTTTGATTGTGACAGGGAACTTAGATAACACAAAGGAGATTTTGTTAACATTAGTAAAAGGAAGGAAGGAAGGACAGAAAATACCCATGCTGTTTCCTTTTCAGAGAGATTAAACACTAGGTGTGACCTGCATTTAACAGGGGGGATAAATCAGTATTCTAGTACACATGCTCAGTACAGCCAATTTCCTGGTTTTGTGATAATGTGAAGTGTGATGATAAAGAATAACCTTGATTTCAAATAAAAGCAGGAGCAGGCTGTTCCTGGAAGACTGCACCCTGTGGCAGGGGACCCACACTGGAGCAGTTAATGAAGAGCTGTAGCTCATGAGATGGACTCACGTTGAAGAAGTTCATGGAGAAATACCTTCCCTGTGACGGATCCCACACTGGATCAGCAGGGGAACAACTCCCCTCTCTGAGCAGTGGCAGGAACAGTGTGTGATGAACTGATTGCAACCTCTACTCCCCATCTCCCTTTGCTGCTCACAGGGAGGAGGCAGAGGAAAAGAGGGAGAGGTAGGGGGGAGATGTTTTTGAGATTTGTTTTACTTCTCTTTATCTTCCTCTGATTTTCATTGGCAATAAATTCAACTATTTCCCCAAGTCTGTTTTGCCCGGGATAGTAATCAGTGAGTGATCTCTCCCATTCCTTATCTCAACCCATGAGCCTTCAGTTATAACTTCTCTCCCCTGTCTGGTTGCAGAGAGCAGCTTTGGTGGATACCTGGCATCCAGCCAGGATCAACCCACCACACGCCACCTTTGCAGCTTCAACTGTTGTATGCAGAAATTGCTTATACTCTCAAACCCCCCAAAAAGGATTTGAGTGCAGGAATTTATTTTGTAAACAGGGAAAATTAAACTAGAAATTGGAAGTTTTAAATGTGTTTTCCTTGGCATACCCACTAATTCTACCTATAAAGACACTTCATAATGTTGAACTTCAAATCACTATTTCCTAAAAGAGCATTCTATTGACTTCAGCATTGTGGCTCCAGCAGCTGTAATATACCAATGAGCCATACTATAACCTAAGGTAAACTCAAAATGCGACCCAAAGATCTCAGAAGTAACCTGTATTTCTTTAAAAAGAGGAGACAAAAATGTAGACCCAGATTACACAGGTATCCATACAGAAAGGAAGTTAAAATGTTCAGAAGGAACAAGATGATTAGGAAGAAATAAAATGCATTACATACTGGGGTTTTTTTTGTCTGAAAAATGCTGTTGTTTAGTCTGTCTCACTATGCATTTAAGAGTAAAACTACAGAGAGAAAAAAAATATTCAGAAATTAATTCCTATTAATTTCTGAGGCGTTTCACACAAAGAACAAGGGCAATTTATACATCTCTTCATGGGAAAAATACATTTATGTTTATATAATACAGAGAGAGGCAAGATGCCCGCAGCTTGCATGATTTCTGAACTATCACTCATGGGTACTGCTCTATGCCATGAAGTATATCTGAATCAGCTACTGAATAACTTCTCCAAAACCCTATCTCCATAAATAAAAATTAAGAATACTTTTAAGAATCTCTAGCCATACTCCTTCTTGAATCAAAGATTCAGGGATACAGCTTGTTGTACACACAAAATCGGCTTTGCTTGCCCTGAAGAGAATCAGATGTCTCTTCTGACTTTAACTACTAAGTGGCCTTAGTAGTTGCAAAACAAAGGCTTCAGCTCAAAATCTTGTAATTAAACAAAGACTCATAAATATGCCACTGAGATACTGGTAGTATTAAACTTCCAAACAATATGAAAAATAAAGGATAAATATGAGAGAGAGATCTTATAATTTCCAAATATTGCATCTTTCTAGCAAATGCATTCTTGTCAAAGAGAGTTGAAAACCATCACCTTTAAATCAGGAGTGAGTACTGAGGCACACAGAGGGCAATACAACTAACCTTCAATTTCTGCCATTAGTGATCTGAAGAAGAGCTTGTGAGCCCACAATAGGATATGGGTTGACCCAAGCCTTGCATACAAGGAACTATATTGCTGTGGTTAGTTAAGAAAATTGACACTTTTGTTTGACCTACTGGGAAAAATGCTCTACATCTGTGCAAGCATACAGTGATCTTAACACCACTTTTACTAATCCTGGTTTCTTGCACAGACTATAATTAAATAGACATATGCTTTATGTACAATGTTGTACCTCAAGAACATTCCATTCCTTCTTGGTTGCCATAACACTTGGATCAATGCAAGCCGATAGGAGGGCAAACTTAGTTGCTTTCAGTAGTTTTGCTCTGAGCAATCCAGAAAATACATCTCTTCGTCTTCAACATAGTGCAATTGTTGCAAAGGACTTCTTGTCATAGAATCATAGAATATGCTGAGTTGGAAAAGACCCATTAGGATCATCTAGTCCAATACCTGGTCCTGTGCAGGACACCCCAAGAATCACACTATGTGCCTGAGAGCATTGTCCAAATGCCTCTTAAAGTCAAACAGGTTGGTGCTGTGACCCCTTTCCTGGGGAGCCTGTTCCAGCATCCAACCAGCCTCTTGGTGAAAAAGGTGAAACCAGCCTCTTTCCTGATATCCAACCCAAACCTCCTCCTACTCAGGTTCAGGCCATTCCCTTGGGTCCTGTCACTGGTCACGTGAGTGAAGAGATGAGTACCTGCCCCTCCTCTTCCCCTCATGAGGATGTAGAAGGCCACAGAGAGGTCTCCCCTCAGTCTTCTCTTCTCCAGGCTGAACAGAAAAAGTGACCTCAGCTGCTCCTCATACACCTTCCCCTCAAGGCCCTTTATCATCCTTGTGGCCCTCCTTTGGACACTCTCTAACAATTTCATGTCTTTCTCATATTGCAGTGTCCAAAACTGCCCCCAGGCACTTGAGGTGAGGCTGCCCCAGTGTAGAGCAGAGCAGGACAATCCCCTCCCTTGCCAGGCTGGCGATACTGTGCCTGATGCTCCCCAGGACAGGGCTGGCCCTCCTGGCTGCCAGGGCACTGCTGACTCATGTTCAACTTGCCATTGACCAGGACCCCCAGCTCCCTTTCTGCAGGCTGCTCTACAGGATCTCACTCTCTAATCTGCATACAAAACCAGGGTTGCCCCGTACCAGGTGCAGAATCTGGCTCTTGCCCTTGTTAAACTACATAAGAAACATACTTCACTTTTTAATCTTCAGGACCTAATATGGAATATAAATCTTAGGAGACTTCATTTTTTTCAGTTGTGACAAACCATATCTGTATTACTACAGTTGTCTGCTGCACTGCTCCAAATCATGCAGTTTCAGAGACATGTCATGAAAATGCTGCTTTTCTGCCAGGATCATTATGAACTCTCACAAACTACTGAGACCCATGATTATTATGTTTACAGTAGGTCAACCATTTTAGGTAAATGGTAGCCTGTAGCTCCTACTGCAAGTGACTAGAAATAATTTCTAAAATCGTATTTTGTCTTCTCTGAAGATTACATGAATTCCCTACACTTACAGAAATAAGTTTATTCACACAAATGTTACAGAGAAAGAATGCTCCACTTGTTCTATAACGCTATGGTTATGGTTTCCCAATCTTTTAAAATAACCTTTATAGAAGCAATGGAAGATCATTGCTTTTAAAGAAAGTTGACCACTTATTATGGCAAATTCCATACTATTTACCATTCTGGACTACTTATGTAGTACTAGCTATTGCTGTGATAGATAGTCAAGCAATTGCTGTCCTATAATTAAGGCAAAACCAATTACAAATTTTTTAATGCAGTACCTCTACTGTCACAAAGATATGACTGGCTAACAGACAATAACACTTCGAGTTGCTTTAAATTTAACACACCCATTTTTCACTGTGAGGAATGCGGCATGAGCATTTATGTTTTAAATTTTTTTGGTTATCCCAAAAATGCAGTAATTGTAAATAATGGCAAAGTTGTTGAAGAAACTGAATGATGAAGAACGTGGAAAATATAAAGTCATTTATGCACTAAAAATTATTCTAACATTTTAGGGTATATAAGAAAAGGGTTAGTTTAATTGAAATTACTCAGGCACACTAGTGCTAGTACATTTGTCTATTCTTAAGCCACAGAGAAATAAGATCAGTCTTCATAGTTTTAACAGTGCAGCTACCTTCAGCCTTCCAAGTAAGAATTGTCATGAGAATGCAAATGAGTTTGCTTTAGTATTAGATGCTTAGGAACTCTGTTTCCAAGAGAAAGTTTTCCTGAGAAAAAGTATGCTTCATATTTGGACTAAGCCAGAAATCAGCCTGCTCCTAAATTCTGGGCCACTATAAGCAAAAAACTTTGAATCTTTTTCCCATCTAGATTTTTGTGCTTCCTGTCAAGTTTTTAAAAGATTTAGAAACAGAAAACAAGACTAAAAATAGTTTGTCTCATTAGGCAATCTAGACTTTTGAGAAGCATGCCCTAGGTTGAGGTCAAGAGGTCTAGATGATTGCCTTCTTCAGACCACAAATGAGATTAGCCCTATTATCTCTACTATCTACTCTATTTCTTTTACTTCAGGACTGCTTCTGGCTCAGGACAGAAAATCAAAGAGAGAAGAAACAGGGAGGAAAGCTTCCAAAGAAAAAGAAAGTGGTTGAAAATATACTGAAAAGTGAACAACACATCAAGTCTACATAGATTTTAAGATGACCGTGCAATTAAACATGAATCTACCCTCAACAGTTTTTGAGACTTAGATGTGCTCAGAACTTAACAGAGTTGGTGCAGAAGTCTTTCCCTTCATCAACCAGTAATCTACATGCAATTCAGAAGAATAAAATCTAATGTAGATAGAGTAAGGTATTTAACAGGAGCAATGATAAGGCACCAATGTATAAATAAAAGCACAAAGGTAATACAAAACCAAATCAGGATGAGAATAAATTGGTTGAATGACCAAGAGGTCTCCAAGCACTGTGAAGTGAAGGGTCAAAAAGTATCCATTTCTCACTGGTAACAAATAAGGATGCCGAGGTCCAAGCAGATGTAACAGCCTGCTTAGTCCTACAGGAGGAATGGCAGTTTTTTCACTTTAGTACCTCACCTACTGCCATGTGGGTTTCTGATTTACAGGGAGCAATAATCCTCAAAGATACTGTAATTTGATAGACCTGGAAAACTTTCATGTATCCAAATTAAAAGCTACAACATTATTTTCTTCTGTTGCTTCAAATCAGATCTGCTACTGCAGCTAACTATACAGAACAGTTCAAAACCAGATAATAAAATCCTTCAAAAGAACCCCAAGGAAGAAGCATAAAGTGANAAGTGAATGGAAACAGATGATTAAAACAAAGACTCTAAAATGACACAAGTATGGAGGAGGAGAGGGAGTTAGCCTGTGAGGGAGATCTGAGGAGAGGAGTCATGAGGAAAGGGGTTAAGGCAGGGCTTCTCTCCTTACTTGGCACAAGCCGCTGATGCACATGTCCAGGGATTCAGTGTAGCACCGTGTCCCATCCAGAACTTTTGGTGCCAGCTCCACAACCAGAGCTGTTCCTCTGGCCTGGCACTTCAGTGAGCATGGGTTGTCAGGGTCATTAGAGACAGGAAGCCACTCATACAACTGCCCCTGGTACTTGACGTCGTTGTGAGCAGAGCACTGCTGGGCACGAAAATCGCCTGCTTCTGGTGGGCAGTCCTGCAGAAAAGAAAGAGGAGAAGATCAGCAGATCTATTCAGGACAGCCAGTTGCAGTATCATGCAGCTGGCTGGGTTCCACAGCTGCCAGATGCAGAGAGTTTCTGTTTAGACAAAAAAGAGTGATTGAAATAGCTACAGCTACACATAATTTAACAGATAATTATACCTTTCTTTCTTCTTTCCATGAAAGTATTGAAAGAACACCAAGACCATATGTAAATGGGAAATAAGAAATGCACTGTACATGTCTTAACCACAGCCTTGTGGTTAAGCAAAAGGGGGTCATAGTGCTCCTTCTGGCTCTCATTCTATTTGTGCACATATGTGGAGAAGTGTGTGTGCACAGCCGCTCTCTTCCAGACAGATTTTTCCCTTTGTTTGAGGAGAAAGAGGAAAGAACTACGTGGTCTAATTGTTTCTTTATTTAAGCTCTTGCCACTAGCTATTTCTCTGCCTCAGTGACCTAAATCAGTTGGTATGGCAACAAGAATCAGAAGCATTTGATACATATTTGCATTTCTTTAACCTAAGATTTCATAGCTCACATAATTAGGGACTTTTTAAAGTCTCAGTTTTCTGAGAAGACCTTAAAAAAGCCCCTTTTTAAATTCTTTGGGAGATTTGTGAGACGTATAAAACTAACTCTGAACTCAGTCTACCTGATATAAAAATGAAAGACCACTCATACTCCATAAAACACCTTATTGATAAGAATGTTAGGCTTTTCTTACCCACATATACTTTCTTGCTAACACTTAGACAAGTTCTCAAGAGAGCAAGAAGAGCTTTAAAATCATGAGTCTTCAGGCAAAATAAACATGAGTTCTTTTTATTTCCTTTCCAGTTTTTGATCCTTGAAGAATGATATTTCAAGTCTTCTTGAGCAAGCAACCACAAAGGCTAGGGATTCACTAGGGTTTTTTTAGCAGTAACTTGAATTACTTGCATAATTATGGAACACAGAAGCTAAGCTTTACAGAAAACATTAAACATCATGAGAACTGAGACAAAAAAAAGCAAATGCTGGCAATATGACTGCCTCCGATTATTAGGATCCCAGAGTCCTCCACCCTACTGCCGTAAGGGAATCTGCTCCTTGATGATATCTGGTAAAATACCAGATGAAATGAACAGTTGTTACGCCCTCTGCTTGGGGACTATAACATTTTTTTAACAGAGAATCCTAAATGTTGATTATAGACTTGGTAGGAAAAGATTTTGATGTATACCCAACCACATAACTAGACAATATCCTTATAAGATACTTGTATTCTCTGTTTGCCCTCAAACTACTTCATCCTATTAGAGAGTCACTAATGACAACCTTATTCACGAACTTCTTGCTGTTGACAGAACATATCTCTTCTTAGGTTCAAATTATCACCTATGTTTCTCAGATCTTTTTTACCCCTTCATTCACTAACAGTTTTCTGCATCTTTTTAAAAGGGCAGACTGTTACTGCTTTGGGTATGAAAGACATGGAGACTGCATGTCACTTCATGACATTAATCAATCATTTTTTATTATTAAAATCTAAAATAAAATCTCTCTTAAAAACTAAGCTTTCAAATCTCCTCTCAAAGGAACATGGCACAGTCTTCGCTATGAATTTGTCATTGTAAGCCCTTGGCTTAAACTCAGGTTAGCCATTCTGGCCTCTCATTCACTGTAGGAATGTGGTTATGGCCATTTTGTTTGCATGTTGATTCATCTTGGATCACAACACTCCAAACATTTCTTGTTGTGAACTATACACACATACAAGCTGTGGCCTTAGCCACAGACTGTCATCTAATTTTCTTTGTACCATGTGAGCAGCTTTTCCATTAATTCACTTTGTATTTGAGTCTGATGCACCCCAAAAATAAAGGGTCAAACTCCAGTCAAAAGTTCTGTGATCTAAGCATAAGGCAACAGTCTTCCTGTTACAAAAGGTTCAGTGGATTACAGAATAAGAGAAAAAAAGGATGTGGATTAAATCTAACTCTAGAAAAATATGTATCAAAGAGCAGTAACCCAGAGCTCATTTTTCCTTTTTTTAAAGTGCAGGTTGAAAGTCCTAGCCTGTATTTTAACGCTGAAGGACTCAGACAGAAGACAGTTTTTCTATCACTATATTATAGAACATTAAAAGTAAAATGTTGCAAGCATTTCAGTTTGATTTCAAAATATCAACAAAAACTGAGGAGCAATCAGGTGCTTTTTATGATCTGGGCAGACTTTCGATACAGGACAAAGTTTGGACACTGAAGCAAGCAGAAAAATATGTGGGAAATTCATTATTCCTCTACAGCTCTGTAATTAGAGAAAAAGCGGTCTTTATGTTCTGCTCTTATACAGAGGATGAACAACAAGACAGTTACAGCTTGACCCAAGATCTGGTTTAGTCCTATTTTCAAACAAGAAAAGAACACAGTGGCTCTATTTCCTACCCTTCTCTGAATTTTTCTGTCTGTAAATGTATACAGTCAGGTCTATTGGCTTGGCAGATACCCAAGCCAAGGCTTGGATGCAGAAATCCAAGCCAACTCTCTTGCTCAGTTCAAGCTTGGCTCTACCTTCAGAACTTCCTGGCTTGTAACAACTTTATTTTTACAAAGAGAAAAAGGCCCAATAAAGCACACGATATACAGAATTCATAATCCTGCTTTGTACAGAACTCAATACTATGTTTGTTGTGTTCGATTTTACTTTTAAATCAAAGAAATGAAAAACATACTTCAACATAACAAGCCTTCAGGACACGGCAGGTGACCAGGACCAATGTCAAATACTTCCAAGTCTTTGATATTGTGGTCAAAATAAAACAATGGATTTAAATAGCAGAGCCTGTGTTTAAGAAAGTTTTGATGTGAAACTTGAAGCAATTAAGAATACATGCAAGCAGTCAGAACCACAGATATGCATACTTATCTTGGCACACAGATGCGAAAAAGGGTCACAGCCTGGTACACTAACTTTTCTCCTGATGAAATCCTGAATCCTAAATTTACCTGAAGGCCTTGGAGATCTCTTTCCCTCAGGAAGGATATTTCCTTCTGGTTAGGAAAGCACAAGTACTTGTATCTACATGCATAACACTTTCACAGGTTGTATAATATTTATTTTTTATACCAAAATAGACAGTGTTAAGAAAATTTGTGGTCTGAATATTACCCATTTTTAGAAGTAGGTCACATGAGAGCTACAACATAGGAACTGTACAGAACTTTGCACATCTGTTTTTTTTTCATCTTAAATTTACTATTTTTTGTTCGTATTATATGTCAGTGGGGATCAGAGCCTCTTCATGCAGATATTTGTGCAATTATATAATCAAAGACTTTGTGCAATCATAAATCATAATTTCTCAGACTACAAGTAAGTATTCTAGTTGCTGAAATAGAAGATAAGGCAAAACCAGTGTTTTTTTGGCATATATTTTCAAGCAGTAAATTTCTATTCTAAACACTTTGCACACCTTTAGATAAGGTCACTTGCTGTTTTGAGGCAGTCTTGCTGTACCTTGTTTCTGCACTGCTGGCTCCAGGACAAGAGAAAATATAGACTAACTCCACAAAGTCTTCTTTCAAAAAAATCAGCCTGCTTTTGGTACATGCATGGTGGTTTAGAGGAAGGGGATCCTCTATGGCTGCCAGCTAGCACCGCTTCATTGGCCTGATTGAAGTTACGTGTTCCTCCAGCTAAGAGTCTCTTTCTGGGAGCTGTGTAACAGTGTGCAGCTCATCTACCTGCACAACAGATTGACACTCTGAGAGAGCCAGAAGTCACGGGCCAAGTCAGTGTGGTAGTGAACCCATGGTAGTGCAATTCTGCATGGGCTATGCAGTTCTGTAAGGAATTTGCTAACCACACCTGCATGGCCTGTGTTTGGCTTGGAGCATGTGGCAGCCCTGCTACCTGTCCACAAAAGTACTACAGTCCTGCTTCAGGTTATTCCAGTTTTGGTACTATAGTCAAATCTTATCAGTTTTGTTTTCTTTTGGAAATGATCTATGGGCCCCTGCAGACATGAGGAACTGCTGCCATTGCACTCCTTGAAAAATCAGAAAGAACTAATAAACTTGAAAGTTTCACCTAAGTCCATTTATCTTCAAACTTCCTATTCATTAAGACCTTTTAGGGATGAAAAATTCCAGTGAATAGGAAACAAGGAAACAACCGTTCCTCCTTTAAGTCTGTGAATCCCAGGTGGGTCTTTTACGGCCTTTAGCTCATGAAGGCTTATGAGATAGAGCTGAAACACTGAGCCTGTGCTGGATACCTATAATCTGTATTCATACTATCAGGTTGTAGTGGTTTGGTTCGAAATATCTATTACTTACTTATTTTCCTGAGGTAAGAATTAGGAAAAAACAAAGCAGGCACAAAACTTTAAAGAATATAAAGAAGTTTATTAACACAACTAATAAAGAAGTTTATTAACACAACTAAAAGGAAGAAAAAAAGTCAGACTAAACCTTCAGAACACTTCTCTTCCCCCCACCTTTCTCCCTTCTCCCACTGACAACGTAAAAAGACAACCCTTGAGATTTTTCAGTCAGTTTACCACCTCTATAATAAGCTCTTTCAGTTCATTTAGAGAGAGGAGTCTCTCTTGCTCATGCTATGGAGACATCTCCACAAGAAAACAGTTAAACAGTTCTCTTGTGGCTTCAACATCACAGCAAGGCAGCTGCCCGGGATGGTTTCTGCTTGCCTGTGAAAGTCCCTTCCCTTGGGACTTTTCAGCTTTCCCCACAACTGCTTTCGAGGGTTCCATCTTTAGCTAATGGGGTACCAGTTTAAAGATGAGCCTTTCAGAAGCAAAGGTTCTCTTCACCTATCTCTGGAAGCATCTTCATCTCTAGGAACAGAGGTTGTCTTCTTCCCTGGGAGCAAGGGTCTTCATCACTTTCATCTCTCTTGTGTTCAAGCTTCTCACCAAATCACAGCTACTTCAACATTTGCTTATTTCAGCACAGGTACTTTTGCTCATGATTGCAGTTTGAACACTCCATCCCCCATGCTTTCATGAAATTACAACAGATACTCTGATGTATCATAGTCCATCACCATAGCCTTACAACAGAATTTCAGCTTCTAGATTTGAAGCATCTCCTCTTTCTCTTCTCTCGGGGTTTCAGCTCTTTCTCCTTCACTGACTTTGGTGTCTCTGTGGTGTTTATTTCATGTGCCTTCATCTTTCCCTTTCCTTTGACTTGGGAGAGGATTGATGTCCGCAGGCTTCATCTGCTCTGGAGGAGTCTTACAGCACTAAGAGAGTTAATCTCACCCAGGCCTTGCAGCTGGAATTCGCTTGTCACTGTTGGCCACATGATCCTTCCTGGGCAGCAGCCTCAGATGAATTTCGGCCACACTGGGGGAGGCCTGGCCGAGCTGCGCCGCGGGGCCGCCTGCACGGAGCAGGGCTGCGGGTGGAACAGGGCCGTGTAGCTCCAGGGTGGCTCCTGGCCGGCCCGGCCCGGCCCGCACTGAGGGGGCTGTGCCGGGTGTCCAGCAAGCAGAGGCGCCTGAGATCGCAGCCAGGCCATGCCGTGGCCGACCCGACCTGACCGGGCCACGCCGAGCAGGGCCCGGCCCCGCTGGGCCGTGCCCCCGGCCTCCCTCAGTTACCTGTCTGAAAGCCGGAAGCCAGAGAGAGCTTCCCGGTCTTTGTTTGTTCTTAAATGTGGATCACAGAGGCGGGTCAAGCTTCTTAAGTGGCTCAAAAAAGTTGCCAATATTCACACCAGTTGATTGATTCTGTCAGATCTAGAGGAAGCTGTAAACACCTCTTTGCAAAAGAATCACTTCCATGGCTGATCAAGCCCTCCTTAACTAAAAACCCCAACTGTGTTAAACCATGACACAGGTCAAGATTTCCTCTACTGCAATGAAAACGTATATAATTTTAAAGGTGATCAGAAACCCTTTGATCTATGAAACCTCTTTTAAAATATACACAGGAGTTTCATCCTCACTTCTTAGGCATGTAATGTGGCCCATATTATTATGGCTTCATTTTCTTCCTCGTATCCATTTTTTTTTTTTTTTAACTTGACCTCTTATTTTACCCTATTTTAATTCATAAGGTCCATGGAGTTCTGCCATGTTTGAATCCCATTCAAAACAATTTCTATTAATCAACAATCCAGTGGAAAAGATAAGATGAATCCCAGATGTCCCTTGATGGTGATAGGTAGATCAGATTTCATGGGACAAAAGAGGGTCAGCCTTTTTAAAGTTTACTTAGTGGGTGAAATGTAGAAGATCCTATCTGAGCTGCGATAGGTGGAAACAGTTGAGGAACTTTAAAACAGTTTACAATATATGTGCTTGTATATTTGCAGAGGCCAAGAATGATTTACTATACCTGGAGGTTTTCCTCTGTGCAAAAAATGACTAACAACTGGACTACTCTGTGCAGCATCCGACAGAACAGCTTGTTGAATCAGTTCCATGAAGTACTCACAGTGCTTCAGCTGCACCAATTTCCCTACTGAGGAAGAAAACCTGAGGTCCTCAAATAGGGGCTTGTCTAAGACCAAATAAGAACTTTAGATAAAATCACAGAGACTTAGGAGATCTAGGGATTTAACAGAAACTCCACTCAGCCTTGAAGCCTTGTTGAGTGCCCTGCATGAATTACATTTCTTGCAGCCAGATTTTTCAATAGTCTACTTCCATGAACTTAGAAATAATTTAGGAACATACTTAGTTGCTTAGATTGAGATGGGCTCATACTAAAGCTTTCTCTAACAACCCCAAGACACTGCAATAACTGAGACAGAGAAGCTTGAGAAAAAAAATAGGAACAAAGAAAATGGGGAAATATCAGCAAATGTTCTCTGTGTTAAATAAACATGGAGCGGAGATGAGAGCTAGAATTGTCAGTGAGATATAAATGCTAACTTCCATTACTATCTGTCATTATAAATATTCATAAAATAATTTTTTTACAAAAAAGAGCCTTTTTTGGAAGTATGTTCCCATTTTGGCAAATAATTCAATATGCAGCCTTCCATGTAATTTTAATATCTGGGTTTTTTTTGTCCATCCCTTTTAAATATTAGAGTGAAGTGTTTAAATTAGATACACTAAGTTTAATTTCAGCAAGAAAACTTCCAAATACTTCAGTCAAAAACTAATATAAGTACATAATATTTAAGCATACTTTTCTAAAGGCATCAAGGGTGCCATATTATCAGATAAAAATAAGCTGTTCAAATGAAAAAAAAAAAAAAAGGTCAGAAATTTGGAATTTAAAACTGTGATTTACCCAGAGTCCTGAGAAGTCATGAAAGAGTACTGTAAGGGAAACGATTATTTGGTCTACAAAGTTTCTTTATACATTTACATTAACTGGCAACAATGTGGGATTTTTTGTTCTATTTTTTAATTGACACAGGTTCACAGTTCTGCTTGCTGAGAAGATTGCAAATCCAGAAGTCCAAGCTTCTGTTATTTGCTAGATACTAAAAGCACTTGTTTCTAAGTATGAAGAAATAATTTCTAGATGACACACTGAGGTTTTAAAATGCACCCAATCAGGAATAAGATAGTAATTATTAAAATGCAACAGTTCGAAGAACAGACTGTAGTCACAATAAATGATCTGCGTTTGGAAGAATTTCCACTTAAAAAGTAAATTGACATTATATAAATTGTGTGTTAGTAAGGAGACATGCATAGTGCCTATAATTTGTTTAACTTTTTTTTAATATTTTACTCCAAAATGTAAACTGGGAGTTTTGATTGCAAAATGGCATTTCTAATCACCATTGGGTAGAAAAATTAAACTCTGCTAATCATTCTTGTAAGTCTGAAAATATCTACTTGGTGATGATACTTCTCATACATATAAGCCAATGCTTCTGAGAATTATGTACTTATATGGAAGTTTAGGTTTGACACTTTCCAGGCTGAGGTTTAGTGCATGGAAAGAATATAGTGTTATTTTGTAGAAAGTAAGATGAACAACATCATTGCTGGTGTATACAAAATGCAGCATGAGCTGATAAGAAACAGGGATGGAAGTAGCTTGTCTGAATGCAAGCCAAAAAGTGGGGGATGACATTACAGCTGGTACTTCAGCCAAGTGAATAAAGTGAGGTATATATAAAAGGATTTGCAGGTGGTGTTTACAAGCTTTGGTTGTCTGATGAATGGCATCTACAATCTACAAATTTTATCTTAGACTTAACGGAAACCTCGTTGAAAGAGCTGCCTTGTTGTGCAGCTTCAGTGTCAGTCTCTTTTTCTTTTTCTGATTCAGAAAGCAGTGCAATGAAAGGAAAAATATCAGGGAAAATAAAAATGTTTTCAGTCACAAGGAGGAGTTTGGTTAATTGAGAAGAAAGGCATAAAGACAGAACATAATCCAACAACCTTCAGAGTGATTTTCATGTAAATGAAGGGAAGAGAAAGGAAAAGACAGAAGAGTGGCAAAAGGACTGAAAAAGAGAAAGGGCATATGAGGTGGCATGACAGCCTGGTACAAAATCTGGAGAGCACCTGGCAACTAAGAATGAACATAGAAGAAGGAAAAAAGTGTCTGCTAGCTTGGAAAAAAAAAAAGAAAAAGAACAAATAAAAAAATCCTACTCAGATTTTGGAAATACATTTGTTTATTTTGCATAATGTTCAGTATAACAACCCAGATAGTTGCAAAAACATGTTTTCATTGCATTCAGACTAATTTTCTAAAGAAAAACAAATGACTCCCTCTCTCCCTCCCATGATTATATTCTAAAATGGCTGGAAACATGCTTGAAGTCAATGTGAATAGTAAGAAGAAAAAAAGCAGATGCAATTCAACCCTAAATCATCTTCAGATTCTCTCATTCCTTCTTTTACTATTTACACATGTGGCTTCATAGCCATAATCTTTCCAGTTTCTGATCAACAACAGGCAATGCAAGTGGCAAACATACTGGACTGGATTTATTCTTTTAAGGACTGTTCAGAAGCTTTTAGACAGCAGTATCAGTCTTTCCTACAGTCTTTATTATGCAAAATTATTCACCACCTCTGGAATAATTAATATAGGTCACTGGAAAAACAGGCACGCCACTCTTTCCCCTTGTCTCTCTTTTTCGTTATCTCATTTTTTTCCCCCTCTGTAATTTAATTTCAGGATAAATTAAAACCAGCTGTAGCAAAATCTTGCAAATGATAGTGTCTATAAAATGTGTTCATTGCCAGACTCCAAGAAGTATTCTTCCAATTCTCCAATTTCACATTTCAAATAATTTGCTTTTAGTATATGTGACTACCCATCCTTTCCTGCAAGAGGATGGTCATTAAAAAACCCCATGTCAGTTCACAGAAAGACAACTTGAAAAAAAACAAAAACACTGGTTATTTTATGAACATCATTCCTCAAGCTATGCACAAGATAATGGTAATAAAAGCAGTATTTCAGGACGCACTGATTTTCACAAGAATCAAAAAGGTATTTTCCATGATGCATGATAGCTAGCTTCATTTGCAGGACTAACATGGGGGGATTTGATCTTTTTTGCCTTCAAAGCAAAGACTGTCCTGTAAGAGATGAAAACGTAGGTCTCATGAGCCTGGAATTTCCATCCTCTGGATTTTCAGTGTCTTTGTGGATGAAATCTTTAACGGCAAAATCTGAGTTAACAAAAATACACACAATGTTGTGGACCTTTTCTAACAAAGAATTCCACAACAAGCTATGGGCTTAATGAGTTGTTTTCAAGATCCAATTTGTGTCTATGCATCCTTAGATTGTGGAGACAAAAGAGTAGACTTCATTAAAGACAAAGTACATTATTTAACTTTTTTTTACTAATCTGAAAGAGA
This sequence comes from Dicrurus megarhynchus, assembly GCA_013399195.1. Taxonomy (NCBI): domain Eukaryota; kingdom Metazoa; phylum Chordata; class Aves; order Passeriformes; family Dicruridae; genus Dicrurus; species Dicrurus megarhynchus. Next base: position 1,020,769 of record VXAD01013796.1, on the reverse strand, counting down.
AAAAGAGTATTTCAGTCTTAAACTGCACAATTCAGTAACAGATTGGATTTTAGAACAGAGATGTAAGCCTGGGGCTCCCAAATGGCTTTAGATTTACACTGCACAAGCTATTCTTTACACGCCCCACCAATATGGTTTAAAACCACAAATGCAGTCCTGGCTCTTCATATCTCAGTAGAAAAATTGTCACTGATTTCAGCATAGTAAAGCTGAAAGCTTGAAAGCTTTGTTTTGGATTATTTGGTATGAAATAATTAAGTGAGTTCTGCAGCTTTACACCTCATTGCTGGGTTGGAAATTCTGGAGCCAGTATTGCCAAATACAAAATATGTAAAGGAATTGCCTGAAAAAACTATGCAAGGTTTTATTTTGAAGGAAGACTGTTCAGGTGCACATTTGCAAAGCAGAACCTAAGCTAAAAATAACATCTAAATAAATATTCCCTATTTTGGAAAGTTAAACTCAGTGATTCCAAAATAAGTGTTGCAACCCAGCTAAAGCCCCAGCCTTTCATCAGAGTGATCCAGGAACATCTCATGGCAGCAGAGCAGGATGCTACTCTGTCTCACTGCTCTTAACATACACAAGGGCAGATCAGACACAGAAAGGGACGGTCACAATATACATACAATACGCAACCAAAACAAAACAAATGTTTAATTGTAGTCCAACTAGCCTTTAACAGTATCTCTTTGTTTCTTTTTTTTTCTTTTTGTGTCAAATAACAGAGCTATGGCCTGCAACTTGACTAGCACAAATCAAACTTCCCATTCCTCACACAGATGTGGTGTAGCCTAAGTTCCTTAGAAGAAAACTGGACTGCTAATCTGCCAGCAAATCTATTTATTAGCTACACCAGTTGCTGTCAGCTAGGAAAGGTGAAGGCTAGACTGATGAGACTTTTCAGGAACCCAAATGACACAATCAGAACAAATTTCAGAGGAAACACAGAATATTCTGAGTTGGAAGGGGCTCACAGGGATTATCAAAGACCAACTCCTAAAGAACTGAGAGAAATCTTACTGCATAGGAGACTAAAACTCAGATAGAAGCAGTTTCTTTCATTATGAACTGTGGTCTATTGAAGAAGAGATAAGCTAAATATGAGCTAACATATTCCTTTTTTTTAAGTTAAACTTTTAAGCTTTTTAAACAAAGCATGTATTGAAAGGCTCCTGAATATGTCCCTATCAGGCATGAGAAAGCTTGGCCTGGTGTACGTTTGATTTCATTTTCCATCTTTACTGGTAAAACTGACATTTCTCCATGTAACTTGAGAGCCTTTACTATTCTTGGCACCCAATAAAACTTTCCATATGAAAGCCTCTATTTCAATTTTCACCAGTGAAAACACACTTTCACTTTGTTGAGACAGAAGTTGAAGTTTCTTACTTTATTGTATTGAAAACTATATTTGCCACATATAAAAAAACCCAGCAAAAGCCTTTGGAACTGCCAAAACACTGGTACTGGCTATGTAAAATTGCTTTTCTAAGACACACAACAGAATTAAAATGCTGTGAGGGCACAAGTGAACAGAAACATATAGAATCATAGAATCATATATCTTCTACTAACTTGTCTTCAATTCTTAACAGCTTAATCCTCCAGCCTGACAGACTACCCAATGTGAACCAGCTGGTTATCAAAGTACTACTGAGAACACAAGATGTCTTGATTCTGCCAGGGAGGTTGTAAAGAACAACTCCAAAGTTTCATTGACTCTCTGTGGTGGCTGTGACTGCAATCCCTTCCAGACAGTTTTAGCATCAGGCTATGCCACAATCTCTCTACTTTTCAAGCAACTGACAGAGGTTTGCCTGTGGTTCTGTGGTCCTGTGGTATGAAAGTAGTTTAGATAGCTATTCTCAATATTGTGAGAATATAGCAATATTCTCACAATCACTTTACCAAATTATTTGCTGTAATATGGAAGTGATTATCATATGTGATGATTTGTATCGTATCAAAGCTATATTTCACTTACCACATTGCTGCATGTCCTGTACCGGATGTTTCGCCCTTCACAGGTCCTGTGTCCAAAAATTAAAAACAAACCCAAAACCATTAATAGCTGAATATAAAAAGCCAACATAATGTTTACTGTGTCATTAACTTTCCCATATGTATCTCTAATCCCCTACTCCCCCACCAACCCTTTTCCCCAAAGTAAAGGTTTATCTGTCCCTATTGAGGTATGCTACAACTCCTTAGTTTCCTACCTTTGCATTAAAAATTACTTTCTAGAAGGTAGCATCAGCTTGTAAATGAGATTAGAAGTGAGAATACAGAATTCAGCTGGAAAACAGCATCTGAATCACATTAATAATGTCTCATGTCTCCAAGCAATTCATAATGATTTCACATGGGCATAGCTCTGTGTCTACCTGGGCACACACTCTAGCGCTGACACAGTCTGACCAGGCAGGCTTTTGTCTTCTTGGGAACAACTGAGCGCTGGGATGAAGAAACTATGCCTGCAGCAGCATGAACTCATACAATAGTTTGGGTTGGAAGGGACCATCTTCCAATCCCCCGGCCATTGACAGGGACACCTTCCACTAGACGAGATTACTCAGAACCCCATTCAAACTGGCCTTGAGCACTTCTGGGGATGGGACATCCAAAGCTTCTCCTGACCACTTGTTTCAGTGCCTCACCACTCTCACAATAAAAAATTTCTTCATAATATTTAACTTAAACCTACTCTCTTTCAGTTTAGATTTACCCTCTTTCAGGCTATCATGACATGGCTTTTTCCCAATTTGGTATGAGGGGAGAAGGAGAGCATAAAGGTTCCCCTCAATTCGGTGGTGCAGAACAGCATTCAAAGAGCAGCTAGGCCCAGTGAGGTCAAGGAGAGCACGTACCCTGATGTGTGCTCTTCATGGCTCTCCTCCTTTTCCCCCACAGCGGACCCATACCAGCCCTGATGCTGGCAGGGCTCCCAAAAGAAAGGTCAACAGCCAGATACCTTTTTAGCACTCAGCAGCATGTATTCTGAGTATTAGACCTTAGGTGAAGTTTCACGTATTTTATTAATTCAGACAGCATATTCTGAGGAGGCCCTCAGTGCAGATCAGAATGCAGGCTTTTTGGATTTTAAAATGTATTCTTCAAAAGAATAGAATTCCTAAAATTTTTAATTTCTTAATTTCACAACTTTCCCTCCCTCCACCCCGTTCCTTTTTTTTGGCCAGGACTTAACAAGCACACATTCCTTCAGGAATAAATGCCTGCCAAGCCTGATTTTTAAAATCCAAAGCATTTTGAACTATCCAAGACAAAGGACAGCAGCATCTGCATTGATTTTTTTTCTTTTTTTTTTAAAGCAGAGAAACATTTCCCCAACTGAGTTAACTCTAAAATAAATGGAACAAGTTTCCTTCAAATTATTGAAGTCATCCTCTCTGTCTTCCTTATCCACAAGACTTAATTGTGAAATTCATCTAATAGTCATTTACATACCACAGTTGTCTAAATGATCACAAGAGGAGACAAACAAGTAAATAAACCTCATCACATTTTCAGAGTAAATCTAAGTGGAAAGATAACACATTCTGTTGTGTAGCATTTGGCATATAAAAATGCTACAAAAAGCATAGCAGAAATATCACTAATCACTATCACTATCACCAATTCAGTGATTTTGTAGTATTATATACTTAATTCCAGTAAATTTTTATCTTTAAAAGCTTGCTCAGAAATGAAAAATGTGCACAGAGTATCTAGCAGTAGAAGAAAAATGGGCTTGGCAGTACAATAATAAAAATTACATTCATAATAGACTATGAACTAAAAAACCTAACTAAAAACCCCAATAACAACAACAAAACACGCATGCAACACCCACACCCACTATTCCAGTCATTCCTAAGCCATACAGGCAAGCTTGGAAAAATAGTGTGGAAACCTGTTTATATTGCATTCAAGAAAGTTACTTTGCTAATGACAGAGAGCTAATAAAAAAGTATTTTACACAGAATGCAGGCAGTCCTAGTGAAGGCCTTATTTACCACACTGAATAGCTTGTTCATCAAGCTTGATACCTGCCCCATGTGTCTCTCAGAAATGCCACACAACCCGTCAGACATTACTTTGCTTCACACAGACTTGATATGAGCACAATTTCAATGACTGTAATTGATTAATCTTAGAACCACTGAACTGCCAGGAAAATTTAAGTTTCCTTTCTATCAGCTGCCTCTCAGTTTCTTCTTCTTTTCATTGCTTCTTCATATTATCTGTTTTGAAATGAAAAAACCACTTCACTTATTCTCTGCATTAGGGAAAAGAATAGGTTCTTTCATTAGACATATGACAAAACAACTATTCAATTTTTTTCTTCCCTTTTTCCTCCTCTGGCTAATGGCCAGGGACGTTCAGATACAATGTACAATTCTGGGTGCAGCTAGTGCTCTTATGATTCATGAACACTAGGAAACTCTCTCAGAAAATTCCCCTTGTTTCCTCAGAAAGACCATACTTTGGAGTTTGGTTGTTTAAACTCATTAGTTTCCCAGTTATCATCCATCAACCAAAAAGCAGGTAAACAGCTTTTAGCCTTAGGTGATATATTTTCACAAGAGATTTGCATAGTAGTTTTTGTTTCAGATCTACCCTGCTTCAGGACAGTATTCCAGATTCTCTTAAGCACAAGTAACTACTTTTGGATTCAAACTCATGGGATTTGCATGCATATCTCAGCATGGACGCTTTGCAGAATTCCACAGCACTGAGCCTTTAACATGCAAGGAAGGACCGTGGCAGATTAGTGAGCCCATGTTGTGAGATACAGTCATCATTTATCCTCTGATCTCTGCAGGATATAAATGACAACTCCTATCAACAAGGAGTACACATAGCCAGTAGGAAAACTCGGAAGTCAACCAAAATGCCAAGTTCATCTTGAAGAGCACAGAAAGAGTGAGAGAAGTAAGCAGTACTTCTAGCCTTCTCTGTTATCTACACTGCAGGAGATTTTTCAGTGGAAAAAGGTAGCTGAGGGTTTGGCTTGACAGGGAATTATTATCATGTGAATATGAAAGAAAAGCAAGCTGTTGAGAATCATGTTTCATTCCTTAAACTTAGTCACTTGTTTCCAGTAAAGTTTTGGAAAGAGGTTAACAACTTTTAATATATTAAATTATTCACTTCTCTTAATGTAAACAACCCAAACCCTTGGTATTTATTCCTCCAGGCTCCAGTTTGTAGAGGGACTTAGTTCAAGTCCCCCCCTCAAAGGTCTCAAGTAGATGCGTATTTGTGCTCAGCTAGAGTTAGAAGCCTCGCAAAAATCCATGCCAGAAAGAATAGCAACCCCTGCCAAAGTTGCCTTTATCTGTAATTACCAAAGACTATGAAAAAGATTTGCAGAAGAGAACCTCAACTCCTGCCACTCTCAGCAGTCATCAGAGTTTGAAACGCTTTCCTTAAGAAACAAGTCTCCACATAAACAAGCAACTGTGAGCCATGGGTAGGTTATTTTTGTGCATGTGAATTTTGATGCAGCTGTTCACTACAGGGTTTTGGAAGTAGATGCAATGTTGAATAATCTCCCCTACTTTATTTTCACACCCCTTGATAGCCACTTTTCTGGGACAGATTCTGGTTTCTGCACTGTACTTGTGAGATAAGTATGCTGTGGGTCTGTCACTTCCCATGAGATCTTAGGCAGGCTGTGGCATGAAGCCAGGCTACACACACAGGGATAACAGCATCTTGCATCTGTCTTTCTTCACCCTGTTGCTCTCACCTCTTTCCAAAATGTGGCACAAAAGTGTTATGACCCCTTGTCATCCTCAATACCATTTCTGTGTTTGCCCTTCTCTGAGGAAAAGTGAGTCTCTCTTACTCTTCCAGCATACCCCTTTTCCTGTAAAGGAAGTGAGAAGGAAGGGCCTGAACACCAAATTTTTATGAACAAGAAAGAAGAATAAGGACTGCACTGATTTTAAGAAGTTCACCTTTTGAAACTATTTGGCTGGGTCTGCTAAACTCATGTGTAAATCATTCAATTGACAACAAGTTGCAAAGATTTTTAAAGACTTTTCCATATCCTTTTGTTAACAAGCACCTTGTCTGCTACCATGGGTAGTTGATATGCACTGGTATGTTTTGCCACGCATATGTAAAATCTTTCATTCTCTATGTTTAGAAGACAGTCTCCTACAAACTCCTGAATGTTGTTGAAATGTGAAATACCAGAAGACTTACATGAATAGTTAACTTTGAGACAAGAAAAGTGAGCATGGATGTACAAGCCAAATTTCCCTGGAAAATTTACTTACAGATCATACAAATATTCTTTCTTCTGCAGTCAAAAAATAAGCAACCAGGAGGCAAAATACCAACTTCAGTCACTACATGCAGAAAACCGGCAAGGCAAATAAAAACATGTGTACTGATCTGGGGCCACGAAAGGCCAACTTTTTTCATAAATAATGTTTTTCACAACCCTGGTATTAGGCAATCAATAATTCTGATGTAAGTGATGTTATTATATTTATCGTCAATGGCCCCATGTGCACCTCATGAGGCTCAACAAGGCCAAGCGCAAGATCCTGCACGGCAGCAATCCCCAGTATAAATACAGACTGAGTGATGAATTGACCAAGAGCGGAGAAGGGCTTGGGGATATTGCTGGACGAAAAATTAAATATGAGCTGACAGTGTGCACTTGCAGTCCAGAAAGCCAATTTTACCCTGGGCTGCATGGAGGGAAGTGTGGCCACCAGGTCAAGGAAGATGTTTCTCTTCCTCTACTATGCATCCATGAGACCCCACGTGGAGTGTTGTGTTCAGGTCTGGGTCCCCAGCAAGAGACACAACCTGAGCTGTTAGAGCAGATCCAGGTCGCAAAAATAATTAGCGGGGAGAAACACCTCTCCTATGAAGAAAGACTGGGAAAGTGAGGGGTGCAGATGGGTTCAAAAGGGGAAAGTCCTGTTTAACTAACTTAATTTCCTTATTAAGGTCAGTCACCTCGTTGACTAGCAGAAGTATTTTTATTAGAATTTAGCAAAGCTTTTGATACAGTTTGCACAGTATTCTTCTGGTAAATTTTTATTTCCAAGTTTTTCTTTGCCTCATTCCAAGTCACTCATTGTTGTTTTCTAAGTAACAGCTGGCATTAAATAACACTGCCTAAACTCAGAAAAATATAACTGGCTAGTCCACTTAAAATAACAAAGATCCAATTTAAGAAAAAAAATGGAAAATACAGAAAAAAAGTCAGAGTGCTTTCAGAATACCGTCTATTTTCAGCATTTAGTCTCACATATTTTTTTGTGACTGCAATATTTTTTATTTTCTTAAGAATATTTTAAGAAGTGTCTTTAAGTTGAGATTTGCACATGTAAGTTGTATTGCAGATATACAGAAAGCAATTACAGTTATGAATGTTTTTCGCTATCCTAGAAAGGCAGAAAAGCAAAAATTAAAAAAAACCCTGCCTTTCAGCAAAAGAAGGATGAGAGGTCTCTTCACAACCCAAGTGGAAAGAAATACAATATAAAATCTCACCTGTCCTGTTGTATCACAAATAAACCACAAAGAACATATTGCAGGCCCAAAAGTACTAACCCCAAATGTGAACATGCTAGAAATTGGAGCAGGATCCAGGTTTTGCAGCTGGTCTTTATAAAACAAACGTGCTGAACAGGATTGCAAGTTCTCCACTCTTTGAGGAAGTTTGAACCTACATCTAAATCACGTGTGTTAGCCCACCTCCACTGAAATGCACACTTTCTCATGTACAGTCTGGTTCTTGGTCTTTAGAGAATCATATCTTAGGTTTCTTACAGGAATTAAGGCTTACAAAAACTCTACATCATGCAAAGGCCTGACTAATTTAATTCTTTTAAATTTAAGTCCCAGAACAGATTTATTGAAAGACTTATGAATGGCCAAGAGCTCTTCCAGTGAACCTGGACATATGAACAATATCTCATCTGAATGAGGGCCTGACAGACATTTTTGTTTGGTAGGGTACTTCTCAACAGAGAGATGGATTTGTGGAGACCATATCCATCACTCACCTCTGGAGGCCATATCCATCACTCACAATGCTGAGTACTGTTCATTCTACTACACATCAGTTTTTCACCCAAAACACCAATATGTAACATCTCTATGTCAGGTCTAGCAAGGGATTACATAGGAAAACAACACTAGGAAAGCATTTTCTATAATTTTAGATACTTCAGTGAGGCACTGAAGCCAGAAATTAGGACAGCCAGCACAGTGTGTCTAACTGGTTTTCTGAAGACCACCAGCAGCCACTCCACAGATTACAATATTGATTTACATAGTGTGAAATATGCAGCTTCTTTTAATGTTGACATGTTGACTCAGATTTAAGATTGTTGCTTCTGCTTCTGCCATTAGAAAGAGTTAGAGCTCTCTCAAAAATTTGGAAAAGCTTCTCCATCAAATGAAACCAGAAAATGTTTTCAAAATTCTCATAATTACAGATTTCACTAATTGCAGAGTAAATAGAATAATAACTTCCTTTTAAAAATGGTGCTAGGTGGCACGGCCTTAACTAGAAGCACCTACAAACTAAAGAAACTACAAATTTCTTCCAGCTATTTGGACTCATATCATGGAGGATGTCCTTTATAGAGTAAACCATCTAGAAGTATCAGCTGAAGCAGAAAAAACCCCAGCAATTCAGGTATCCTGAAGGTCTCTGAAGGAAGCAATATACTACACTAGTATACAGATACAGTTTTAAACAAGGTAATGAGAAACACCCCCCAAAATAATTTCATAGCACAGGTCACCTAAGAATTTTCTGACATTGACTTTACTCTTCATGAGTGATGTAGTATGCTTCATCAGAATGCTATTTACTTCTGGGGATGCATTCAACCACTTTGATAGCATTTGTGCACTAATATTTTGCTTGTTATTCTATAGACCTTAAACTAGAAAAGGGTTTATTCTCAAAGTCATAAAACCCCACAGTATTTAAACTGATCATTTTTGACCAGTATAGGAACATTTCATAAAATGGCCTAATCTGGCTTATTTAGCAGTGCCAGGACAGAGCAGGCTGCATTTATATCATTACACAATGATCACAGTAATGAATGTTAGCTTGTGTCTGATAAAGAAGAAACCCCCAACCTACATAACTTCTTCATTGCAATTTTCACTCAGAAAATTTAAAGGATCTTTTATCAGTGCTAGATGTGAAAAACTTCAGAATCTCTGGAAATCAAAGCCTTTGAGACAGATGAGTCTGTGACTGCAGCCTGAAAATAAGGGTCACAACCACATGATGGGACTACATTCTAAATTCAGTTCTGAAGCAGCAATAGTAGCCAATATTTTGGTTTCAAAGTTGTATGCAGATAAACCAGTATTTTTTCAAATATGCGGTATTTGATGTATCCTGTTTTCAATGCTAGTCAGAAATGTTGTTAATGGTTTTTTATTCTCTTATTTAACTTTAAACTAACATGAATAACATGCATCTATTCCATCATCTGACAAACAGAAACCATTTGATGCTTCATTTGTACATCAATAATATGTGTGGTCAAAATTAGAAAATATTACTCCTTAATGAAAAAAAATCCAATTTGTCTTAGGACCATTCTGTTTTATGGAAAATGCACACAACATAAAATTGACCTAATTTTAGCTAATTTACCTAGTTTACTAAACCTAACCATCAAAGGTATGTCTTGGTTGCTATTTTATCAACCAAGTCAAATGACAATAAAGCTGAGAGTCATTTATGCAGATCTATAGTTTTCACTCTGCAGAATGCAATGGCAGTGGGCCGAACAACCAAACTAGTGAATCACTGCAGCTAATTTAGCAAGGCAAACTAGCAGAAAGGCTATTTCATATTTGTGGTTCACTTGCATTACCAAAAGGCAGTCATCAGCTGAAGGAAGGAAGGGAGGTATTTGAAAAGGAGAAAAAAATATGTTCCAATAAGGGACACAATATGAAGAACATGAACAATGATGGCATTAACTCTGTCACATTTGTTCCACCTTTTTTTTTTAATGTGTGCTTTTCTTTGTTTGTTTTGTTCTATTGATGTTTCCTTTTTTTGTTTGTTTGTTTTTTAATCTCTGACACTTTTATACTGAGGGAAATTTGTCAGGAAAATGTTAATGTTGACTTTCTTCTGGTGCTAAACATAAACCCCTCACTTAATGGTGGAAAACCTCCACTCTGTTTGGAATTTTACACATTATTTCCCAGAGGTAAGAGTGATGATCTCAAATTTTGGCTCTTTAGCTCACATTCAGCATCCTTGGGACTCCATAACTAGCTCAGCACTCTGCTCTACACTCAAACTCTTTGCTTCATGTTTTTTTCATAAACAGAAGCAACAGTAACATGAAGGGTTTCTAAGCAGTTTAAAAAGTAGACTACTTATCTACCATGAACAAAAATAATTTGCAAACTCTAGGACGTGCTTATCGTCTGCTATGTGCAGCCTTACTTTAAAAGAAAGTGATGGTGAATTTGGAAGATGATAGGAAAAAGAATCACAATTATCTTCTTGCCAAGCCTAGACACACCAAAATGGTATTGCTATTACTGTAGTACTCATCAATATGTAAAGTACAATTTCAGAAAATACAGAATATTTTTAGATCAGGATGGGGGAACAAATGTATAAGAGAATTTATAATTTCTTTTACAATTTGAGAATGTATCCCAGTACAAATGTACAGGAATTTCAGATATCTAATTCAGGTATTTATTATTGCTCTGTTTGAGTTTGTTTGAACCAGTATGGACAGTTATTAAAACCTGGATGGAAGGTATTTGAGTTATTATGAATCGCTATGCTAGATGACAAATGCCAGCAGTGCTGCACAATTGACAGACTGCAACAAATAAGAGTTGGATTCTCAGCAAGAGGGCAAAGTCTGTATTACAGTGCTTCTCTACCTGCTCTGCCTATGTATTTCCATAATCTCTGTATCCAAAGCAGCCAATAGCTAATAAAACCTGGTTCCCTGTAGAAGCTCCACTGTTGGTAGTTTGGCCCTCAAGAAAAACAGGAGTGGTCTGTGGTTCTCCTCTATATGGGTTTTGATGAGTAGTGCTGTGTGGCAGTTCATTTAAAAAAAAAAAAAAAAAAGATAGGAACTCAAGGGCAAAACACTCTAAAATGATAAAATGAAAAACACTTACTCCTCTACCTAATATATAACTCGTCTGGGAGGTTCACTTTCAAGTGAGTTGAGACAAAACCCAGTAACATTTAAAGGGTGTCTGTCCTTCTGTGTAAGTAACAAGAGTATCAAAAATTATAAAGAGTTAAGGTGAATAAAGAGCATGAAAAGTGTCATCCTTTGAGTCTTAGCACTCTAATTAGCAAAACTTTATTCTCCTGGGGCTTATTCTGCCCTTGGAGTGACCCAGTGCTTGCTGTCAGCATGGGATACCAGGACATACAACTGACTTGGGCTGACAACCCCGTCTGCTCGTGTGACTAGCATATGTATTTATATCACTATCATAATGTCCTTAGCATAATCAGAACCAGTTGTTCTAATGAAATGTACTGTTAAACAGCTGCTACCCTGAAATTTTTGCCATTTAAAAAACAAGAATACAGAATTTTTCACTAACACTTTCCATTCTTTCATCACAGCTGTGAAGGCCTAACACAAAACATGTTCCCAAAACAAACAACACAAGCACTAACATAACTTTGGCAAACAAAAGCTGGAAAGAAAGCTGGTTTCCTTTATTTAGCTGTATATATTAGTGGTGTTTAGGAATGGGCAATTAGTCTTTGCATTTTTTCAAAGCAGATGCACTAGGCTCTATTCATGTGATGATCTGAAAGTTCCCTCATACAGAACTAAGAGATACAAGGCACTATGAACATTCCTTCCAGGATGAGAAATATTTAGGATTAATTTGTTCCAAAACATCTAAATGTCTTGCCAGTTTTCATCTGCCAGAACAATCTAGTATCTTCCTTCATGCTGCAGTGAAATTACACACAACAAATACATGAGATAAACTGTACTGACCAAGAAATTGTCCCTCAGAGATGGACATTTTGGTCATGCCTTGGCAGGTTTGAAGTACTCATGTGAACAGGCTTATTTGGAAATCTTGGATGAGTTTCTTTACCCTGCTCCCTCTCTGACTTAGCAGCTTAAAATGCTTAGCAGAAAAATAAATAATTTAAATCCTTTACTTAATTAACAATTGCACGTACACCAGGAAAAAGTAAAAACTATCACACATTCGACAGAGTGCTAATTCCAGGACAAATGTTACTATTTATGATTTATTGCTACTGGCTACCAAAAGCCATGCACCTAATAAACTCCCTGCTTCCTATCCTGGAAACCGGGGGTTTCCATGTCTGAATAGGTCACAGTTTGTGGTTGGTTTCTTAAGGCAGGAAGCATTGCTTGTGTCCTGAAGGGACAGTAGTAAGGTAGTGTATGCAAATCAATTCCATGTGATTTATGAGGTTATTCCCTGTTCTACTGGTGAAGCTTCAGGGTCATCCTGAAGAGCACAAGAATCAAAGAGAGTCCAGAAGAAATGGTTTACACTTGCATATTACAGAAGATCATGATGACTACTACTACTACTATTATTTGGAACACCAAGATTTACCCTTCAGAACCTACTGAGACAGTTCTCATGAGGGACCAGAGAAAGCCGCTATTGCTCAGATTCCCCAGATCTCTTGATACATGTGGGTTCATGTTTACATCAAAGCAACATACTGAAGGTCACTTATGTTTTTAAGTATGGAAATCGATATACTGTGATTAAAATTAGGTTCCTGTCCCTGAAATTTCAGATTTTGAGGTGAGTGCAGAACGACAACTGGCCATGAAATTAACAAGGTATTAGAATCTGGCCCCACATTTAAAACCAAAATATTTTTTCTTTATCCATGGGAATGGAATAGCAAAGTACTGGTTTTCCACTTATTTCATCAGATGCCTTTGCCTATCTTTTCTTTCAGCAGACTTTTGCATACAGTCAACTCAATAAATGGGGCTACTAGGAGACTGTTCACAGATAAAGCTAAAATACACAATATCCTATTCTGATGTTATGGTTCAATGCCTTATGCTGTTTCCAGTCTTCACTAAACAACATCACATATTAAAATGCCAGACAGAGGAAATTATTTGGACTGTATGGCCACTATTTGTTATATTAACATCAGTTGTATAAGCACATGAATAAAAATATGAAAGAAAGTATTCAGGATGGAAAATTGTATTAGATTTTTTATCCTACAATATATAAGGTATCAGAGATGGCAAAAAGCCATGAAGTTTGGGTCTGGAGTTTCCCTTCATATCCTATATCAGAAATCTCTTAATATTTATCACATATACCATGTTTACTGCAGGTAAATTCTTCCTAAAGTAGAAAGAAAAAGCTAGAAATATTTTGCAGGTAAAACTTACATAAAGTAAGGAGTGGAAAAGTTGTCAAATGAATTGTTCATTTTCCATTGCAAGCTAGTAACTGGGTAGGAATCAAATCTCAGATGCCTGACTGCATACCCAGAATTCACCTTTGTACCAGACCATTTTATTTCTGTTTCTTGGGAGGGGCCTTGCCAGTATTAAAGACTTCCTACCTGAAATTTAATTTGTAAGATATCCTTTGTAGAATTGTTACTTCTTATATAGCTCAGGATACCACATTTGATTAATGTGATGCTTTTATAGTCAGTGTGGCTGAGACTGTGGGGCACTAAATGTAGTGAATTATCTGTATCCTGGTATGAGTGCATGACAACTCCTAATGCTTAAATGGTGAAAGTGGAGGGAAGTTTCAATTTCAGGAGCTGGCAGACTTGCAAGCTGTCCAGACCACTTTTTATCTCCATGGGTTCTCACTTTATTTTATAGAGTGTTGCCTTATCAAGCATTTTGGCTGCTTGCCTGAATTAAAAAACACCACCACCATAGTTTTTTGACACTGAGATGAAAATTTCAATGTAGGTCAAGATCCCCACTGGTTACTTCTTATGGTCTGACACATATGAGTAGGTTGAATTTTTCCACCAATGAAGTCAAAAACATTCAGCTACTTACTTGCTGCTCAGGCAGCGTCTCAGTGAATATGAAGCCCCTCCTCCACAAGTGCGTGAACATTCGCTCCACGAGCCCCAGGCATCCCACAGTGAGTCTCGGTCTTCCTCTGAGCGAGCTGTTCTGGAGCTCTGAGGAGAGGGAGAAGGAAAAAAAAAATCAGGAAACAACATTTATGTGTCAAAAATACTGTTGCTAGTTTAAACTTTCTTTTTACTGGATATCATCCTGCTTATTGAAAGCACTGAATAAATTGAATAAATCTGTTCCTCTCTGGCATGCCTACTGGTTGACAACCAGTTCCTTACTAGTGAATGGTGTATGAATTCACTTTTATCTTACCTACTTTGTCTCGGTTTGAGGCTAGTGAAGTCTGCTCTAAGAGAGGTCTTTGAACAACAGCAAGACAAAGGATTTTTTCTGATTAAGAATTGGAGTATTGTAGATATTAGAAATTGTGCTCTGAAGTTCTGCTGCTGTGTTAGAAACTACAAAAAGGCATATTGAAGGGTGCCTTCCAAAATGCTCCTAAGGAAAAATGTGCTAAAAAGGCATTAAGTATAATCACTTTCATGCACTCACCATAAGGAATTGGACTACCATTGCTTCTCTGTCTAAAGGTCTATGAAACTTGCTGGACAAAGTTTCCCTAACTGTTTCATCCCTACTGTTGCTAGCTTAAAAAAGAAAACGCACATTCCCTGAAGAGCAGGAGTTACCAGTGTCAGGTGCAGACCCAGACAGTGCTATTGTAAATGCCAGTGGCTGTGCTCAAACAACTTCATAGACAAGCAGCACTGAAAGACTCAGAAATGCTCAGCTTTTCGAGGATTAAGCCATAAATATATGCTAGTACCTGCCAAATAAAGCAGTCATACCTGTATTCAGCATTTCATTTTCATTCATGCAAATGCACCTCAGAAACACAGATTTGTATGGACACAAATGATTTAACCATCTATATAGATATTGTCCCAGTGGGAAATGTGGTTTTGCTGGAAAAACTGACCAACCTTGCAAAGATGCACCAAAACTGCCTGTGTCTGATGGAGACAGGCAGTGTTCTCCGTCAAAGCTTGACTTGTGCTGTGGGCCAGCACCTGGTGAACAGCAGTTCTAACTGCACTTAAAATTAATGAGAAGGCAAAACAACGATATGATGGAGACTTTAAAGGTACACTTTAAAGAGAGAAACATTGGCAAGCATTGCTGCTGGCCCATGTTACAGCAATCAGCCTTAGCTTTCATAGCATCATAGAATATGCTGAGTTGGAAGGGACCCATCAGAATCATCGAGTCCAACTCTTGGCTGTGCACAGGACACCCCAAGTGTCACACCACGTGCCTGAGAGCAGTGTCCAAATGCTTCTTGAACTCTGTCAGGCTAGTGCTGTGACCACTGCCCTGGGGAGCCTGTTCCAGTGTTCAACCACCCTCTCGGTGAAAACCTGTTCCTGACATCCAACCCAGACCTCCTCCTGACACAGCTTCAGGCCATTCCCTCAGGTCCTGCCACTGGTCAGCACAGAGAAGAGATCAATGCCTGCCCCTCCTCTTCCCCTTACGAGGCAGGTGTAGGCTGCAATGAGGTCTCCCCTCAGTCTCCTCTTCTCCGGGCTGAACAGAACAAGTGACCTCAGCCACTCCTCACACGGCTTCCCCTCAAGATCCTTCACTGTCTTTGCAGCCCTTCTTTGGATGCTCTCTAACAGTTTAATGTCTTTCTCATATTGTGGCACCCAAAACTGCCCCCAGGACTTGAGGTAAGACCACCCCAGTGCAGAGCAGAGTGGGGCAATCCCCTCCCTTGCCTGGCTGGTGATGCTCTGCCATCAACCAGAACCTCCTGTTTGATGGTGACACTAAGAGATTATTTGAGACACATAGATAACTCAACACTGAAATAATTTTACCTTCAGTGAAGCTGTGTAGAAGTTTAGTAATGAAATACGGTGAAATATACCAGCCTTGAATATTGTTATTCATGAGTAAAAAAGAAAATTAATTTAGTCTGGGAGACATAATATGGGGTCTGTCTAATGAGTGTGTAACAATTATTTGACACACTCATTTTATCTTACCTTTATTAAAATACAAAAAAGACTTCAACACAGTAATTGCAAGGGTAAATGTAAAAATTAAAGTTTCATAAGTGATCAAATTCTGACTATGACTAGATGTGACTCAGTCTCCAGATTTACATTTGAGAGAGGAGAAGACGCAACAATTTACTAAGGTTATTTCACCTGACTGCTTTTTGAAGAGTAATTTTTATAAAATGAAAATGAGTATTTGCAATTTTATTCTCTTAAAATTAAAACACATGTCTGTGCTTCCAGTTTATAGGTAAACAAATATCTTCAAACTGCAGATGGGTGCATGACCTGATCATTCAGCCCTGGCTGAAAGTCCAAAGACATAATTAAAAAGGGTTGCAAGGTAAACTCACGTGAATCAAGTACTCTTACCTCACCACAAATTACAAGCATCAGCACAACTAGATATTCTAAGGGTCCAAGTTTTTCTGACATAAATTGTAATCCCACCCAGAGGAGATCTGTGAGCCTATTAATTGCATTCCAAAATTTGTTTTAAGACCTATATATTCCCAAAAAACATGTGATCTCAAGCTGGAACAGCCTCCAAGTTTTCTCTTAACAAGCAGAATAAACATAATTCATTTCTACTCCATCCATGTTTAATGTCAAAGAAAGTAGAGTATTTTCCTTCGGGTGAGCTACATGGTTAAGACTGAGCTTGAAATTCTAGCAATACCCAAAAAATAATTTTAAATCAGAAGACAACTGTCCATTACGGTTCTATTCCAGCTTCAAAGGATATCTATACAATTACTAGCTAAGAATTCGTTGTCTAACATAGATTTTTAAACGTAGTTTATACTGGTAGTTAATAATGTCTACCCACTTTCAACAAAATGAACTAGCCTTAAGATCTTACATTGAAGTAGCAGTCAAGAGTTCTGCAGTGCAAGAGCTCCTACAGTACTTCTTTAAAGCCCTGAAGTTCCTGTATTAGGGAGTAAAGAGAAGGAACAAAAAATAGGAAAAAAAAAAGTAGAGGGAAGTGTATGCCCTTAAAGCTGCAAAGAGCAAAGCTGGCACCACTTAAAGCTTTCTTTAAGTAACAGTTCCATCATGGAAAAACTCCTTTACCTATGCCAGAGGTACTCCAGATTGGTGGTTCTCAAAATGCCAGTGTATGTCAAAGAAGCTAAATGCAGTCATTAAGGCTCATTATGGCCTGTTGCTGGTACCAGAAGACCTTCCTTACCCATTCTGTCCATTCTAGGTGCATGTCAGCCTGAGCTTCCCAGGAAATACCCATTGCTTTGGCCAGACAAAACTCATGATGTCCTGACATCAAAATTACCCATCAAAATCAGAGATGTCAGCCTTAAGTAATTTCCTTATCAGTGACCTATGTAAACAAATAAATCTGCTAGCACTAATCAAAACCAGATCTTCTTTAATCCCTTTATTATCTTAACATACATTTCTTAATCTGGTAGTAATCCTGCATCTACCACCCCATACCTCAGCTCCCGTGGGAATGAGCAAGAGGACTCCCAAAGAATTGTCTAATGAGAAATGGGAAGAACGCCACGTGCTCTTGGACCAGAAAGCAAAAAGGATAATGTGTAAAAAATGAAATCACTAATAGATAGGGTACTCAGGTGAAAATGCTTACAGAAGTAAAAAAAAAAAAAAAAGGCTTTAAACTACAAGTCAAACAAAGGACTTTTCATAATACAAACAAAAGCAATCTGGCATAACCAAGTAAGACTAATAGAGCTAGGCATCCAATCTGATTCTTCAAAAAAAATCCAGCTTTGGTGTTTAATAGTAATTTCTGAATTTACTAAGGAGCTGTCAGGCATCCATGTTATATTCAGTGGTGTTTCCTACCCTTTCCACTTACACTACACAGAAATCATTTAGACTCTCTGGAATACAAGTGTCACACATCCTTAAATCACAACAGCTACCTGGACATCTAGGAGCCACATCTCTGAAAAGAACCAGGTTTCTTTTAAAAGCATTAGTGTACACATGTGTGTGGGTGCACAGAGGGAGAAAAACGAAGAGCAGTAAGACCTCTGTTCATGTCCTGAGGTCTGTAAAAGAAGTTCAAACTTAAGAAAATAAATCTTAGTAGCACATTGGAATTGAATTTAAAATTTTGTTTGGAACAGTGCTATCCCTACAGAATCCAACTATTTGTCAGCGTCACACAGAAGAGTGTGTGTATAAATGCAGATCATGCTGTTTAATTTCTCCTCTGGTTCTGAGGCATCCAGTCTTCCTCCTCATTCAGTAAAATGCTGCTGAAGTTCTTTTTTCAAGCATCCAGTGTGTTCCCTAGATTAAACAGCAATAAAGATAGTAAAAAATGTAGTTAAAGTCTTGTTGGACTATGGCGTTGATACAGAATTTAGGCCAGTTATTTCCCAGATAATATGAACCACTGAGTTTGGTTAAGAAATTTATATCATCTGGTTCTTATCATATCCCCACTGTTACAGGGTATGATGAAGTGTCAGTGACAATATGCAAGGCTCCTCTGAGGCCACTGCCTAAACTTGTCTTTAGCTACTGTAAAAAATATGTTAGGGACAGAAAACCAGTAATTTTTCCTATATAATGGTCTTTCTGCCCAGCCTTTTCAGATAAGTTTAAATGCATCCCCATATGAATTCTTGCCAAGCCACACATTCTCCTTTGAGTAATCCTTGATCATCCTTTGATGTTTGTCACTGAGGTCAAATATATACTTAACACAGTACTGAAATGCTGTGTTTAGTGAACCAGGAAGAAACCGGTCTCAGCACTTCCCTAGGTGTGTAACAGCAGGAGACAAGGCCAGTGACCTCAACTCTTTATAAAACCCATGTATTTTGAAGCTTCAACCAATGTAAATGTATGGTTTATAAGATTTCATTGGCACGATGTTATGTATCTTTGTTGCATTCTATCCAAGTTAACAGCGGGATTAAAGCTCACATGGAAAACTGTTTGGAAATCTCTGGCTTTTGAAAAAAGGCAAGACAGAACAAATTCACAGTCAGTTGAATTAATATCAGTAATTACCTTCAAAAAGTATGTTAACATGCAAGACACTTCTGATTAACTGTTGAAACTTTTCAAAGTGAATATCTTGAAACATCATAAGTTAAATATTCTGACACATCCAGTTTGCAATTCACAAAAAGAAAATGTTTAATCTATCTAGGCAAAGAGTTGCACGTCATTTTAAATGCTACTATATGACCAAAGCACATCAGGTCTTCCAGAATAACTGCACCATACTGAAGAAAGGGCTGACGACAGTAAGCCTCATCTTTCTGAGGAGCATGATTCCCTGGTAGCACTAGGATTTCCCATGACAATAGCTGTTCTTCAGTTCCAAGCAGGTATCTTTCCATTTCATGCACCTCATGAAGTCAGCCATAGAAACCAATGACTTCCACCCATTTTCTTTTCCCAAAGGTCAGATTCAGGGTCAGGATAGATGAACACTGTTTAGCTGGCATGGTAAATAGCTCGTCTGCCCATTGTCTTGTCTGTATCCCATGTAAAAGCAAAATAAAGGACTTCTGCCACCAGACCTGCCACCCAGCCAGCCTCCAGAAGGACCACACAAACCAGAAAATCCCACCTACCTGACATGCTTACCAAAATAATGGAAGTTCTGCTCTCACAGAAGTTAAAAGATGAAAAGAGAAAATGACCTTGTACCCAATCTGCCTGAGTTGTTTACTGCACCTGAGATGGAGTGACCACAAGTGCCATTGCTGCCATGAATAACAAAGGATGCCTACAGAACTGTTCAAAATACTTCTACAACACCGTCTTCCCTGGCAAACAGCCTGGAAAGAAAAGTAGCTGCAATGAGCATCAGACATCTTGAGGCCAAAGTGGCTATTCCTCGAACACTGTCTCCCCAGCTCCCTGGAGCCCAGCAACTCCCTCCGACTGGGGATGCAACTGTGAGCTGAACAGTACCACCCCACTTGCCTGAGGCTTCACAGTCTTGGAAATTAACTTAGGAATTTTTGCCTCCCTTTCACTTGTCACTCAAAGCAAAAGGCCTCTGAGGGGATCAGGAGAGTATTTCCTATGGAAAACCCCTGGCACAGGGAACCCTTGATCTGAATGTCTCCAAACCCCGAGGAAGGCACTGGCACAGGAGCACAGGCGTGTGAGCATATATTCTGAACTTTGGGTAAGTATGCTCAGATTTTGCTCGTGCAGATAAATCGCCCACGATTTATTATTTCACTCTCTTAAAAAGGAATAAACAAGAAAATCCAAATCTCTTTCTGGATAGCTTTTAATTTATTCTTCTTGCCCCAAATCATCCATCATGAGGAAATTTCACCAAGATATTCTTGCAGCTTCCCAATGCTTATTTTGCTCCTGTGAACAAAGGGAAAGAGCAATATTTTTCCTTACCCTGAAGGAAAACACCTGATACACATACAGCTAGCTCAGTTCAGGGACATAAGTGAAAATTTGCTGTGTTAGTCCTTTTCAGTGCTGTGTTCCTTTTTGTCTTCTCTTATTTTTAACAGTACAGTCATGTAAGTCAGGCTCATTACTAAAGGGACAGAAAAAGATAAACTATAGTGTGTTTTCCTTTTGCACAGGAAGGCAAAGGTTTATTGAGAGGGCAATAACCTCACCTCCCTCCTAACCATGAGCTGATATGGCTATTGCACAAGTAATAGGACTAAGTGTCACACTGAACTCCTAAAAACACTGTGTCTGTAGTCTCAGTGTTGTACACAGTTGCACCCTCCTACATAAATATCTCCACACATAAATTAATCTCAGAAGGACAAGAATATTGCCAGTGCTGCCCTCATAGTCCCAAGGGATTCCTAATGCCCTGAAGCAAGGCATACAGCTGCACTGTGTACATGGGAGGACACAGCTTCTAGTGTGCCACAACACAAGGAAGAATCGATTAACAGCCATCTCAAGACATTAAGAGCTAAACAGCCATTCCTAAACCTGGACTGGAAGTTGTATCCCAGGAGAAATGTGCCAAATGTGAGCTCATTTCTTCTAATAGAAGGGCAGCAGCCAGCTGGAGGGACGGGGAAGGGGGTTGCTGGCAGGGTATGGAGCTGACACCGTATCACTTCAACATGGTGCACACTTAGCTCTGTGTAACATTTTATAACAGTGCCTTATAAACCTCAGACGAGTCCTATCTCTCACCCTTCTTACCCATATGAAAAACCACACCAGGAGAGCAGTGTGAATACAAGAGTTTTCTTTCTTGCTCTCACAGACTGAAGTTACAACATTTTGTTGTATTTAAATCCTGCTGTGCTGGTGTAAACACCAGGCATGGGTGATCCAATACAGAGTAAGTCCAAGCTGGCTTAGCCTCACACTTGTTGCCTTATTGACTTAGAAGGGTTTTTAAGGCTAGGACTGGTTCAGATACAGGGGAGGTGAAA
Source organism: Dicrurus megarhynchus (assembly GCA_013399195.1). Classification (NCBI taxonomy): domain Eukaryota; kingdom Metazoa; phylum Chordata; class Aves; order Passeriformes; family Dicruridae; genus Dicrurus; species Dicrurus megarhynchus. The sequence goes on along the minus strand of VXAD01013796.1, from coordinate 999,211 downwards.
TCATTTTTCAGAATTCGGAACCCACCCAACAGCATGGGTTCAAAAGTGCATCTTGCACTCGAGGACTTCGGGTTTTTCTTCCACGTAGCAAGAACTGTGGGCAGGGAAAAAGCCCACAACGCACACAGAAGGGAGATGAGGGAAAAGTAAAATTGTAATCTGTGATGAGTGCTATTGCATGCCAAGTGTTTTCTAAGTGGTGAGAAATGAAAGTATGTGCTGGCTGTGCTGTGCTGATCAGCTTTAAGAAAAAAAGGAAGGAAGGAAGGAAGGAAGGAAGGAAGGAAGGAAGGAAGGCAGGCAGTCGTTTAGCAGTACCAGATTTTTTTTTTTTCATAAATTTACATTGAACTGCCAAGATGGAAGGCGCTTAACACTGTCAGGATATAAACTGCTGCTCCTCCTCTCATGCTGCCCTCAAATCCCATGTGATGAAAATATTTTTTTCCCTTGCTGTCCCCAAAAAACAGAAATGACACACCCAGACTTCGAACTAGTTTGCTACACACAAAGGATATGAATTTCTCTCTATGTCAGTCTTCAGTTCTAGTAAAGTGATAAGACACTCCCTCTTGACCTGGTGCTTACCAACACTGATGAGCCCATCAGAGAATGACAAGACTTCTAAAGTTTGGAGTGGCAGAATCTTACAATTAAAGCTATAGCAATTCAAGTTTTTAGTTTCAGATATTTCTGTTACAGTTCTTCCCTCTCCCCTTCAGCTAATTCAAATCTTTTGTCTTTAAAACATGGCTGGACCTTAAGAGACATATTGGACATACCACAGGAACTTGAAAATCTTCTGTCATTTAAAAACTTACAGGAGCTATGAAAATGTCATATCCAAAAGATATTTACAATAAGAGAAGGCAGCCTTGGGCTTGTTAAGGGCCATTATGTTTGCCCTGAACAACTCATGCTTTTAACAATTCAGAGTAAAAGAAATACAGGATTGCAGTAAACCAGTAAGCAAGTAAATAAATAAATAATTCGTCTGATGCTAGCATCAAAACAGCAGGAGACCTTATTGCTTCCTGTATTTCCTTTCATATCTGGCTCTGTTGATAGAGCACAGAACCTGAACAACACACTAGCAAACTTCAAACAGGGACTGAGATTATATCCAACAAAGTTAGAAGGGGAAATTCAACACCCACACAGTATATTCATATGGAAACAAAATGAATATATTTATTTTATGGGACAGTTTGAATTTATTGTAAGTTGCATATAATTTCCTTGAGCACTCTTGGAATTTATCAGGATGTCTTACATTATCACACAACCTTTCCCTCTACCCTGACACCCTCTCTGCTGAACTTCCTCTATCAGAAGTCCCTGAAAAGCAGAAATTTTAACGGTTGAAGCTTTGGAAGAGATGCTATAAAGGCAGTGAATGCTAAAGTGGAAACAATGTGAAAATTAATGTACAGTAGAATCAATGTACATACCACTTACTTCTCTGCACAGCTAGAATTGCCCCTATAAGCAGCAACCAAAAAATCCACAGGTGGCAAAGCTACTAAGATTTCTACAAATGCTGGCTTTGTAAGAAAATTAAATCTCACAAATACACACACTGCTTTCCCTCCCCTTCCATTTTTACCCAACTTTATCTACTTTTATAAAAAGTTTGGAAATGTTCAGTTATTGCAAAAAAAAGAAAATAAGATGGTCATACATGGAATGAAATTCTAAACAGGGTACTTAAAAGGTAGATGATAAAAAAATCTCACACCTATGATGAAATGATTTACATTCCCTGAGATAGAAGGACATCTAAGTGATCAGATTTTACTAAGCTTTGACTGCTGTTGGTCTGTGTTTAACACGACATAGGCTTAAGGACCTAAGAGAAGATATTCTCACTCCACAAAATGTATATTCCTTGCTAACTTCCCCCATTTTGCCTAAACATACATCTAAGAGTTAGAACATGTTGTAACACCTGGAGCATACAAAACTGGTCAGCCATCTGTTAAGACAAGCCTACGGTCCGTAAGGTGTTGCAAAAAGATGGAGAAGCCAACAGCAAAAACTAGCCATTCCTGTACAGGAGCTGGAAAGAACTTGTGGTTCATACCCTAGTATGATATTCTGATGGAATAAACACTTCATGCCAGACAAGAAGACTTATTTTAGAACTGTCCTTGGCTTGGGCTGAGAAAAAGTAATTTCTTTTTCTTTTTCCGGCTCCCTATCATGATTTTATAGCACCTGGTGGTTGGTGTGTTTTTACTTGTTTTTTTTTTACTACCTTTAGTTTTTTAATTGTTTCCATAAAGGATGATCTTACCATTCTTCTTTCCTTCCTCAGACTGCAATTTCCTATTTTTACCCCATATAATTGTTTCCTCATACAATTCTGAGTTTTCTTACAAGGTTAAGAAAATAGCTACAAAAAAGCAATAGAAGCAACACTGCTGTCCGCAGATTTGACAATACAACAGAAACCAAGATGTTTTATTTGGACAGCTAACAACACAGTTGTAAGGGATTCAGGTTATAGTTGCTTCAGTGAAAATTTAGTCATGCAGAGATTGTTAGTCCTCTTCTAAAGAATTATTTGTCTGGTCATGTGGCCCTCTCAGACTTTACATTAACTCATGAACCTTCTGAGCATTGAAGTTTGTCCAGCTGACAGTTCCATGACTACAGGTGACCACATTCCAATCTTCAGACTCTCCACAGTGTTCAATGTTATACCTTCTTTCATTATTCTTTTGCAGCCCTATGAATCTAGCAAATCAATTAAAAGAACACGTTAAGCTTTAGTGACACTGGTGAAGCAGATCAGTAGCTCAACAGCCTAGATTAAGTGTGGAGTTCAATTCACTAAAATCCAAAACCAAAAAAAAATTTCATCACACAACCTTAATTTAGCTCATGCAAGCCTCTGCACTTGGGTAGGAAAAGAAGAAATAAATGTTATACTTCAAGAATCTGAAGGAAGAGGCCAGTAAAATATGTCCCAACACAGAATTCTAGAGTAATATAGGAAGACATTATGATCATACATACTTAGTAGCATCTAGTCCTTCCTATAAGAAATAGTTTTGTTTTATAGACATGGCTTATCTGAAGTATAGCAGCATGAGTCACAAGCCACAATGGTGAGATATTTTCCCTTTGTAACATGAGTAAATCTCAGCTTTGTATAGCTGAACTCTGCATTTCAGTTCATCTTTCCCCAACTGATGTGATCAAATGCCAGTCCGTACATATACATGATCCTGCATGAAAATATATTTGCATTCTTTGGACCTCATACTGGAAAAAAAACCCTTAATATACCTACAATTGTAGAGACAGATGAGCAGATATACAGCAGCAGGTAGACCTATCTACACATGAAAGGAAAAACCGTCAAGCTTTGTACATTCAGATGTAAACAAGAAACATGCTCATTTCACTGGCTAACTGTGCTTGTGGTCATCCAAGACATACCCAGTTAGATAATAGAGGAGTGTAATGCCAAAGAGCCTGGAAGGAATGGACTATTGTATTTGACTATTTTCCATGTACAAATTAGCACAGCAAAAGAAAATCCTGCAGAAAAACACATGTAGTTTATTACAGTCCCTAGTGTTACTTCTGTAAGTATCACAACAGCAACAAAGAGAGCTTAAAAAAGCTGCTGAAAAGATGCAAATAACAAATGCAAATGTGTTTAAATGTCCTTCTGACATGACGTGATTTGACTTCGAGTTCGGCTGAATTCATGGCTGGTTATGGTTTTGGCCACATTCCTTTGAGTTAGACAACTGTGATTTGCTTGTGCTAGGCTTTTATTTTTAAACTAACTGAAAGGAAAATCTCTGAAAAAAAATGCCTGCTTTCTTTTGTTGCTCTTAAAAGTAGTGTGGTAATATTTCCTTAGCGTGCAAAAGTTCATGGAGCAATAAGCAAAATTCTCCAAGTATCTGGTCTTTCTCTGGAAAGAGAAATTACCTTTTCATACTGCTTTTTCAAGACAAGCATCTTAGTGTTATGGCTCAGATTCTCAAAAGCAGCCATGAAGATACTTAGTCCACATAAATGCTAGACAAACTGGTTCTCTCAATATGGTACAAGTACATAGGCTGTGCATGTGCCTGGGCTGTGCAACCTCCTTCCTTGAGGTAAGGATGCTGAACAAAGACTTTAGGTGCTACTTTGCTCTACTGTGTCTTACTGAACATTTAGGAACGTGTGGTAAATTCTTCTAAGACCAATTCTGTAAGCATTTATTGCATAACCTCAGTGCTTACAACTGTAAACTTTTGCTGATGTTACTAGAGTGCTACATGACAAGAAGCTGCTGGTGTTGGTTATTGTGGGAAAGATGGAGCCTTTAGAAGAGATACAAGGTGATACACATAAATACAAATGTTGATTGTCATAGATTTCAAGCTCATTCTGTCTACTTGGCTAAAGGCTAACATCTAGAATGCTAACGGCCAGGTCACAGCCTGATTCAATGGCTTCTTGTTTTTTCTCAAAAAACATCTATGAGCTTTCTACCATGTCTTTGGTGAACTCATGCTGCAATAAACTACAGCAGAAACGAGTATACCAAGGTATCCTACAACTTATCCCTATCTCTAGCCAAGCTGTAAGTCAAATACTGGAATGTTTACCTAATCTCCTGCTGAAAGCAAGTGAGAGATTTTCCTGACTATGGAAGGAGCAAAAGAATGGTCCAATTCAAAAAGAAAGTTAAGCTTGCTTCACATCACTATTCTTAAGGCACAAAGAGATTTGCTGGGAGGTGCAGGGAAATCTCTTGAGGCAGGGTAAGTCATACAAATAAAAATTAGTATAGCGTGGAATATAATGCATAATAGTTGGCAGCAGAATGCACTATTTATTTTCATGAATCAGGGACTGAGAACTTAATTCACAAGCAGCAGAGTGATGTACAAATATTATGAGTATGAGCTTAACATGAGGCCAAATCCTACAGTCTTTACACATTCTTGTTGAGTCATATCTCCTGTTGATCTTCCCTGAATTAGTCCTGCAGGATTGGCTCAGTTGTTATTGACTTATTACAGTCATCAGGTTATAAACATCTCATTTTCATAAACGAAAGAGAATCTATGCTGACTATATGCTGTTTTGCATGAATTCAGTATTATGAATGGCAAATAGACTTTAAAACAAAGTGAGACTTTTAGATCAGTCCAGATAGCATTCTTATTTGTAGTGCTCAAATAGTATTTAGTGACTGTATATCCAAAAAGTTGGGTTTTGTTTTGTTTTTATAATACAGTCATTTTAAATAAGCATTTTGAATAGGGTTATCCTGATGTTTAGGTCCCCACGTGGCTACTAAAAAATGTGTTAAGATTAGTTTATAATGCTTACTATAGACTGGTTTATACAGTCTGAAGAAGATGGAAGGTGCTATAAAATTCATGTATTTCTTAATGATGCTTTGCTATTTGAACTACTATATTTCATCAGATTCTAAGAAAAGGGCAACATGCCAAGTATGCCAAGATTACTCTGGTATCAAAAGTGTACGCATATTAATATCCTTTCTGCAGATTTTCCAATTACCAGCATACCACTCATAAAATTAAGTACAAGTCAAAAAGGAACATATAATGTCCATCAAACATCATAGGTACATCTCTCAGCTCTAAGCATCCTATCAGGATAAACAGGGGAAGTATGCAAAAAAAATAACATAGTAATGCTCAAGTTTACTGCCCTGAAGTATACCAGATATCACAGAACATATCTTTCAAAGGTTGGTATAAACTTGACTCTGTAATGAGTTACAGAAATAATAAAAACTCATTTAAGCTGGTTTCAGAAAAAAATTCAGTACATGCTGTACCTGTCTTCACTGCATGTGCAAAACTGAAACATATTTTTCTTTTCTTTTCTTTTTTAAGGAAGAAAATTCCAGGAAAATTACAGCATGATACAGTTTGATTTAAAGAGCAGAGAAAGAGCTCCTCTCTAAATCCCAAGCAGTTAAATAACTATTCACAGGTCATTGCTCTCCAAGTTTAGAAAGCTGATGCCAACATCAACTTCTTGGTTCTACCTGCAGCAACCCACAATGTCAAGGCTCGAAGGCTGCAGTATTTTAGAGAGGGTAAGACTTACACGACTTGTTCAAAACAAACTCTCTCCAACTGCGATCTTAAGAGATTAAAAACATACCCGCCCGCATATATGCACACAGACACAGTATCAGCCACAGGCGGTACATATCTGTGGGAAAGAAATGGCATTTACCAGGATAAGGGAAGCTAGAAGCAGGGTGCCAGCGGTTGTCCAGCGGCAGCACTCCATTGTCGGGTCCGTGCCGGACCTGGGGTCGGACACGCGCAAGCTGCGAAGCGCTCGGCTGCCTGCTGTCACATCCAGCGCTGGTGCAAGCCTTCAGCCCTGCTTCTCCGCCTCCATCAGCCCCGCTCACGTTTCCTGACCCAGGCGTGGGTGGGTGGGTTGGCGTGAGCTGCGGGGAAGCGCTTCCTGAGCCGGCGTTTAGCCAATCCCCCTCCTGCTATTCAGACATGCAGCACAACAAAGCCAAGAGGTCTGGGGAAAGCGTAGCAGCTGAAGACGGAGGGGAAGGAAAAAGAGAGCAGGAGAGGAGGAGTAGGAGGAGGAGAGAGGCAGAATGGCAGAGCTGAACGGAGTGCTCTGCCTGCAGCTCCCGGAGCTCCGCTTCACCACTTGCCATGAGCTGTTCACGCTTATTGCTAGGTCAGTAGCCCTCCTGAGCGTGCATTGTTCCAGACAGGAGGGAAACCTAATCTGTGTCAATACATAACGTATGCCATAAAAAGCACCAATCCGAAAATGCTTACATCCTCCAGGGAGAATGCACATTTTGCTAAAGCCTTGTATTCTTTACAGAAAAGTGCTTTTACACCATTTGGTCAGCAACAAAGGGGTCTGACTCTGCTTTAAAACTGTAAAACAAAAATGTTTCTAACAGGACTGAGTGACAGACTTTCTGTCACTACATTTTTCTTCTTTGGGGAAATTTAAAACCTAACCTATTCTGTGTTGTAAGGAAAGTGAGATTACTGAAGGAAGAATTTTGCACAGAAAGGCAAAGACTCAAACACCTCAGGAAAGGTGAGAACTCTGCCTTTTAAGTATTAATTTGACAGGTAGGAGTTTCAAATAACTGCTCTCACTCTGTTCAGAATTCATTTAGTTTGCCTGCCTATGCTCCTGCACTGCCTGAAGTCTCCAGCATTTTTAAACTTTTTTTTTTTTTACTTACTGTCTGTTTATTTTATTTTCTGAAGGAGAAATTGCAAACTGGATTCAAGAACTTTTTAAATGCAGTAGGCATTCTTCCACATGGGGCTGAGCTGGATGCCTTGCAATGGCAACATTTTGGTGCTTCAGGGCACATCACGTCCAGATAGGCATATAGAAAGCCCAGTATTCCCTAAAGTCATGATTCTGGTACAGAATGCTCAGACAATGGAGAAAAGTAAGATACTTGTGTGTTAGGGGTGGAGAATAGTACGCTAGCCATGAGCCTGAAAAGTGACTGAAGTCAGAAGCTAGCAAAGGAAAGGGAAACTGCCAAAGGCCAGGACTGGGGGCAGAAAGGAAAAAGGAGAAAGGGTAGACCAAAGACCATTTAAGAGAACTGCACATCAGTAGAAATTAAAACCAGCCTGGAGGAAAAGCTGGATGAACAGATGGGGAGTGATACAGACTTTGCAAAAGGAAAGGAGCTGAGCGGGAAAAAAAAAAAAAGTCACAGATGTTGAGAAGTCAGATAGGAGGATAGAAGAGTCTGGCTTTGTATAACAGGAACAGGAACATAAATGCTGAAGACATCTGAAGGCCAAAATAGAAAAGATACAAACTAGATGGAGATGAGCTTTAGGAAATGAGGCTAAAGAAGAAATTTCAAATAAGAAATGAAAGTAATTAGGAACAGTGGGAGAAACAGATTTCAGCCTTCACTGCCAAGCGGTTGTTTGGTTGGGTACCTTTGGATTTGGCAGGCAAGAAAGGGCCAGGAAGACTGAAAAGACTCAGTAGGAAGGGGCTATGATGGAAAATGCAGTAGCTGGACTGAACATAGCAGGGATGAGAAAAGGTCTGAAACAGGTTCTAAGATTCCTCTGTTACATCTCTATGTGTCTCTACAGCAACTTCAGTGACCACTTCATGGAAGAGAGCAAAGGGATGGACTACTTTGTACCATCAGAAGTGAGGAAGTGACCATAGGCTGACACCAAGGGAGAAATTATGACTTTTCCTATTGCCCTTGAAAACTCAGGAAACTAAACATGTAAATCTACTAAAAATTTAGTGTACTTTTTACAAATAACACCATCATCCTCCAAAGCAAAGCCCTCATATCTTTTGCTTCACCAGCAGTGTCAACACACACACGTGACAGTTGCACAAAAGGATTTTTTCCATACATCTCCTAGCTACTGCTGTATGTTTTCTACCATACTCTCCTCCTTTTCTACAAGACTAACATCACTGGAGAGGTACTTACAGTATTTCCTGGAATTCCTGTAAATGAAATTCTCAAGACAAACTTTTAAATGTAAACAGCAAGATTTATAATATTGAATAGATGAACCATGACTGCTTTATTTTTAAGAAAAAAACTGCTGCAATTATGATTACATGACTTACAATGGATGGAACAACTGACAAAGACGTTTTTATAACCATGTGTTTGGGATTTTCTGTTGTGTAGTTTGGGTTTTTTCTTCCTTTCTCTTAGTCCAACTTTAAACTGGAGATGTTGCACTAACACTACATAAACCCATTTCTGAACACCTCATTTTGGGTATTTCTTGTTCAACTTCCAAAAATGTGGCTTTTTTGAAAGGAAGTATAGGATATTCTTCTTATCAGTACAGAAGGCTCAATAGTCAACTTCATCATCTGAGATGGAGTAATATTTTTGGAATTAAATTTGTATTCCATGTATTCTGCTACTGTTCTGATCATGGAACTCCATTGCAGCTGATGGGAATGTTGCATGAAGAATGATGGCGGGAGACAGGATTTTATTATACAATGGAATCACAGAATCATTTAGGTTGGATAAAATCTTAAAGATCACCAAGTCCAACTGTTACTTTAACACTGCTAAGTCCACCACTTAACCATGCCCCTTAGCACCACATCTACACATCTTTTAAATACCTCCAGCAATGGTGACTCAACTACTTCCATGGACAGCCTGACAACCACCTCAGTTCCCAATATCCAGTCTAAACATCTCCTGGTTCAGCTTGAGGTTGTTTCTTCTTGTCCTACCACTTGTTTTTTGGGAGAAGTGACCGACCATCAACTCAACGTTGTATAGAGTGATAAGGTCTCCCCTCAGTCTTCTTTTTCCAGGCTAAACAACCCCAGCTCCCTCAGCTGCTCCTCACAGGACTTGTGCTCCAGACCCTTCACCAGCTCTCTTGCTCTTTTTTTGGATGTGCTCCAGCACTTCAACTTCTTTCTTGTAGTGAGTTGAATATCTTACAGTAATGCCACAAAATTATGTGGTCTGCAATGTTCAGACTTGTTGAAAAGGTGACTTAGCTTTAAAGAGCTTTGTTTATTCAAGATGTGTGTTTAATCACTAGCAGAGCAGCATGATATTCATAATAGTATTGCAATATTTATGAAATTCACCAGGACTGATATTTTGTTGCACATTTAAAATTTAGACCAGATTCTAAAATGCAGCTTTAATTTTGTTTTCACAACGAACTCATGCAAACCCTATAATTTTTTCAAGAAACCACATAAATATCATTCTTCCAACAGTTTGGCTTTCAGTTTTCTGCACATAGTTGAACCTAGAAATCAAAGTGAAATTCAGGGAATGGAAACTCACATGAATCAAGTCCAAGGGAAAGGTCTACTCAAATTCTTGCATATAGTTTTAATGAGCAGTCATGCCCAATATCTGCCAATTCCTACAGAGCAGTATTGCATCTACCTAAAGGCTCATTTGAATTATTCCAAACTGGAAAAAAACCCCAACAAACTAACCCTTAAAAAGAAGTGCAGATTTACTGAAAAATGACTTTAAAGCATCAAGTACCTGAAAGAGTCTAGAGCTGAACATCTCCATATCCTGCCTTTTAGGTCCAGGACTTTATTATACTCTGTATATGCATTTGTATGGAGTTAATTTATTCGTCTTGCTGAAAGCTCATTCTATATATGGAACACTAGTTTGGGAGCATGGAGTGTGGTATTTCTTCTTTGGATGCATATATATAAAAAATAAAGCCTATACTACAAAGGAAAACATGCTCTAAACAAAGTAACATTGCCTGAACAGTCCAAAACCTCAGGCCCTGTTCACATCCAGATTTTCTCTGTCATGGACCCCAAGTGAATACAAGAATTCAGAGCAATAAAAGACTGCTATCTGCAGCAGAAGTAATAGCTGAAACTTTAACTGATATATTAGCCAATGTGGGTGGCGCCTAATGTGCCCAGCACTTTTGTTTCCCCAGTAAGACAGAGGTTGTTTTTAGCAAAATCTTAATGCTACAGATGAAGTCCTGAGACAGTCAAAATATTTGCAAAAATTGGTACTGGAGATTGGTGAATCTAGGATTGCATTCAGCATCACTTTCTGAGTATACATATGCAAATGTGTCACCTCCAAGCCCTGACCTTACTAATGCCCTTCACCATCTCAAGGGAGAGTGCACAAATACGTGCTACTCTGTGTCCTGAAAATGAATCCTTCCACTTTCTGAAGCGGTTATTTGTTCCAGTTTTCCTTCATCTCTGACAGGTGTTAAATTAAATCAGTTTGCATCTGTTTGAGAGAAACAGAATTGGTTATCGACACTACTCTACCTATGACAGGTTATATAAAATGGAAGTAGAAGCCAAGGCAGGTGTCTGAAGCAGGATTTCAAACTTTACAGATTTAACAATACTTAATTTAAAAAACACACGTGCAGGCAGAAGAAAACTGTTAACATCAATATGTTTTATAGCAGGAAAGAGTGAACTCAGCTTTGGAGCTGATCCCCCCAAGGAGAATATGTTACCATTTTCACTCAGAAGCTACCTGTCTCTTCCTGGTAGCTGGACTGCTTTTTTGCCATACAGTCTGTAGCAATCAGAATTTTTTATTTCTCTCTACTTTTTCAGTTAGCAGTTGTTCTTAGATTTTTTTTCTCTTATAAGCCTGGATTGATTTCTGGGAACCTGGAAGCTTGTGCAAATATGGAAAGTGAGAAGTGGGAGGGAGCCAGTGCTTTATAAGGAGATATAGACAGGATTTGCATTTACATATGTGTGTCTGTGTGTGCCTTCCAAGGATGTGAAACAAACAAGAATGAAAGTTACACAAAGTGTAATATTCTGGAGTGTCTAGGTGCCACACACTCAGAGGTACATGATGTGGGATTATGAAAGCACTTTCCTCAAAGTTATGCTGAGGATGCATACAAACCTTTACCTAGACCTCCAATTTGAGATAAAACTTGAAAGTACACTAGGAGGAACAATACAGCTCTGAGCAGTAAGAAATTCCTCATTCACACCTAGCAGGGAAATAGATACATATTCAGCCTTCAGACTCATCAGCTCTTTGCTCTTTATGAGAGTCTGGTTGCCATGAGCATTGGAGTGAAATGATGTCACTTTGGAACAGGTGTGCTGTGATCTCTCTGTGTTCAGCACCCACATCTAATGTGAGGCAAAGTCTCAAGAAAGGGATGACATGTAACACTGCTTAATCCATTTTATTTGGCTTAAGAGAAATCAGACTATTAAGATACTTCCACATGAAACATTTTGAGCTTTCAATATTGAAGCTGAACAGTTGCTTCCCTCATGGGAATTATGGAAAGAGTTGGAGTGAATTCCTATATGGGGACTGCTTCTTTCTTGAAATTTAACTGAACTCATTGAAGTGATGACCTACAGAGAACTCCCCCCTTCCATGCTAGTTTGTCACCATTTACCTTACGAATTATGATACCTGTTGTATTTCAATAATAGACCTTGACCTTCGGCAGCAGAAAAATCTAAACCAAAATTTTACCAAAATGCCTAAACGGTTATAGACTCCTGCAGGGTTTTGCACAACAATTTAACACCATGTTCACATTTTTTCATTGTAAGGGTGTGGCAATTTAGTGGATGAGCCAAACATCTTGAACTGACATGCTTGAGATCCTAAATTACAACAACAAAATAGGGAAATTCTGCAACAAGAGATGGAAAATTACTTCCTCCTCCTGTTTTGACAGAGAATTCCAGGTAAGAAAGAAAACCACCCATCTATTATTCTTCCAACATCGTTTCTCTCTCAGGCTTAATCCTTACCGGGATGCCACTTCCATACCTTTAATACCCATCCTCAACTTTTGGACATGCTCCTTATGGGCAGACTGAACTGGATTCCTGTTTTTAGAATCACCTCAGTTCCTGTCTCTGAGTGAGCTCTCACATGAGTCTGGGCCACGAACATTCTCTTTCTGGAAAGTGAGCCTATACTTTCCAATCTTATTTCTTCACACAAGACAGTTTCCTGTATTGTTGTGCTGTTGTATGCTCCTTTTGAAGTCTACTTTCAGAAGATTTTTCAAGAAGCCTTATTTATCTCCACTCTTTCCATGCCTTTTGCTTCCCAGGCAGTGCTGTATCTCAGCTTGCACTAAAACTTAACCTGACCTGCTCTTTGTGTAGCCCACAAAACACAGAAAATAATAAGTTTCTGTTTTACAAACAGGGCACTGTAGGTACAGTAAGATTAACTGAGATTAAATAACTTACCCATGACTTTACATTAAGGCACTAAGAGAGGACAGAATTGTACAACATTTCTCAAATTGCAAACTACCAGGATTAGCTATAAGGACCCATATGGTGGTTAAGTTCCATGAGAAATCACATGAAAGTAAATCTCATTTAGATATATATGGCAAATTGACATTAATTGCAGATCATTTGCATTGCCTTACAGAACATCCAGATCTTGCAATGAACTTCAAGCAAGTAAGAGACTTGTTCTGTGTCAACAACTCTTGCAAATCCATGAACAGTTTTATAGTCATTGTTGGGTTTTCAAATCATAGGCCCAGCTTCAGATGTCAAGTCAATATGTAAGTTTTGCTTTTCATAAAAGTTTCTAGGCTCACTTTTTGCAAAAATAACCAGAAAACATAACCTTTATGGACTCAGATACTGACAGAAGATAGAAACAGGTTGCATGTAATTTTTAGAAGTCTCATTGTTCAAACTATGAAGCCTGTGATTTTAGAGAGATTGCACAGAAGCACTTGGGGCTGATGATATTGCTTTTGAATACTGAAGAAGCAGAGCTTATACTTTTATATCTGGAAGTCAGTTGAGGATGTATGAGTTATAAATTTCTTTACTGATAAAAACAAACCCAAATCAAACAAAAAACCTCATAGGGTTTTTAACCTCTTTGGATCTCTAATTTACAAGGCTTTTGCCTTGTCTCATTTTTCCTTCTATGGAAGTAAAACATACATAATTATTTATGTGGCTTTTTGTAATGCAAATGGGATTCAATCACATTTCCATTTTCTTCTTATCAAAACTGAGATTCTGCAAGCAGGCATAGACCATCATGAGTGAACCTAAAATAAATCGTGTGAAACTGCCAAAATATCATGAAAGAAAGAATATGCAAGTTTTAAGAATCTTACAAAGAAATGAGACAAAAAATAACACTCGGAAGTACATTTTGGATCAAGATTCAGAAAACCCCTAAGGTGGAGGTGGGATTCGTGTTTGGCCAATTTGCAGTACTCAGCTCTGTGCCTGGATTCAGCTTTCCAAAGTTTCCAGAAGAGGAGGTGTGGAGGAAGGAGAGGAGTTGGATTCAAAGTCTTTGGGTTTTGGCCCATCACTTGTTCTAGAAATTAATGAAAATGCCAGGACAGCACAAAGCATACTTTGAAATGTTGAGCCAGCAAGATATTTGAGCATTGGAGAAACCTTTCTTTCTTAGTGAGAGAGTATTGAATATCAAAACAATAGTGAAGATGCCACGTGGATGGAACACCCACTCAGTCACAATGTGTTTTTTTAAGCAAAAGGCACAGACTACTTACCCCCAAGTTGGCCAAGTTGATAAAGATTAGCAACGCAGACAAACAGCTAGGATTATAGCACAAAACCACCTAATGACATATTTGAAAGCTGGAATTGTTCTTGTGACAATTACAGAGATGGAGAAGATAGGAGGGTCAGTGTTGAGGAAAAAAATCTTCAGGTTAGAGCACAAAGCACATTTTAACATATAGAAAGAGAAAGAATATGTTATAAATCACGAAAGTAAACGGTAGGATTTTGAAACAGCAGAGTGCTCAAATGGCTGCAACATACACATAGGAGTGGAAAAAGATATTCAGTGAAATATTTGAAACATATGTTTTTTGTTTATGTTTCTTGCAAATATTTGAGAAAAGAGAACTCCTACCTGTATACAGTTGTGATCATGAATGCACTATTACGTTGTAACAAAAATTTATTTTTAAGCAACCAGTAAAATCCTGGAAGAGATTATAATGTTAATAACCAGGAGGCTATCGTGTTCCATATTAAATTTTTCAGCACTGCAGCTCAATATGCAAAGAGCAGCAGTTTCTTCTTGATGGATTAAACAGTTGCAAAATGGCAGAAATACAGGAAGCAGTGAAACAAGACAGATAGTATTCTCTTTTCTGAAGTTGCAAACTAGCAGTCTTAGCTATATGGACCCATATGGTGATTAAGTTCCATGAGAAATCACATGAAAGTAAATCTCATTTAGATATATATGGCAAATTGACATTAATTGCAAAGGAAATTAATTTGCAGAGCAAATTAATTGCAAAGCTAGGCAGAAAATATTCTCACTATCAGAGAAACAGGTGAAAAAATTAAGTAATTTTTATTTCTTGGGTTTACAACTGGTAGGATCTAGTGACCTTCTAGTTTGAATTCATGACAGTTAGCAACTCAAAATATAAACCTGTATGTGGACTGAATCATCACAGAAAAACTTCTAAAAAGAATTAAAGAGTGATTGTGGCTGGTAAATTTATCTGACTAGCTTGCACTGAGCTAGGCATGTGATTAGTTGATAGAATCTTAAGGAGCTTAATAATTCTCTGATTCAAGGAAGAAATCAGGAATAATGGAAAGGAACTGCGCAAGGTCTTTTACAAACCAAAACAAGTGAATATTGAAGTAAAATCCTAATTTCTATGATATTTAGTCTGCTTTATAATTTGCTTTATCATGTAATGTGTACTCATATAATCTGAGTTTCAAAAATAAAAGCCTTTCATGTGGTAGTTGAAGATAAAGATGATCATGGCACTAAGTATGTATATACCAAGGAACTGAAGAAAACTATCTTGACTAAGAGAATTAAACCTTCCCTCTGAGAAAGATGTGATTTTCCAGTCAAATCAATTGCTGCAGTAGACACAAATTTCTGAGCAATGGAAGGAGTATTTGCAAATAAACATTGCAAATAAACATCACTGGTTTTAATCAGGGAAAGCAAAACCCTTCGGTCATACAAGAACTATATATGTGTCAGTTTTCATCAAACTAATCAATATATATTATAGAAATGTATTAAAGGACATGTTGAGAGGACAGGAGATAATGTAGCATGGATGAGCAAACAGGACTTTTGTGGCTGGGGTTACTCAAAGTCAGAAGTCAAGTGCTCTAGTTCTGTAGCACTTCTGAATTAAAATAACTTTGCCAGCAAATCAGGGAACAATTGATCTCTAACTGAATTTCAGACTAGATTATTTAGAACCATCATTTATTTACACAGTCAATGTGTCAAGCCTGCTGTGCCAACATTTTTAGATGGGAAAAGCACGTAAGACTGAATCCTGCTGTAATTCAGAGACTTAACCTCAAAAGCCATTTACCAGATGAATTCTCATGAGGATCTACTCTGTTCAGGTATCTTATTGCATCATGCATGTTAATTATGAGAAATATAAGACAATGAAAGGACTTCCTTTATCTGTACAAGAAAAGCTTAAAGTCCTATATTCTTTGTATGTCACAAATTCTCTGAGATATTTTTACAGTGTCTTTTTAGCTACCTCACTTGACAGTCTATGATAGACTGGCCTTTATTTTTGCAACATCTTCTACCTTGCCTGAAGTCATAGCTATAACAAAGATATCTTCATATATATCTTTTTCAAAAACCTCTTGGAGCAATCATAGTTTGTCTGTAAACAGGTGCCATTTGTTTTATTTAAGCAGTTTATCCACTGAAATGGGTATTGTATTTCATGCATACTTATTTTCAAAAGCTACTTCTTTGTGATACAATACATAATCTCTCCTATATTTAATTTATAAAGACTTTCATGGGGGCTACCTTAATGCAGTTTTGGGTTATCCTTCTTTCTCTTACTTTAATCCTAATTTATAAAATTTGCTTTTATATATCTTTGACATTAACAGTTGTTCTGACCACTTAGGTTTGTAAATTTATTTGCCTGCACAACATCACTGAAGTTGATATGAAATATTTTTGTGCTGGACTGTCTTTGTGAAGTGAAAGAGTATAGGAGGGCTACTGTCTGGAAGCCTTTGTTCTGAAAAAGAAAGCTTTTGATACAATAAGAAAGAACTGTATCTAAATCATGAAAGACTATGGAGGAGATTACCTAAGCAATCCTAATTGCTTACTGTGGTTTTAGATCATTATTTATCTGTTAAGATTTATATTTCCCTGTTACACATGACTTCTCCTGACTTTTCTCCTGGCTTTGACCAAGTATATTGTCTTGTTCTTCTGCCAAACTTCAGAGTAAAAGATAAAGCAAAACCAGCATGTTTGTATTGTCGGTCTGCATTGTATCTTTGTGAACTGTGACAGGGGTTTGGTTTCTTTTGTCGTAATATCTTAAGATTTATGAGCCCAGATCTTCACTACATGGAGAGAGAAAATGGCATTCACTGCATCATAGAATATTATCAGCTTGTTTATGACTTACTGTGATGCCATGAACAATTCAAAAACGAATGCAGGTAGGGTGGAAGAAGCTAGAAATTAAATAAGAGCTTTCATACTGGCACAGCTATACAGCACTATATGCTTAATAGAGTTTATTATAATACAGATTTCTTTATCTGTATGAAATTCATCAAAGGCTCAGTTTTCTAAAATCTGTATGTAGCTGGAGATACATATGCTAATTATAAACCTCTTACCTGGTGGGAAGAGGAAAACTGCTCAGAAATGCTGTGCAACAGCAGTGGGTAAGGTTAGAGATTTATAGTCTTGCATCACATAGCAAGAGAGGCAGTAACACCAGGAGTTTTACATGTCTTTGATACACTTCCTTCAGTGCCATCTACAATCATTAGGCTTTACATTCCTAAGGCCGGTCTGGCCAATAGAGCCTTGTTTCCATTGACTGAGAGGCAGTCTTTTCTTGGAATCTTTAAAATGCAGGTTGGGAAGCGAGCTGTGTGCCATTAATCCTACTGTCCCAGTAATGCTCACCGTAGGGCAGCCCTTCCAAAGAGACATCCACCTCAGTGACAAAGATTCCACATATGAATGAGGTTTGCCTGGTGGATGTAATGCATGCGTTAGGATCACTGTGCCATGTGTCTAACTAACTACAAAATTAGCCAGTTTCTTCAGTGTAAGTGACAGTAAATAGAGGTTTTGCAATTTATGGGTATGTCTATCCACTAGCATAGTTACCACCATGTGATTCAAAAGCATCTTTTATTTTCCTCATTCAGATGTGAGAATGTGAGATACAGACAAGTGAGCTGCATTGTATGGACAATTACATGAAAACTTTTTAATTTATTGAAATCCTGGCCAATGATCACCAAACCACTCTCTGCCTAACTTAGTGGTAAATAAAGAAAATTCTTCTAAGCATATGCCTGTATATCATGGGCTTTGTGTTTGAAGCAATGCTGCTCAGGGCTACTTTAATTACACAACTTTTATTACCTATTATTTGATACTCAAGAAGGTAAAATCTACTATTCCATCCTCTATAGTGATTGGGTGTGGTGGGATAAAATAAAACTAATTAATTTTATATGTGTGTAACATGAAGATATGATTTTGAGCCCTCTTCTCCCATCTTGTTAAGAGGCACCCAGAGCTTCCTTTAGGAAATCCAAGGATAGTATTTTAGCATTTTATAAAACACTAGTTACATTACTGGTTTGAATTTTCTCAACCTTGACTTTATATCCCTCTCCTGAATTATGAATACAGCAGTAGTTCCACCACTTAAATTGTGAGAGGGCTGAATTCCGGCTCCCCTATGCATTTTAATGTTTTAAAAAGAGTTAAAAAGGAACTCTTTACCACATAATAAAAAATAGCAGTTTACTCTGGCCTGACAAACAGCCTAGTGATTCCAGTAAGAATGGAGTGGGTGTTGTTAAGGGCAGAGTCAAACTCTGCAGCTGAGTTTCAGTACTTGAGAAAAAAGACATCCTTTCCTAGCTGTATTTTTTTATGCTCATTGTATGTTTTCTTTTATTCTTCTGGGGAACACTGAGTATTAATGTTTTGCTATGGCATCACCATGTAACATGTGGACTGTACTGTCACTGTTTCACAAAACACTGGGCTGCACTGCACAGCAGAGAGCTTGCTATTTCTCCAGTTTACATACTACTGCACTCCACCTCAAAAAACCTTACATATTGTTCAAGGCTATTGGCAGAAGGAGAAGCAATTTACGCAAAGATTCAGAAAGAATCTTTGTAGATTCTTTGTAGAAAATACTATTGAAATTCCCTGAAATGTTATTGCATGCTCTCTGTCATACAGATTGCTCACACTTTTAGGCATGATCACTGGTTTTTAAGGAGTAGTTTATTTGTACAAATTTTGAATGATGAAGCCACTGTGGTTTGTCTTACACTCACTCAATTCCAAATGGTCTCAAAACAGGCCACTAGAAGCCAGTCAGGGATTAATCCTGCACCTCTGCATTCAGGCATATAAGTGCAGGCATATGAAGTGTATGCCAGAGGAAAGTGCAAGAATTTGATGATGGTGATAGGCTGGTTTAGTACTCAGATTAGCAGCTGACCACTGCAGAGAAGCCAGTAGTGCAGCAGCCCTCTTCAGGGTATGCCTTAAGTTCAGACAGGGCATAGCAGCAGTATCAGAAACAACTTGGAGTGGATGTAAGGGAGAAAAACTAACATGCCAACCAAGAATGAAACCCCAAAATTCTACTGTACAGAAAGAAAGACTCACGCCTACAAAGGAAGCACCCCCAGGTATGTTGACAGTGAAGGTCCACCACCCCCCTGAAATGTCACCTTGGCACCCCAGGAAGGACCAGGGTTGTCACAGAGTGAAAATGAGATCTTCTTGAGATTAAAGAGCTGAAAGACAACGGGAAGAAGAAAGTATCCCCACCACAGGAATGTGAAAATGGCTATATTCATTTAATTTTACTCAGCTGGGTTATTTACTCCCAGCTGTTTGAAGTGAGTAGCAAGCTGCTGGGCTAGGCCAGGTGGCTTTCTCTGTAAGGGTAGAACATTTGTTTCCCCAGGTGAAAACAGCAAAGGTGTTCAAGTTACAAAATGGACTGTTATAATGGGTTCCTTAATGAGCCCTCTTCTCTCATCCTTGTCCCTTCTCAAAGAATTCAAGAATCCAGAAGAGGTGGTGAAGTACCCTGAAAATATGTCTCTTTCTCTGAGAGAGCAGCAAAAATAATACTGTGGGCATGCAATTTTTAATGGTGATTTTCAGTGCTCAGAGTAGCCTGTGTTTCACATGGCTGCTGCTTTCTAAGCAGCACTGAGCAACACAAATGTCACATGGTCCTCTGGTATTTATTAACATGCCTCTCATTGCATTGTTAGGTCAATAGCTGTGTTTCTAATTAAAAGATTGCTTCTGAAAATAACAATGAGAAGTAGTACTATGTGCCACTTTACTAACCTTTCAACATAGGCTACTCACTTTTGTTCACAAAACTCATTAACTAGGGAAAAAATAACTGTCAGATTCTCAGTATAGCACTCCTAATTACATGTCTTTAACTGGGTGGCACTTGAATTCAATTTGCTTTTAAAAACCAAATAAGCAAGGTGCTCACAGGAAGTCATACCAATAGAAGTGAAAGAACTTTAGATGTTCTTTAAACGTGAAGTATGTACAGGACAGATATTAAAAATCTCATTATTTAGCAAAATAATGCTGATCAATGCTGTAATATGTAATGGGCCAGATTTTGCCTTCAAATGAACCTAAATGAAGTCAGTAGGCAAAGGGACACAACATAGAGATTTGGCCCCAACAAAGAATAGAGTCTATATGGATAGAGTCATAGAATCATAGAATGGTTTGGGTTGGGAGCAGACCTTGAAGATCATCTAGTTCCAACCCCCCTGCCATGGGCAGAGACACCTCCCATTAGACCAGGTTGCTCAGAGTCCATCTAACCTGGCCTTGAACATCTCTGGGGATGGGACATCCACAACTGCTCCCTGGGCAACCCGTTCCAGTGCCTCATCACCTTCACAGTAAAGACTTTCTTCCCAATATCTAACCTAAACCTACTCTCTTTCAATTTCAACCCATTCTTCCTTGTCCTGTCACTATGTGCTCTTGTAAATAGTCTTCCTCATCTTTCCTGTAAATTCTCTTCAGGTACTGGATGGTCACAATTAGTTCATTCCAAAGCCGCCTCTTTTTCAGTCTGAACAAACCCAATTCTATCAGCCCCAATAATGAGAAAATTACCTCTCTCATGGGAGAGGTGCTCTATCCCTCTGATCAGTTTGGTGGCCTCCTCTGGACTCTCTCCAACAGGTCCATGTCCCCCTGTGCTGGGGACCCCAGAGCTGGATGAAGCACTGCAGGTGGGGTCTCACCAGAGCAGAGCAGAGGGGCAGAATCCCCTCCCTGGCCCTGCTGCCCACACTGCTTTGGATGCAGCCCAGGATACATTTGGCTTTCTGGGCTCCAAGTACACATTGCTGGGTCATGTGCAGCCTCTCCTCCACCAGCACCTACCTCCAAGTCCTTCTGGGCAGGGCTGCTCTTGATCTGTTCATCCCCCAGCCTGTGTTGGTACTGGGGGTTGCCCCAGCCCAGGTGCAGCACCCTGCACTTGGCCTTGGTAAACATCATGAGGCTTCCACCCTTCTTGAGCTTGTCCAGGTCCCTCTGGATGGCATCCTGTCCTTCAGGTGTGGCAAAAGGATCACTCACCTTGGTGTCATCCACAAATTTGCTGAGGGCTCAAATTCACACTCAATCCCTCTGTCTATGTCATTAATGAAGCTATTAAATAACATTGGTCTAAATATGGACCCCCAGGAGACACCACTTGTCACTGATGCCCACTGGGACTCTGAGACATTATCCCTACCCTCTGGATGCAATCATCCAACCAATTCCTAATCCACCTACCAGTCCACCCGTTGAATCCATTGCTCTCCAATTTAGAGAGAAGGATATTGTGGGGACTGTGTCAAAGGCTTTACAGAAGTCTAGATAAATGTCATCTGTTGTTCTTCCCTTGTCCACTGATGTAATCACTCCATCACAGAAAGCCAATGGGTTGGTCAGGCAGGATTTGCCCTTGGTGAAGCCTTGCTGGAGGGCTCAAATCACCTCGCTGTCCTCCCTGTGCCTTAGCACAGCTTCTGTTCCGAGATCTTTCCAGGCACAGAGGGGAGGCTGACAGGTTGGTAGTTCCCAGGGTCCTCTTTTCTTCTCTTTGTAAAGATGGGTACAATGTTTTCCTTTTTCCAGTCTCCTGAGATGTCACCTGACTGCCACGACTTTTCAAATATCATGGAGAATGACTTGGCAACTACATCAGTGAATTTCCTCAGGTCTCTGGGATGCAGCTCATCAGGTCCCGTAGACTTGTGCACATTCAAATTCCTCAGGTGGTTGCAAACCTGATATTTACTTACAACTGGGAGCAGTTCCAACACCCCAGTCCCATCCTGCTGTCCACCCCCTCAAGAGGTGTGAGAAAGGAGCTGCCATTGAAGACAGGCAAAAAATTGGTGAGTACCTCAGCCTTCTCCAGATCCGTTGTTACTTGTTATTTACAGTGTTATTTATCAGAGGAAGTACACCTTCTTCGAACTTCCTTTTCTGACTGACATACCTGTAGAAGCCCTTGTGATTCTTTGTCTCCCTTGCCATGTTCAGTTCTAATTTTGCTTTGGCCTTCCTCTCCCCATCCCTACACAATCGTGCTTCATGGCTATCTGTCCTTGTTTCCACTGCCTGCATTTGCTTCTTTCCCTTTAGTTTGACCAGCAGTTCCCTACTCAACCATGCTGTCTCTTGCTTTCCCTGCCCAATTTCTCGCTCCTGGAGATTGCCAGCTCTTGTGCTCTATGGAAGACTTCCCTAAAGAAATGCCAGCTCTGTTCTGCTCCCTTGTCCCAGAGGGCAATTTCCCAGGGGATTCCACCGACAGTCTCTCTGAAGAGCTGGAAGTCTATCTTCCTAAAGTTCAGGGCCCTGCCTTGACTCCTTACCTGACCTATATTCCTCAAGACTGCAAGCTCCATCATTGTGTGATCACTGCAGCCCAGGCTACCTCCAATATTGACATCTCCGATTAGCTTGCTAATGTTGGTGACTATCGTATCTAGTATTGCATTTCCTCTGGTAGGTTTATCTATCACCTGTCTTAGGAAGTTATCCCCCATGCATTCCAGGAGTCTCCTGGACTGCCTACAGCTTGCTGTGCTACTTTTCCAGCAAATGTTGGGTGGTTGAAGACCCCCAGTAAGACAAGGCCTACACGCACATTAGAGAAGAGATTTTCCTGCTTAGACACCCTCCTCTGTGGATGACCTAGGAGTCTGAAAATGTTTGTAGAATCAGGAAAAGCCTTTCTCACAGACATTTTGTCAGCTCTGATGGCTCACATACTGTGATTCACTTGAGAGCTGAGGCACTGCATGTCAAATGCTCTCTGGAGCAGAGCACTTTTTATTCTTTGCTGGCACTGCCGAGCATACAGACTGCAAGTTTACAGATTGCAGGCATTAACTGCAAACAAAAATTATACTGGTCAGGTTTTGTTTGAAATTTCTCAAAATGTCAGTTACAAAGGCATTATTGCAAAACATTTATCTTAATAAAAGCAAACACAGGACATGTATACTGACTGTCTAAACAATTTGACATTGAACAGTATGAGAAAAAGTGAAAATATCATCCAGAAAAAAATTTTTATATTAAAGAATGTTCCTGTCTTCAGTGATGTGCAAGTCATCAATTGTATTGATTTATGACTCCTGCATACAGCACTATAAATCAGAACTTCAATATTTTTTTTTAATACAGATTTTAGGGTGAACATCCTTTCTCAATGCTTTCAGGTTTTACCCTCTTATGATGATTCAAAATAAATGTCCAAAACTAGACTCTCTGTATTATTTTTTCCTTTTGACACAGTTCCACAGATTCTCTCACTGGTCTTCTAAATACAAAAAAAGAAAAAAGAAAACTTATTTTAAAAATCTATATTTTATCATTAGATGGCTTTTATTATGGCTGCCTTCCTTACGACTTTTACTGTGTCTCAAGTTATAGAGATTTCGTAACAATTTTTTTACAGATACAGTAGAATTAAGGGGTTTGAGAAGATAGTAGAGTGGCAGCTGAGGGAGAATGTGAAGAGGAGAAAAAAAAAGGGAGACAGTAAGGCATGGACTCACTGACCTTTCACTGCCCCTTGCCACCTAAGTGACCCAGGCTGGTTCTCTGCCTCCTCTTGCCTCTTCCAGAAACCACTCAGCTGATTACATCTCATGAGATAGTCAAATTTTAGTCACTCTGACCTAAGACTGAGAATACAGTCATTCTGCCTTTAGCCCTGAGGGATGGGGGCGGGGTGGGAAGATAGGATTTTGCTCTTGCTGCTGAGAAGTCTGGAGCTAGCTCTAGAAATAGTAATAAAATTTATAAAACACCAGTACAATGCCTGCATTCCTGCATATTTGAAAGAGAGGGAAAAACATGTGAAAAGCAAGAGGTTTGACTCTCCAGGCCCTCCATATGTGGAATTTCCATCCACATCAGCTGGAGTTCAGTATATGGAAGGCTCACAGAAGCAAATCCAAAAGGGCATGTAAAAGCAGTAGATTTTTTTTTCTTCATGTGAAGCCTGAAGCATTTAGCTTACTTCATGGAACAGAGAGAGCTACCCTGAAAGCTTCTGTAAGTGTGATTCAACTTTAATCAAAATAGTGGCCAGAGAACTAGGAATCCAGAAATGTCATTTAGTTTAAATTCATCACATCACCCCTTCCACCTCCCCACTCCCCCAATCCAACATCCCTTTTTCCTACCCCTGCCACATAAAAATTCCTCCAAAGGGAGAATGCAAACTGCTTTTTTGAAGATTATAGAGATTTCCATTATACCACAATGTGGTCATTTGTGAAGCAAGGAAAACAAAGGTTTTGCAAAAAGTAATATAATATGTGGTAGAAGCTGTAAAAGACATTAAGTCACATTTATAAAGTCTAAACCTGTGAATTCAAAGCACAGTTGTGTAATACCGCCCAAAATAGTTCTGGCACTCTAGCAGCAATGGACACAAAATTTATTTACTTATAGGAAAATGAACTTTCTTCCAGTAAACTTGTTTACAATTTTATGAGATTAGAACTTGATGTGCAACACATACTAAGGAAAAACTATTGGCAAACCCCTAAACTCAGTATACTGATTTTGATTTATTGTGACAGAGTTTTAAGCCTCAAAGAAATGCATATTACATAGCTAGCACAGAAAAACAGTAGCTGAACTATGAATTCTCTGAACTAAATTACCTATGTTTTCAGTTGTGTTTGGAGGACTAACAGCAGGCACTATGAGGTTTCACATATTATATCCAACTACTAAGCCCAAGAAAACAAATCTAAATATAATTCAGCATAACATAACATAAAAAAACATCCTTTTATAAATCACACTACAATGCTGGGGTAGGGGGAAAATGCATATACTGATATCTGGAAATTTATCAGTAATAAAACACAGGAATATATCAACTAAAAATATCTACATCAGAAATGTACACAGTCATTCCAGTAATGGCCAGCTGAAAGCCTAGTTCTCCTAGCTTATCCCACAGCTTGGACTGCTAAAATTTTCCCTTCGGGAAAGTTCTGCCATCTAGACCTGAGCATTGATGACTGTAGGTTTGTTAAACCCTGACTCCACACAGTCCCACCACAGCCACCGGCCTCATATGGGGACTTCTCACTTGCCCAAGAGTGACCCGCAGGTTTCTGTCTGTGCAACAGCTGCCCTAGCAGACCAAGGTAAGAAAAAAAGATAGGTAAAAACGGTTTAGAGTTTCCTGAGCATGTTCTAATTACCTCACCATGTAATTCTGAACAGCAGTGAACTCAGACGTGGTGCTGAGGGAAAAGACTATTGTCTAATAATTTTGGCAAATTGTTCTCCATTGATTTACTACTTTGTTGATGCCACTTCATTGTGACACATCATCTCTAATATGAATGCTACATGCAAGACATGCTGCAACATTTAGGAAATTCATCCGTGACTTTGAATAAGTAAAATCTTACATTTTTTGCCCACACATGGTGCTGTAAAATCATAAATACAAACCAGCACCCACTCTGCTCTTACATACAGCTTTAAAAGATTATGACAGATTAAGTGCCATGAATATTTCTTAGTTTATGTCTGCTTTGAAGTGCCTTTTATCAGTTGAGATACAGAAGTGTTTGTCTTTTGAGGAAAATGAATACGGTTTTCTCTGACATATTATGACCAACTTATATCTGTCACATAGGGAAATGTTATATCCATTTCTCCAGGTGATCCATTCACATTCACAGGTCTAAAGTTCTCTAAGGAGTGTCACAAATCCAGATAATTCTTCTGCAGGCGGTGTTTTATGTTTGCTCCCCTCATTCAGCTTGCAGATTTGAAAAGACAAACAACAGCATATACACATATGCTCATTAATTCAGGTTATTTTTTTCACATTTATTTTAGTTCAGTCATTATTTGAGATCATATTTTGTCTTAAAAATACTATAATAGATTTGATGTGCTGTCTTCCATACTAGTCTCATCTACTTTAGTGATTGTTATCTGACATCAAGCTCCACTGATAAGAATGTCAAAAATGATTGAGATGCAGGATATTGAGAAACCACATTAGAGCTCGGTATAGTGTATCTAATTATTTACCTATATGAGAAAAAGCAGTAAATATTGCCCTGACAAAAGACTGTTTTCCATTTCTTTTTGAAGAAATTAAATTCACATAATTTCTCTGCATTGAAATTTTAGTGTTCAGTTCATCTTTTTTGTGTTCCCTGAAGTCATAAATACTACCCAGTTCTGCAGCAGTTATAATGTTTGTTTTAAAATGTCAGTGCTATGTACCCAAACACTTTTTAAAAAGATAAGTTAATTCACTGTGTATTTAAAAATAACTCAGCTGCATAGGAAAAACAATTTTAAAATGAGCTTACTATACCTGAGAAGCACAGTAGGTTTGTGCTCACAGATTATAAAGGCATACAGTTTCCACAGCCTCAAATGCTAAAAAGCAACTCACAGAGAAGTATTGTGTGATTCTGAACGTCACTTGTCATCAGTTAAACATGATCCTACTGAAAATTTCTGAACTCTGCCCAACATTTCTGAAACAGCTAGGCTGATGTAGACTTCTCATTACCCTATACTTCTCACTAATTCTAGAAGAAAAAGCTAGGAAAAACAATTATGTACTCAGAGGAGACTCAAGTCTTACATGCAGTGTAAGGGAGAATTAATAATACAGGGCAAAAAGGACTAGATCTTGCCAGCCAGGGGATCCACAGGTTTTAGTAAAATTACAAAATTTTAACTAAACATTTATCTGTAAGAGAAGAGAATAATATAATCATAGAATCATTTTGATTGGAAAAGACGTTTAAGATCATCAAGATTAAATCCAACCATTAGACCAGCAGTGCCAAGTCCACCATTAAACCCTGACACCCTATCACATCTACGAGTCATTTAAATGGGAAACCTGTTTCAATGCCTGATCCCCATCTCAATGAAAACCTTTTTCCCAATATTCAATCTAAACCTCCCCTGGCACAACTTGAGGCTGTTTCCTCTGTCTTATCACTTTTTACTTGGAAGAAAAGACCAACCACCACCACCACACTACAGTCTTCTGTCAGATAGCGGTGGAGAGCAATAAAGTCCCTTCAGCTTCTTTTTTACCAGGGTAAACCCCTGCAGCTCTCTCAGCCACTTCTTAAAAGATGTGTGCTCCAAACCAGCTCTGCTGCCCTTCTCTGGACATGTTCCAACACCTCAGTGTCTTCCTTGGAGTGAAAGGCCAAAAGTAATCATAGCATTCAAGGTGTGGCCTCACCAGTGCTAAGTACAGAGGGACAATCACTTCCCTGTTCCTGCAGGCCACACTATTTCTGCCCAGGCTAGTGGCCAGGATGCCGTTGGCCTTCTTGGCCACCTGGGCACACACCTGGTTCATGTTTGGCTGGCTGTTGACCAGCACCCCCTAGTCCTTTACTGCTAGGCATCTTCCCTAATGCTCTTCCCCAACAAGACACTATAGGAATGCCCTTAAACCCTGTGTTTTAACAATTGTATTAAAATGCTAAAAGAGTTCTCAAAAAATATGACTGTACAGGCATGCAACAGTTACCCAGAACAATACAGTGGTGCACTGAGTGGCTTCAGAGATCCCACATGTTGTCCTTCCACTGTGAAGCCTTTTCTTATGGAGCTGGTTTTTGCCCCACTAAAGCCAAAGCCAACTGGTAAGGTGCATGCCTAGGTAATGCTTTGCTACCTCTCTTCTGTAGCTTTTCCCCATGTCCACACCCTGTCTGTACATTGCATTTTGTCGTTGTAGCTCTGTCACAACTTTTCTGCTTAGACAAATTGATCTCTTGATACATCTGCATACAGGGGCAGAATGTTTTTGTGCTTGCAGGAGGCTGTCCTTAAGTTCCTGCCAGCTTTCCTGAGCTCCTTTTTATGCGAATCCAACTTGCTTCCAAAGTATGTCCCAATCTGCTTCCTTCGAGTGAAGGATCTATATCCTACTAGTAGTTTTCCACACCAGTAGTGGGATCCACTCCTTCATGTCTCCTGCAACCAAAGTGCCATCACATCCTTGCATGTTGTTAGCTGTGTTCCTGGGCATCAAATTCTGGTCACTCTGACAGGTTCACCTTACCTGGGCGATCTGGAACTGGTCTGGGGCCAGTCTTCACATTAATTAAAAAAGATTTTGCTGACTTTCTCATCCCAACCAGGAGGTCCATAGCATATTCCCATCACCAGGTCACCTTTACTGTGCCTGAAGATGTTCTGGAGCTATATTCAGGCTGCTTGTGAAGACATTAGTTTTCTCCTGGAAGTCAGGCATGCAAACATAGCACTATGTTCTTACTGTGTTTTGTCCATTAGTGTGTTTGGTCTTTTGACTGTGACTCCTTTTGTAACTGCTTTTTGCTTTTACTAAGTGTTATTTTAAGAAAAATCTTCAGTTGTGGATTATTACTGTCATTAAGCTGGAGGAAGTGGAAATACAGGGCTCTTTAACATGGACCCATTAAGAGAACACTGGTTATACAGGGCGACTAAAATCTGCATTTTACTGGAAAAATCACTGGTTATTCAGAGAGATGGGTAAAAGAAGATCAGATAATAGAGGTGGACAGAAGGAGAGTGATGGAAAGAGAGTTGGGAAAAGGAAGCAATGCCTTTCATTTTTCTGATGCCACACCAACACAGCTCATCAAATGACAGATCAGAAGAAAGATGAACCAAAATTACCGAAAAAGGGTCAAGACAGTACAAGACAAAAATCTTTTGTCTTTTGGTATCACCTATAGTCTTGCCTTGACATCTTGATTGCCCTTCTCCAAAGGACAGGAAAAACACCTCCATACTTGGGGACTTTCTTGTTGAAGAACAGGATCAGTCTAAAAAGGAGGATAAGACCAGAGGAGTATATCACTGAGTTCACTTCAGTTGTTATTTAAAAACTCTTTTTCTTTGATATTATCTTGCTTCTCCAGAATCAAAGCAGAAATGTGGATTCTTGTTTAAATTAAGCAGAAATAAATTTATCTCTATGAAGGAATAAAAACACCATGAGAACTGGGCATGTAGCCAGAATTTTTTCTAGAAC
Organism: Dicrurus megarhynchus; assembly: GCA_013399195.1. Lineage (NCBI taxonomy): Eukaryota > Metazoa > Chordata > Aves > Passeriformes > Dicruridae > Dicrurus > Dicrurus megarhynchus. The sequence continues at coordinate 970,037 of VXAD01013796.1, read as the reverse complement.
ACAAAGACCCCTGTGGACGTTCAGGATGTAAGTGAAACACCCTGGATAAATTGGTGAAAGTGGGTTCCAGGAAGAACTGGGGAGGTGATACAGCTAGCCACCATGAAATAAGAGAAATAGAGTTCACTTACAAGGATCTTACAGGTTTGACATGCCTTGCACAAATGCTGGTTGGTTCATTAACCCTTATACCATACAAGCAGTGGTGTAACTAGTAACAGATAGCTGGTACTTAACCTGCAACACAGGCTTCTTCCCATTAAATACATCCTATCTTTTCTCAATGGAAACATTAAGATTACTTTACTAACAATAAAAAAAATATTAAATAAAAAAGATTAAAAAAAAATTTAAGCCACGTATTTCAAACTGGGGCTTATATGTATATTTTATCCATAAAAATACTACATGATAATATATACAGGGTAGCCTAAACCATTTCGTATGATGGTTTATTTTAAACTAATTTTTAAACTATTAAGGAATAGTCTTACTCTACTTCCTGAAATATGAGAATGCAGTGAGTAAAGAGATTAGAAGCTATATTTGAGCAGGCTAATCAATAATTCTGTGTAAAATATCAAGTCACAAGGGGCATTTCCTTTCAGTAGAGAAGGGCAGAAGCTTACAGAATATTTATCTGCCAGTCATATTTTTCCTTTTTGTGGAGTGTGATACACAGAAATGTATCCCACTAGCCATAGGTACATGTTAAATGTATCATAGTTGATGTTCCCTTTATTTTATACTGATTAGTTTTTGGGATAACCTTTTTTTCCCTTTTTAATAGCAGGAAATTACTGTAATCTTTTAGTTATTCACTAATAACTGTTATAAAATTGCTTTCAAATGTGAATAATTTAAGATAATTTTAAAATCAAAAATCCAAACAGATCCTTGTGTTGAATAAAAAAAAAAGTACCTGAACAGAGTTTTGATTAGTTTTGCCTTGGTTCGGCTATAAAAACAAAACACCACTTACGGGATCTTAGAAATGAACCTGGCAGTTACAGAGTATAAACTGCTCTTTATTAGTAATGTTTGTGTGCTCTCTGGCACATGGTGTGGCTCTTGGGGCATCCTGTGCAGGGCCAGGAGTTAGACTTGATGATTTTTGTGGGTCCCTTCCAACTCGGTATATTCTATGATTCTGTGATTCTATACTCTAGACTCTTAACCGGCCTTTGCTTACACTGACGTGAACACATTACGGAGTGCAAGCAAGAAGTTTAGCGCTTAACCAAGTTACACCATACTGACATTAAATCCACCTTACCCCAACAGATAAATCTTCCTTTCAAAACTGATGTCCATTAGCTCTGACTGGGATGTGCTGCTAAATGCCAAAGTAACTTGAGATCTTTGGGTAGCCTGCGGTATGCTGAAGGATTGTTCAATTTACAGTGGCAACTACCTCATGCTCCCTTTTCTGAACTCTTTTTCTGCTTTTGTATGGCAATGTGCTTCAATATTGTAGGTGATCAATGAATCCTACCTACCAATAAAACCCTTGAGGATTTAGTCTCTTGAGATGTCCATATGAATGCCAAATTACATGCTGAGAATAAACACCGAGAGTCACCTTCAAAATTCAGAGGCCAAGCAGCAGCTGCAGAGATTCTCATATTTTCAAGTACAAATTGCGTTTTCCAAGCATGAAACAGAGTGGTTAGAAAATGAGTAGAAGCAAGTTTCAAAACTAGATAGAAGGTAGGAGGGTTTCTGCTTGGCTTTTTTTCAATTGAAAGTTCATTAGCAAACATACTTCTCAATAGTGGGATTTGATACTCTTAAAGTGTCATTGCTTGTCTCTCAAAATCTGTGTATTACAGAGTGTACTATCTGTGCTTGTCTCCCAAAATCTGTGAATTACAGAATTTTTAAGGATAATTTAGTATTACTGAACAGTAACACACTCACAACATGGAACCAAAAAAAAAAAACCAAACCAAATGTGGCACAAGTATAAAGATATTCTCTGCCATATAGCTTTTGCCTGAAGAGAGAATGGATCAAGTCTTTTCTTCTTAATCCCAAACAAAACAATCTTGAACACATAATTATCCACTGAAATCTCAGAAACGGAGGACAGGAATAGTCTTGTTTGCCTTGTTATGTTCTTTGACTTTTCTCCAAATATGAAAAGGTTTTTTCCACCAGGATCAACAGAAACATAGACCAAGTTTAATACTACATAAAATGTAACATGCAGATTGTATAAGCATGAGAAAGGCATTAAACCTCTATTCTGGAGAATAGGGTAGCATTTCTTATTTTTCAAATGATGTATTACATCAAACCATATAATCTCTCCATCAGGCAATCTCTTCAGTTTTTGTTTTTACAAATAGTAATAAATTTGCCCATCTTCTTTTGAGAGAAGTTAAAATATTCGTCTATCAATTCAGGACTCCTGACCAACAGAAGCAGAGAAGTTGAATTCTCACACAGAACACAAAGAATCTATCAAAAGCATGTCATGAGGCAGGATGAAATGCTAGGCAGGTAAAGAACTAAAGGTGTAGTTATTTAGGATCAGAAGAAATAAGGCAAGAGGCAAGGAAGCCGACAGTGTCTGTGTGCTTCTGCCTGATGTCTTCCAGAACATGGCTGTTCTGTGCATCTTTTTTCATTAAATATCTTCTGTTCTGTTGCCAAAAATTACATGGGAGGAGATTGACAAATCCAGTGATTTTTCTAGACCCTGCTTCCAATTGTGTGCTAGCTCTATGCTTTGAATATCCAAGGTCAGAAAAAAAAATTTTAGTCAGAATGCACACTGCCTGACCTTAAGGAAAGCATTCAACCATAACATATGTACTGTAAGAATTGGAAAGATTATTTCTGTTGAATCGGATAATCTCTAGCAGATATTGCCTTGCTTACAAGTTTCAGCTATTCCTGACTTCCTTTTTTTAATGTATACTCATTTAAAATGTACATATATTGCTTACTTGCTGTAGGAAAATGAATAATCAGGAAATAAAAGAAACCTTTGTTGTTACCTATTTTAACAACAATGCAGGAATAGTTCTTTACATGCCCTTGGGTGTTTGATTTGAAGTGCGATTGCATTTATTTGAAACATGTGAACAAAGTCCCATTATGACTGGGATCCTTTAAGAGCTTTCCAAACTACAGGAAGGGTGGTGGGTTCTGCATGTGTATGTGAGTTTAGGTACTTTAATAGCACCTTTACATGCAAATCTATGCACACTATGCAGTTTCGAGCAAGCAACTGCTGAAGAAATACTTTCTGGTTTTTTGGCAAATGCCCTTTTCCTTCTTCATCAAAATATCTGTCTTAATAAGCATAAACTGTAATTGCTCTTTTTAAATGCGAGATGCTTAGTTTCTCTGCTTGCTCTGTTCCTTTCTCCACAGTCAAATTGAGCAATCCTATCATATGCTAGGCACCAAACCGTTGTGAACTTCCAGCAGCCCTGCCACACACCCCCAGAAAAGACAGAAAAACTGTATCTCCCAAATGTGCCGGCTCTGGGATTGATTTTATGCTGGCAAAGATGTGCCCACAGGGTACTCATAAATACACCTAATATTATATACAGTTTGCATGAATAAATACACTATGATATATAGTATGCATGTGTGAGGAATTACATTGGTCTCTAATTCCTCTGGGAAAGGGAGGGGAAGATTGCATTTTACGTATGTAGGCTACTGCTGTACCATTTTCTTTGGTGCCAGAGGCTAATAAGTTGTGTTTACAGAATGACTAAAAGGTAGCATCTGAAAATTTTAGTACACTAAAAAAATGAATTTATTTGAAAGGTCAGACATAAATACTACAGCTATACTTTCTTTACACCCAAAAGGTATCACTGCCTCAGGAAAAACAATTTATTTAGTTATTTCAAAGTGTGTATTTTCGGTTCCTCTCACCTGTTGTATCATGCCATGCTACTATGACCATATGTTCTCTGATCTATGTAAAAACATTGATTATTTTAGCAAATTCAATCCAAATTCTTGTGCATTTCTACTCCAAGCCTACACCAAACTTCAGAGGTTTGTTGTTAGGGAGATGATTTTCCTCTTAAAAATGATTTACGCCACAGAGAAGAGACTACACAAAGAAACGCATGCCATGAAAGTCAGAAAGAGGTTAGTTAGTCTTCACAGCATTAGCCATTTGGTTTTAGGTATCTTGGTCTCAACTTCTCACAGTCTGAATATTTTCTCTTTGGTGCAACAAGGTGGCAAAGGTCAGATCCTCAGCTGGGGTAAATCAGTAGTAAGTTCCACGAACTTACCAAAATTATGTCAGTTAATATTGCTGAAGATCCGTCTTACAATCATTTGATTGACACAGAAAACCAAGTAGATGTTCTGCTTAGAATAAGTGCACAAAAATAATACTACCTTAGAAACGCTTTTAAGTAAAACAAAGGATAGCATGCAGTACTTTGTTTTTTGTGTGTCTCTGAAGGCAAACCAGAGTTTAGTTGGCTCTACCTAGACTCATACACAATTTTCCCAGTCTTTCTGCCTCCTTTTAGCAAAGCAGACTTGGAAAAATCCAAACAGAATTAGATGGTAAGATCTAGAACAGATTTATATTAATCCTATGTAATTTCATACAAACTTAATGTGAACTGTATTTTACAACCAGCTTCACAGGACAGTATTTCTTATTTTCCATGATGTAATTTATTTTGGTGAAATAATACTAAACCTGGAAAAAGCTCAGAAAAGTGCAAGGGAGAAAGCTGACTGACAAAACCATTCAGGGAATTGCTTGAGTTGTTTACAAAAGCTGAAACTCAAATCTACCAGAACACATAGCCCTAGATAAACTTACATTTTCTAATATTAAGGTTCAGTCTGCTCTTTGTACCTTAGACTAGCATATAAATGGAGAGTATAGCCATGGAGAGTATATTCAGCATTACGATACTTCAGTTTTCCTCTATGTTTTTCTTCTATTATATAGTTTATATATAATAAGTATAATGGGAAGCTTTCTTTTGGCAAAGAAGCTGATTAAGTGATCCATTTAATAACATGATGCAAAAAATGCTTTCTACAAACAAGGCCCCTGTTCCTTTTCTGACCAAATGGAATTCTGTCGGCTCTTTTGTTTGTACGTGTATAACCTGTACTGAATCAAAGGGAATAATGTAATTACGGTACACTAAGGTAAGCTTTTTGCTCACTAATACTGTAAGAGCCAAACATCTTACCTGCTGTCTTCTTCCAGCTTTACCATTTGTTATTTCCCACAAACCACTGCCACAGTAACCACACGGTTTTAAATTAGATTTCTTTTGAAACCTATGTCTTCCACAGATCAATTTTCATACATGATGCATATACTCATCCTCATATGATGCAGTATGGGTACAGCTAGTGTCAGAGCATGTAGATCCATTTGAACACTGAACTTTATGTTGCAGAGTTGCAAAAAATGTGAAATCATAAAAATAAAGAAGAAAGATCTGACTTGAGGTACAGGGTCCAGCTGTTGGTATTGTAACTGAAAATACTAGATTTATTCCAAATGCACAGCTGTCTGTCAGAGTGTGGCAACAGAGCTGGCTGGCTGTGTGGTGGTATGAAATCTTATAAGCAGTGGTCTAATCAGAAAAAAAAATAATCATCCTTGGGATCTGATAAAGCTCTGTGTAACAGGTGAACTATAGGATACTTGAAGAACTCTTATCCTGTGCAGCTGAAGATGTCTGTGTCCAAGCGTGCTAACCTAGCACACCAAACAATCTACTGTGAAACCTGTGCCTTGAGACCAGCTCTGTCATACTGGGGGCAACTGAGTTTTCTTGTTCACTAGATCTTGACACCAGCTGAATAAAATTAGGTTACTGAGCCAGTAATCCTACAAGGAGAGGCCTAACCATAGAAATCAAAGTGACATGTTGGAAATGCTGAGCCAGTAACACAAAAAAAATACAGAAGTGCTCTGATAGCAGCTCCTTTTTTGAGAGGGGAACCTGTATAGCAGTCTGGCTTTTGACACCAAAGCAGCTTACCAGGCCAAACAATTCCCATGTTTAAATCACATGTCCCTTGACATCAAGCTACTAAAAAAAGAGGCTCTGATGATCCAGTGAGTGAAAAGGGTTGTGACATCATCCCAGTTAGTAATTACTTAGCCAAAACTTTGTAAAGAGTCTGTGCCTTGATGTCAAACCAACCAGACAGAGACACTGGCTCAGCAACATTCAAACCTGGACACTGGACAAACAGGAGGGCATTTCTGAGCCAGTGTAAAAGGGGTTCATGCCTTAGCTTTATCACGGCAAGGTAGCTGTATTTACAGAATAAAAAGACAAAAAGCCTGTATCTTGGCATCAGCCCAGCAATTGAGAACTGCTAAGTCAATGAGCTTAGGCCACTATTTCTCCCTCCGGGAATGCTCAGCAGTACCACGGTGAAGAAAACAGACAGACCAAAACTCTCCATTCCACCTTCTAACACTGGGAACAGCATAGCATTTAAAAAATGCCCCTGTGTCTTTACTGACTATGGAAGAAAAGATTAATGAAGTTTCAACGTAAAAGAATCTGAAGTTAGAACAGAAGTAGTAGCAGGTGCTTGATTTCAGGTTTACCCAAACTTCAGAGCCTTTTACTAGTAAAAGTAATACAACTACTTAATTGAAACTTGGTTCAGGCTGGAAATCCTCCATTATTTTGTCCTTTGTGGGAAGTCCTTCTTCTCATATTCCCACTTAAATTCAGCTCCTTCTTCTCTCCAGGATAAGATAGCAGAACCTCTCATTAACTTGAATTAGTCGGAGAGAGGATGATTTTGTCAGTTTTCTATATTAATTCACAACAGCGTAGTAAATTGCTGATAGAAATGAGAGTGGTGAATGCACAAGTAAATCAGAAATGTTCCCGTTTCATTACCACCATGTGCACATATCACATAGCAAGCACACACGTGCACCCCCTCCCCTCCCACACACCTGGGTTTTCTTGCCTCTTCTTCATCCTATACTACAAAATATACTACAGATCCTGCCCTAACACACAATACAATGCAGTGCACTGCAGCATCTTCCGTGACCTAACACTTACTGACCTCCCCTTCTCTGCTTGATTTAACAAACTCAGGAAATCCTGCAAGACCCAGTTGTTTTCTTACTTCCATGTAATCTGTACATTCACGGAACCAACTTTTACACAGAATTTTACTGGTTTTGGAATCCAATAAAATAGAAAGAGTGGTTAACTTCTGAGTGACAGAAGTGAAGATCAGTTTGACTATAAAGTCAAAAAGTTATATTAGTATGCAGGGGCTGTTTTCCCTTAACTTCTACCATGTCAACCTTAAAACAGGGAATAACGTATTCTCATTTAGAGAATGTGGATTTGTAACTAAAGACTTTTTTCCTATAATATTTTGTATTATATTTCAACAACACCAACTTAGTGTAAACAAATCAAGGGGGGAAAAAAGTTTGAGAATCATTAGTACCATTGAGAACATAACTTAAAAATGAGTTGGTGTTCCTCATTTTCATGGTCTATCTGACTCAGTGTGTGTTTTTAAAAATGGATTAAGTATGTAGGAATAATTTATTTATTACATATTATGTATTTTGATCCCTTCAAGTGATTTCTTTGTTCCAAATTGTAGTAGAAGGAATTAATATTTAGTAGCAACCAGTCCTAGAGGAATTAAGCCCACGTCTAAGAAAACATGTAGTGTCTTAATAAGAAAATGGAATTTTATAACCCAGACACAGTACGGTCAGCTCTCCTTACTTAACTGATACTTTCACCCTATCAAGATGACTGGGAAAACTGCAGTTCAACACATTTCTAAGAGATATACAGTAGACCCCTTTAGAGGGTTTACTGCAATGTTGGGGTTTTTTTTCATACACACTGAAAGACTGACATACTCCAGAAATATATCTACTTTTTCGAAAGGAGTCTGAAGGACAGGAACTTGGTGAATGCTTTCTTTAGTCAAAGTACCACGCTAATTACACACTTGTCTCTCTAATATTTAGTCATCCCAAAGCTCTGCGTTGTCCCTCCAGCACAGCTAAGAAAAATGATATCTAAGGAAAACTTTATGGTATAAAATCCAGTATGTCTTGTCAAAACTTAGGAAGAGAATGAAATAACACCAAGGAGGTGGCAGAAGTACTGAAATGATATCTTTTTTTTCTTTCCCAAGGCAAGACACATACAATATATCCAAATCTTTAGCATAGGATTGGTGATCTTCAGGCTGATACTGAAGTCCTTCATTCCGGGTTCATTCTATTTGCACTGCAATCAGGTTCATGTAAGCTCCCCATGTCCATATGAAGTTGGGCTTCATAGAGGTTTCAGTTCTCCCCCGGACTAGGAAGAAAGTTGATTACCTCATTAAGAATTGGGCACTATGTTAGTGCTCTGTTATTTTATGGAAGTATATTATTGGCAACTCACCAGAGCATACGAATGCATTTATTTCAGCATGGTGGCATGCATGCTTGTAGGAGACAGAGAGATGTGGGACAACTAACAGAAAATGTTAAGGTCAAAAGTACGCAAAGTGACAGACATTCCCAAATCATTAAGCCAAAACCCTGCCACTGTTTTCTTAGGGCTTCTCTCTCATGCCATGTGTTGCTAGTTAGCAGCTCTGATTGTGGCAAGCATTAGAAAAAGCAGAATGTCAGCCAAGTTCTGCTTAGTGGTAAAGTCAAAACAAGAATGAAAATGGCATTCTTAGAAGCTAGGAACTAGGGGGTTTTGTTGTTTGTTTTAAATGTAATTAATAGTTTTCTGCTTACTCCAAGAATCACAGCCAGTGATTAAAGAAGTTATACTTCTTTAAAAGGACTGACAGTCCTAGATCAGTTCTCATTACCATAATTTCTTAGCAATTCATTTTAAGTTCTGAGGTACCCTGAGGTGCTTCAGTAAAGAAGCTGTTACAGGCATAGGATAGTACCATGTTTCTCTTGTGTTATAAGAGAAATAGACCAAAGTCTATAAGGGATAATTTTCTGGCTTTTACTCAGCCAAAACTGCTCCTGCCACCACAAGAGACTCGCCTTCTTGGTATGGCTTGTGCAACATCATTAGTTTCATTAAGACAACTAAGAGTCTGATTTTGGGGTTAAACAGCTGAATGACTTAATACTGTTAAAATTTTAGCAGAGGAAACATCAGGTTCTCTACATAATACAAACTCTCCAATGAGCTTAAATACCTTTAAGAATTGCATCTGCTATTTTCTGCAATTTTATAACCTGGTACAGTATGCATGAAATACATTATGAGAAACGTGGGTTAAACACAAAAAACTGTGTTGAAGTTGAAAACAATCTTGGACCTTGAAAACCTATATTATACTTCTGGCTTGAAAAACTGGTTGAGCAGTAAAATATCATCTGCTGTTTTCCCTACAATTTTTTCAGCCTAAACTGACATGAAAAAGATAACGCTTTAGGTACTTGGAATTTTCCTGTACAAAATGAAATGCAAAGGTAATATTTTAAAATATATCATCCATGTGTAAGTTCGGGCATGGTAGCTCTTAAAAATCTTTACATGTGAAGCCATCAGCAACCACTCAGCCAACAGGGAAAATGTGCAGTGCACCTTAAGCTGATAGGAGAATAAATATCAGGAGAAAACAAGACATAGGTATCACACTCCTTAAGCATCAGTGACAGTGAAATGCACGGTGAGGAGAGATAACCACTCATCTGTTCTCCAGAACTTTCTCAGCTCTTCTGGTTGCCTCTCCCCTCACATCCTCACCAGTAATCTCCAGTGTCTGTTCCACTGATCCCTTAGGCACACAACTCTGGTATACAGCTTTCGAATAAAGAAAAAGTGTGGCACTTGCAACAGCTGCCTCAGTTCTAAGAATCCACAGCTGAAAACAGTATAAATGAGACCAAGTCACAGCTGTGTGACATGTCGAGCAAGTCTATAGACTGACATATTTTCTACCTTAAAAATCTCTTTTTCTGCTATGGTCAAAAATTATGAATTATGAAATTCTTTTCTCTCCAGTAAAAAGCACAGTTCTTTTCAAACTCAGGGTAAAACTGAGATTACCCATTAGCCCTTCAGGAGAAAGTTACTTTTGATATAGAATGGTGTGTATTACCTACATATAGAATGTGCATTTTAAGGGTAATATACTTAACTTTTTAATGCAAGAAAAAGACATTTGTGCTCTAACAGAGACTTAAGTGATTTGTAACATTTCAGTCGACCTTGGTGCAGTTTCTGAAGCTCAGTCTGTTCAGTCTGAATTTTCCATTTAGTAATCAGGACATCAGGAGAGAATCTTCACTGAGACAAATTAGATGCAAAATGTAAGTGAAGTTTTAGAGACATGGTTTCAGGCCCAAGTACATTTAACATGCTTTCATTCAAATGCTTTGAAATTATCTCTATGTCTGATTTCTTTTAAAAAGCAGTGATACCTTCACAGGTTTATTTAAGGCTGAAGTTCTTTGATATTTCCACGTGAGAAACTCTTCCCCAACAGCCCACAGCCTTTTCATGGTCATATCATGGCACCTTTCAGTAAGGAGGCAATGACTGACAGCACAGCATTCTTCTGGAGAAACCCTTGTCTTTGTATCAGGCAATCTACTTTCACTCTTGTCCTGCAGTGCCTGAACTCGACTGCCCAAACACACTGCAATGCTTACTCTATACCAAACACATAGCTCAATTTAGGGCTTGATGTATACCAAGAGGTGTCATTTTTCACCAGCTGAACAGATCACATGGAAAGGAAGTGAAAATGTCCAGTGTTAAGGAGATACAAGTCAGCCAGAAGCTGTTATGAACTCCTAGTATCTCAAGTCAGACGACAGGTTTATACCAAACCTCATGTTCCTTAGGATAGCTCTGGAATGGAAAAGTTGTAAGCTTTGTGAGTTGGATAGTATTCTTCTGCCTCTGATTTCATGCATCCATTAATTTACTTGCTGTTCAGTATGATTTTAGAATTAGTGAATAGTACTGTTAACTGATCACGGGGAAAATGATAAATAATGAAGCAAATTACAGTAGTCAGAATGAATTTGTGCTTTCAAGAATGGATTGCAGACAGAAGTGCAGTTAAACCTGTTTTGTTTTTATTTTCCCCTTGGCCTTACTTGATCTGCAATGTTTCTCTGTTCACTTTCAAACCACGGTGTCTTCAAACCAAAACAGCTCCTGCTTTAGAAAACAACATGTAAAAGGTTTCATTTAAATTCTGAAGCCAAGATTAACTCTGGCTCTAAAATTTATATGGGGGAAATAAAGTACTAGAAGATTCTTTTCTTTCTCCCTAAAATGCATCAAAGAGGGAAAGCAAAGCAATTTCACATCATGGCTTAAGCTAGGCCAGGTCATGGATCAAAGAAGTAACAGTACTCACCCCCAAAATGCAAACATCTCCTAAAATATGCCTAAGTCAACAACAAACTATACTACATAAACAAAGGGCTTATTTTTATACATTAATAAGTTTTTATTAAGGTAGGACATAAGTTTATCAGTCAAATCAAAACCTGCCTGAATAATAAAAATTAAAATTGCTTTTAGTATACAAACAACACACTAAAGCAGAAACCCTACTTTTTTTCCTGAGCTGGATATACCACAAAAGTATGAGATCAGATGGCAAAGCAATCACAAACCACAACTCCATGAAATATGCAAGAAGCAGAGGGCCAGTGTTACTATGGAAGGTTGCAATTCCCAAATGGAAAATAATGATTTTCAGTGTGCTGATTACACTACAGTTTTAGAAGATAATATATTATGTGTAATCATGAAGTCTTCCTTTTTACCAGTTTTTTCACATAGGATAAAGCCAGATAAAGGACATCTAAAAGCTCTTTGTTTGGTCAGGAAAGATTACTCCCTGTTTAAACATAAGGAATAACCTTCAAATTTTTCATTATGTTTCATGAATTTTTTCACACAGAGTGTGCCACATAAATTAGTAGAGATTTTTCTGGGAGAGAGACTGCAGGATATACATAGCTAACAAAGCTTTAATCAATCCACACATGATCCAGAATCAGGAGGCAAAAAATTGTGAAATTCCTTCTTACTTTTTCTGACACTGGGCCAAGAGTTCCATGTTCTAGCAGTTCAAAAGAGACCTTTCACTTGACAGAAGAGCACTAACTCAAATCATAATGCCTGCATAAATAACCAAGAACAAGATTATATGGGGTAGTACTGTAGTACTTCAGTACCAGATCTCACATCTTTCCTTACTAGCCAATGATAGAAGCCTGAGCCATGAAGATAAATACAGCATGAACATCAAAGTAAAAAACAAAACAGAATCTAAGGATCTGACGCAGTATTTTAAAAGTCTCATTGGGCATTGGAACCTGTCAAGGCTTTTGAGAGTCTTGGCTCTGTCTAATCTTCAGTAGAAAGCAAGAAAGAACAGAAAAGCTATGCACAGCATAGTAGTAACTGCACACGCAAATTTAGAAGAAAAGAAGAAAAAACCTAGAAAAAATCTGAAAAGGCAATTTCTTTTAATAGGACACTGGTGTGCAGTGCTGTATCCAAAAACTGAACACTTGGCCAAAGTGTGTCTTTACAGCTCAACCAATGGAACAACAAGCAGCAAGTAAACTCACAAAATGTTTGCTCACATTCATCTTGCTGGTAGTTGCACAAATTTCTGTTACCCCATGATTATTCAAACTCCCTGGCTTTAGAACACCTGAAGTAAAGGATATTGTCATAAATTTTGTCTGTTTCTTTGTACCATGTCTTGAGGTGACTGAAATTGGTGGGCTTTCAGGGTTTTTCTTTGGACAACTCAAGTTTCTTGCTCCTGCATAGCCTGTCAGTTCTCATCCAGCTTTTAATGTTCTTTCTGTATTAAAAGGAGATATTTCATCTCATTGCAGACCACATTTCTCAGAGATTTTACCAGAAGCCTTGTCAGGCAGATGTGCTGTGCCTGCTAAACTTGGCTTTTGCAAGTAATGGGCAATTAATTGCTAAGTTTAGATTAAAAGCACATCCTCTAGCTGTGAAAAAGAATATTAAACCTGGATAATAAGAAAAGGCTGTAAAGTGATTGAATGGGCAGACATAAAGCATTTTTTAGATAGAATATTAAATGTACATTTTTAAACTTTATTCTTTCATTTGTATTTTATAAAATAATTACCACAGTGATTTAAAATAAAATCTAAACAGGGTCCACAAAATAAGAGATAATTGTTTGCAATGATCTTCAGTATTAGTTACATGAAAGCAGTTGACAGGGGCTTAGTTTACTTCTCTCTTATACCTTGTATTGCCACATAGTTCTGGCTTGAATATCCAGTTTTGGCTCAGAGGAAGAAGCTGCTCAAGACATATTTATTCGGCAATTACTGTCTTTTACTGCACGAAAGTGGGCACATTCACTGTTGGAATACAATTCTTCTTCTATTGGGAAATTTGAATTTGTGATGACAATGGAAAATTAGCATTAAGCATGTACAAATGATACCACCATCGCCTTGTATGTACATGCAGACATCAGTCACGTCAGTCTCAATCTGGAAAGCAGTATCAATACTTCCTGGCAATGGAGCTGCAGGAGGATATTGCCAAACCCCTGCACTGACCTGATATTTCCAACTGACCAATAATAATTTTGTGGCTTCTCTGCAAGCTGCTGGAGTGCTAGGAGACTGGAGCCTTACACACCAGAGTCCTCCTACCTTTTGCCACAGCTTCCATTGATTCTTTCAGCTGTCTTTGAAGTCACCTCACACTGATCATTTAATCTTGTTGCACCACAAGCTGATGTACAGTGCTTCTTTCTTTTTGTTGGCTTGATGTTTGAAGCCTCTGCAACCTGTTTGCTCCTAAATCAGGCATGTTATAGGCTGTCCTAATCCAGTAAGTATTTTCTCAAATTCCCTCTATATGGATTGTTATGGTGGCTCAAGTTTTACATCTGATATGACAACAAGCTTTAGAGACCTTGAGTGGAGCAATGAAATGAGTTTGCTTGTGTTTCTCAAACTACAAAATGGCAAAGCAGAAGTGACTACAGTGTAGATGTGCTACATCCATCTTTACAGGCCTCAAAAATATTCACATGATAAATTCCTCATCTACTGACACTTGTAAGCCTATCACAAGCTATCACAAGGTCTCACTACCTGTCAGGAGCTGAAGTAAGCAGTACAGCAAGATCAAAGCTGCTATTTAAGGTTTGTGCTGTGCTACATCTAGGAGCCTCTGGTTGTACTCGGGCCTTGATTCATCCCCTTGCCATGCCTGGGATGTTGATAGACCCTGTCATCAGTATCTAGCTGCCTACTGTGGTCCAGCCCTGAAGAACTGTGCCTGTCATTGCAAGCAAGGTCTGTGTTGGAGTCACCATCAGCTCCCAGCTCAGATTCCCTCATGGGAGCAGCACTGCTTGCTGCTTTCTGACAGTGTCAATGCATATTTATGTCTTATCACAACACACTTGTGTAGTTAATTACACAACATGGAAAAAAAGCATTTATTAGAGCCTTGTAACACATTTACAACTAAGTTTTGTTTGGAAAATCTAATAAGTTAATCTAATAAGCAAGGTAACCTAATGTACAGTCTTCAATATATTTCTATGGCAGACACTTTATAGCCTTTTTCCTCTTCCTCTGTAATTTTTCTGCTACAACATTAAACCTTACAAATTTCTTTGGTCTAATTACAAAAGTCTGGCTATTTTTCTGTGATTTATCATCATGTGTTTCTGATGGTCTTATATTTATCTGCTTTCAGACGTCCTAATTCTGCAGAGCAGAGCAGTGCATGTTCTAAATACTAAGCAGACTTAATTTATTCAAAAGAAAGGAATGCATGGGACTGTACAAACAGAAGCAGAGAAGTACGGGTCAAGTGAGAAACAGCATGGAGTGACAACAAAGAAATTTCACAAGAATGCCAAAGCAAAATGCCTGCTGAGGGACAGAGAAACAAAAAGTCTGACATACCCTTCCAGAGGGAGCTGCTCAAGTGGGTGCATGGGTACCCCATGAACTTTACCAAGACCAAGTGCAAGATGCTGCACCCGGATCAGGGCAACCCCTGGTATCAACACAAGCTGGAGGATAAATTGAAATTGAGAGCAGCCCTGCTGAGAAGGATGTGAGGGTGCTGGTGGAGGAGAGGCTGCACATGACCCAGCAATGTGTGCTTGGAGCCCAGAAAGCCAAATGTGTCCTGGGCTGCATCCAAAGCAGCGTGGGCAGCAGGGCCAGGGAGGGGATTCTGCCCCTCTGCTCTGCTCTGGTGAGACCCCACCTGCAGTGCTGCATCCAGCTCTGGGGTCCCCAGCACAGGGGGGACATGGACCTGTTGGAGAGAGTCCAGAGGAGGCCAGCAAACTGATTAGAGCAATGGAGCACTTCTGCTATGAGAGGAGTTTGATAGAATTGGGATTGTTCAGCCTGGAAAAGAGAAGGCTTTGGGGTGACCTAACTGGGGCCTTGCAGCACCTGAAAGGAACCTATAAGAAAAATGGAGAGACACTATTTATAAGGGCATATAGTGACAGGACAAGGGGGAATGGCTTCAAACTGAAGGAGAGTAAGCTTAGATTACATATTAAGAAGAAAGTTTACTATGAGGGTGGTGAGGCACTGGAACAGGTTGCCCAGATAAGTTCTGGATGCCCAACCCACAATGCATTTAAACATAGCCAGGTTGGACTAGGCTCTGAGCAACCTGATCTACTGGAAGGTGTCCCTGCCCACAGCATGAGAATTGGGACTAGATGATCTTTAAGGTCCCTTCCAACCCAAGCCATTCTATATTCTATAACTCTATGATCTGAATGTTTTGTGACATAGGAATTCACAGTTCTTTTTATGACCACATCTAATAGGGCACTGCAACACTACAAACTCCTTTAAGAGAGAGGCAGACAATAACATAAAGCCTCAGAAAAGAGACGGGCAGGATATCAAGGAAATCTTAGTACAGTGATCTGGCCTGTTATTTCATTACAGGAAGACAGTTCTTGTTGGTGCAAGGAAAGATACCTGGGGGCCCTGCAGAAGAACTTTGTTATCCAGGATGTGATAT
Source organism: Dicrurus megarhynchus (assembly GCA_013399195.1). Taxonomy (NCBI): domain Eukaryota; kingdom Metazoa; phylum Chordata; class Aves; order Passeriformes; family Dicruridae; genus Dicrurus; species Dicrurus megarhynchus. Next base: position 953,982 of record VXAD01013796.1, on the reverse strand, counting down.
TATGTTTGGGTTGACAGCATGGTCAGCTCAGGGCACCTGAAAGATGCATTTTGTCTTTCTCAGTACTAATCTGCTTCATCCTTAGAGACGTTGCAATAAAAAGCAAAGTAGAAACAGCATGAATAAGGCAGTCTGCCTCCCAAAGTATGAAGATTTTTTTAGTGATGTAGTAAGCTAATAAATGTACTCCTGGTTCATAATATTTTTCTCACATCTACACCTCATATCAATCATATCATATCATATCATATCATATCGTAATCATATCATATCATTTTTCATGTTTTGAAAATCTGCATCACACTGCTACTTCTTTAAACATACAGTAGCTTGAAGACCTGATTGCAAGTTTACTATCCTCTCTGTTTGGGGGCATAACTGTAAATGTGGCTATGGTTTTTCAAGCTTGCTGCTACCTGCAGCTCTGAAGCTAACCAGAGAAGACCATCCTGGACTTCAAGGAATAACAATGTAAAGATTGAACAAAATGCAATGAATCTGCATGGAATTGTAATCCAGCTTCTCTAAAAGGTTTATTCAAAATTCAGTGAACGTATTTCACTTAGGAACTTGCTCTATTGTGTTATCTCTTAAAGCTTGTTACACTTATATAGCATTAAAGGACCTCAAAGAATAGAGTACATAAGACACCCTCTATTCTTAAAATAAAAACTTAATATTCAAAGAAGTCAAATTTCTGTTTCTACTGAGTACACCCAAGTTCCTGAGATAATATCATATAGATTATATACTTGTATCTTTCCAAAGCCTTAAAATTCCAAGTCCTGGTCTTCCCAGGGAATGCCAACCAATCCCATCTTTAATCTCACTTTATTGTGGCTGCTACATAGGTGGTTTTATACATTAAGGCTAAGAGACGAATGGATTTTCATTACATTTTAGACACCTAATTGCCCTTTACTCCCCTGAAAATTCCAATCTAGAAATACCAAAGATTTGAAGGACATTGTACATATATGCATATATGCATACATGTTAAACACAAGCTCTTAGAACTACATCTGAGCATTACAGCCAGACATCAAAGTCAAGAACATATACCTGCTGTGAGGAACCTACTCTGATTCTTGAATATCAGCACAGACTTTCTGCCCAAAGTCCACCATGACGGCTGGTATTTGCCCAGTGAGGATTTGACAGCAAGGCCTGTATTCATGATATGCCCTTGAGCATGGATTAATGCACCCATTAGGTATGGGAAGTAATACAGTCTCTTCTGTAGTTCAGTATAAAGGGCCTCCGAGTATGAGCTGACAATTGTACCCAATTATATATAATTGTTCCTGATGAATCTGCAGTGGAGGCTAGACTTTGCTAGAAACTCAGCTGAGACCACAAGTTTGCCTTGGCTTGTGTTCAGTACTTTTCTCACTAAACTAAAAACTCTTTGGAGCCCTTTTTTTTTTTTCCCCCTCACTTTCAAAATATTTAAATCCCAATCCAGAACTTTCCACACAACAAATGGAATTAGTTTTATACTTCTTGCTTTGTCCCTCCCATTTGGGACATTCAGTGGGAGAAGCCTTTGTGATATGCCGGGAAAGCACACTATCACCTATCTAGCTAACATTAATTGTCACAGGCCTCTAAAATTGTTTGGAAGAAGAAGGAAAACCAAAATAACCTATTACTTAATAATAACTACAATCCTGTGTTTCTTTTTCCCTTTATCTTCATGACAACATTTGCAATTACTTAGATAATTGCTAAATTCTTAATTAGGAAAGAATCCTGAAAAAAAAATCCATCTTATTTTAATTCTCATTTTATTTTTGCTTCACTTATGATGAAAACTATAACATAGAAAATAGAACTACAGGATTATTCAGCTATGTTACTGGCAGAAAAGCAAAAGGAGCCTAAACAGCAAAGCTTCAGGATGAAGGTTGTTCAAATGTAAAATCTTATTTTCCATTACCCATTTGGCATTCTGATGGTATGTTTCTCTTCATCGCCTTTTTTTTGTGGGTAACTTCCCAAGTCTGCATAGTTAACTATTGCTTTTGACTCTTTGTCATACTACTGTCACATTTGCATCTAGAGCACTAGCAGTCTTGGTAAGTTTCTGGGAAGCTGTTCGATACAACAACCAGATTATCTAAGGGTGCATAGCTGTTACTGAGATCATGCAAAAGAAGTGACCAGTATCCCAAAATACTGAGGCTGTGAAAAAGACAGCAAGGAGTACACGGCTGGGAGAGGAAATGTTAGTCAGCTATTTAATGGAAATACCAATCTATGTAAGGACTAACACATTCTCTACTCTGAGGGACTGATCCGTGATGACAAGGTAGGAGGAGGGTTGCCACTGGTGCAGACATGTAAAACACATAGATTAACACAGAATTTCCCCAGATCTCCTGGGTCTTACTCTAGCTACTGGAAGAATTTGCACTGCTTTGCTACGGACTCATGTTTCAGTGCCAGAATCTGATACTTGTGGTCTGATGGCAAAACCAAGAAAAAAGACTCCCTCTCTGCCCTGGCACCAGCTGTTTCCTTTTCTCTCCGTTTTCCTCAGAAAATAGTGCAGGCCATGGCACTTCAGATGGAAAAAGCATGGAAAAAGGAGCTCAGGTCCATTAGGAGTGAGAGACATGCCCAAGGCTCTGTGGAATGCAGGCAAACACCTTGTGCTACCTTCAGCAACTGTACCTCAGCCCTGAGAGAAAAATAGCAGTGCTTTTTAAATCTTACTGAAGAGAGTGCCTTGTCAGCATTCTGCCCACTTCTTGCACAAGTCCCATGCCTTTCTTCACTCGGCAGGGGCACAAAGCCCCCACTCATAGATCGTCTCAGTATAATGCTTAAACCAGACTCTAAAACTGGACCCTTAAACTGCATAAACTCTGGGGCATGTACTATTCTCTGTCCATGTCAGTGGTAGTAATAGCACTAAATCAGAAGCAATGCTGTTAACCTTTCCTCTTAACACATCTTTTTTTCCCAAATTCTGAAGATGAACAGTGGAACTTCAAACACTATCTGTCTTTGTATTCTAGTTCTTATTTTTAAAGAACACAAGAAGATAGCTGATGCTTCTCAGTGCAGAAAAGAATAAATCTTAATGCAAAGTTTACTTTGCAGAGAATAGTACACAAGTGTCTGATCTTGACAAGCACTCACACTGAGTGACACAGTGAATTGATGATGACAGCAGTTGATCACCTGAAAATAGCTTGTAAATGAATCACGACCTGGCTGGTGAAAAACCAAAAACCACAAAACAAAACCAAAATAAAACAAAGTAAGATTACAATTTAAGAAAAAACCCCAACAAACAAACAAGAAGATTTTGACAAACTGAAGATACTTATGTTCTTGTGAATCAAAAGAATTAAAGGAGACAAAAAGTAGAACACAAAAAAAAATCTTATTTCAGAAACCATACATGCAACTCCAGTGTAACCTGCTGATATCTTGAATACTATATGTTATGTTTGCTGGAGTTTCTTCTGTATTTGTTATAGAGACAATTCATTATACACATTTATATGAACTTCTATGCTGGCTTCCTGGGCTTTTCCCTCAAGCTATTCAGAAGCACAAGCAACTAAAAATTACAAGTATGGTGAACAGAAAACTGTGAAGACAGAAGGGAAAATACAGGATTCTTTTATACAGGAAAGTAGAAAATCGTCCTGATGACAGCAAAATGGAACTTTGCTTTCCTCCTGTCCATCCCCAACCCCTTGCTAACCCTTAAACAAGAGACTGGCAAATCCTGTTCTTAAGTCACTTCAGGTATTGATTCCAAACAGTGTCATTAAACACCTTATTTCTGAAATGTATCTTGAAGTCCAAGGAATATAGGAGATTAATACTAATAGTAATATATCAATGACTATGTTATCTGCAGCAAAACTGTCTGTAGTCAGAAGTAATTTTTGAATTGTATAACAATATCCACAAAATTACAGTCATGCCAGATATCACAGAATCACAGAGTATGCTGAGTTGGAAGGGACCCACAAGGATCATCAAGATCTTCTGGCCCTGCACAGCACCATCCCCAAGGGTCACACCATATACCTGAGAGCATTGTCCAAATGCTTCTTGAACTCTGGCTGGCTGGTGCTGTGACCACGTCTCTGGGGAGCCTGTAAATATGTTACAATTAAGAATTCCAATGTTGATCTAGGTCCTTAATTTCAGTTTTCTTAGTATGTGTCATGGGTTAGCATAGTTTGAGTTTTTAAGGAAGACTCCATCAGCCTCGGAAGTGATTTTTTTGCACAGAGGTGCTTACAGCTTCCTCTAGACCTGACCTAACCAATCAACTGGCT